>VWZW01004380.1:132930-177824 GCA_013397115.1 Edolisoma coerulescens
TCTCCTTGCACGTGTTTCTGTATCACTCGTTTCTTCTGAACAGAATGGTCAAACATTAATTACCCTTAAAGCACCACTGAGGTTCTGAAACAGAAAACAGCACACACACAGGAACATCTTCTGCTTTGTTTCAGCAGCATAATTCAGCGGTGAGAGCAAATTCACCCTCCAACTGCTGAGGACACCACTGATCCCAGAAATAACAAGCCCACTGCCTTCCTCCTTGCTTTCCAATTTTGCAAGGATTCAAAACGCTGCACTCACCTGTCGTGTTCTTTATCCACCAGATGGTACCTGGCTCTGAAGGCCACCAGGTGCGCGTAATAGGCTGGTGCGGGGATGGAGACGGAGCGCGTGCAGCGTACGTAGGTATGGCACAGCTGGTAGGTGAGGATCTGCAGCTCGTCCGACGAGAAGCGATTGTCATCCCAGAGCACGTGGTAGTGAGAAGGTCGGCTTGTTCCCTGGAGCCAGACCACACAGCCATCAGCACCCCCAAAACATCTCCCACCTCCCACCTCTGCAGGGGAACTGCAGCGAAACGGCCGCTTCCTCAAAAGTCACGGGGAGCAGTTCTGCACATTTCAGACAACCTCCTTCCTCGCTCCCCATCCAACTAATCCCTTCCCCTTTTCTTTGATAGGAGTGTTTTCCAGAATTTCATCTCTGAAATTAAATGATCATACTGAAACGCACTTTCATCGTGAAAACCTCAGATCTGACAAAAAGCCATCAGATAAAGCAGCTTTAGGCCAAACTTTAACAGCTAAAAAGTTACCAGGCCCACAAAATGTCCTACCTGAATCCCAGCATGACTACACAGGTAGAAGTCAAACTCTGAGGGGTGGGTGATTTTTGTGTCCACTGTGGTACCAGCTGGAATGTTTCCACTTTTTCCAACCTATGTGAACAGGAAATACAAAGACATTGAGGCACAACACAAAGGGTTTTTTCGTTTCAGCTGTATAGCCAGGAAAACAAACACAAGGAAAACATCTACAAGAAGCAGAAAAGTGAAGAAAGAATGTGCAAAACTGAAATTTTGTTCCAACTGAAAATCTGGAGTGTCTCTACAATGGAGAAAGAAAAGAAGAGACAAGCAGCAAAATCTTCTTAGAAATTACCTAAAAAGATTTGTTTTTCTGAATAATGTAAAAGAAGTTCCTGCAACTGATTTGTCAAATTCTTTTCACCTTCCCACTCCAGGACAGGAGTAACTTCTGTTTATAAGTGAGAGGGGACAATCCTTCCTTGTCAGACAGGCTGCCTCTTCCCTCAAAAACTCTTCAGAGCAGTATGCCAAAATACTCTTAACTTTCAAACAATTTAACACCTGTAATCACAGCATTTATTAATATAACAACCACCTTCATGTCAGCTTTGGGAGTTACTAATTATTGTCTTGAAGCCCAGTGGGCTCCAAGTGCTCCCACAGAGAAGCCTGACAGAAGGAAAATGAATGTGGAAAGCCCAATCTGTGAGCAGAGCTTTGCCATGGGGAACTCTCCATTCCCAGCAACAGCTCCATCCTGCACTTTGGGAGCCTCTTCACACACAAAGTACCAAAAATCAGCTCGGGGAGTCTCCTCTTCACACACAAAGTACCAAAAATAAACAGCAATTGGTGACTTGGCTGCCTGCTGGACATTTGAGGGTCCCAATCAGAACGTACCCGTTCGTTTTTATCGGTGCAGAAGAGTCTGGTGTGGTGCCTTTTCTGCACAACTATAAATGTGATGCCAGGCTGATAATCCTTCTCCAGTTTAATGCAAGCCTCCCTGATAGCCAGCAGCTCATGGTGGAGAACCTGAGCCACAAACAGAGAGAGGTGTGATGAACATGAACCATCCCCATCATACAAATGACTCTTATTTATCTACAGATTTATTTGTCCACAGATAATTTATCATGTTCCTTCTTGCACTGTCACTCAGAGTAATGGGATGTCAAAGCTTTCAGGATCAAACCTAATTTCTTCCCCTGATGAGGGCAAATTACATCAGCAGTTTCCTGAGCCAGGAGAGAGCTGCTTCCATATTTGTTCAGCTCCAAGCACGAGGCTCAGACTAACAAGCTGCACGTCAAAAGCTTTTTAACTGCCTAATACAAATGAACATTTAATTAGGCTGCTGAATATACAACAGACTAATTATTTTTCAGACTAGTACAAGGGATAAAATCCAGAAGTGCTCAGCTGTTCTTTCCCAGCTTTGTGCAGCCCCGTGCAGGACTACAGACATCAATAATAAGGAAAGTGGAACAAGTCAAAAAGCAGTGATTTGGAATGTGGGTTAATTATGCATGAAAAATTCAGTGAAAACCAGTGATAACTGAAAAAAGGATATAACAAAATTTCATACAAAGATTATTTTATCAATTCAAGTTCAGCAAGTGACCTTTCCTCTCTTCCCCCTGGATTTTGAGAAGCTGACTCAATTCTGTATCTTTTATTCACTTACATAAATACTGGAAAGAAAAGTGTACACAAATGTCTTTAAAATATATAAAAAAATATTTCATAAAATATGGCACTTGCAAGCAAACAAAATAAATATGACAAAGTATCTTGATGAGTTTTATCTGGAATAAAAGTGACTGTGAAAATCCAGTATCTTTTAATCCTGGTTCAAAAAGAACACCTACTTTTTCTTTACTGCCTAAGTTCTACAGGATACAGTCTGACTAATATATCCTAAATAGGAAGCAGATGTGGAACATAACTTGAGTGCTAAAACTACACTTTTCACTTATAATTCTGTAAGGGGAAATACTTTAAAGGGGAAAAGTATTTTAAAAAGCACATGAAAAATATGGAAACAATTCTCCTGCCTGCTTGGTTGGAATCCAACAAATTTGCTGAGGAAGATTTGCTGAGGTTATACTTCTTTTTGTAACTGCAACCACAAAGGTGGAGTTATAAACTTCCCTTACTACCACAAAACTACACCATCAGAACTTCAAAAAGCCAAATATCACCTGCTGGAACTGCCCCTCAGAAACACCATCCCTGTAGAAGATGATGCGAGTTGGTTTGAATCTCGTTGATTTGTAGAACTGGATAAGCAACTCCCTGACCATGGCAGCCAAATCCTGGATGATTTCCTGGCGGTGCTGCTGCACCCGGACGGTGGCACAGTACCGGTTGGGATGAGCATCCATGCTTCCTACAACCTGGGGGAAAATGCTTAGCATCAAACCAGGGAGCACTTTAATAAAGGTGTTTCATGAGATAACTGCACTGTCTTTAACAGGATCTTGCACACTGAGTGGTTGGCCTGGCAAAGATGAAGGTGAAATCAAAACGTGCTTGGAAACAGCTTTGGGTTTAGTGCACCTGTGGCAGCACACCCTGCTGAAAGAGACAACTTGTTCTAAATCTAAAAGACTCTTTTCCTATTTCCACCTACAAGCACTTAAAAAAATCAAATACAGTTTGGTGCACTGATACCATGAAACCATTAATTTAGTTCAGACTGCAGCAAGGGAATTTGAACTCTGGGAGACCAAGTCCATTTTCTGGATCCATCAAACTGAAATGGTGAGGGACCACAGAAATATCCACATTGATCACCAAAGGAAGGGATTTTGCTGTTTATGAAACATCAACATTCATATACTGTAGAAGTGGCATGGGACTTAAAAATAAACAGACAAAAAGAAATTAAAGTCAGCACTGAGCACATCTCCACCTGGTTTTCCCTGGACACACAGGTGTAACTTTTTAAAACAGATACATAACATCACCAAAGAGCTTCATTATTAAACAATCCTGAGTAGCCACTACAGGTGTTTGACGTAACACAAACTAAAGACCATTCCCTGTATTTAAGGAGTACATTTCCAACAGATTACTGCACATTTTGTGTTTTATGGAAGCTTGAGTCCCCAGAAACCACAACTGAGCCAGCCTAGTTCTCTATCAGCAATGAAGAAAATCTGAACACTTCTAAGGGCTGAAGAAGCACATTTAAACATGCACCAGCTCATTACAGGCTGCTGATAAATATCAGCTCCCAGAAAAGCTCCTCTGTGTATCAGCAACTCAGGCATTTTACAAGCTAATACACACATTTAAGTAATCAGCATCAGAGCAAGCTCTCTGAAGTTTCATTAAATTCCTGCAGAAAAATAATTTATAATGCTATAATTAGGCAATCAGATGCAATGGGCCACAAAAGGATTGAAAGCAATAAAATGCATTAGAGCTGAGCAGCAGGAGGGAGCTGGGGTGAAAGACCAAGACACAATCTACTCACTGCAGCAATGGAAGGTTTTTTCCCATCCCCAGCTGGTGGGTGAGTTACGTCTGCACCAAGGAATATGACAGGCTGTTGGAATACTGGGGGTCTGGCAAAGAGAAGGGAAATTTGTCAAAGCAGCAAGATTTATGCTTAATAAAGCACATTAAAACTCAAATAAACAGCACTCTCTACTCCTGCAGTGAATTCATCGACAACTGGCACTTGATCAGAGTTGGTCACTTGCCCTCTGGCAGTAATTAAAAATCCTGATTAAGGTTCTCATGCTAAATACTTAGGCATATTTTGAAAGCATAGCTAATTGTTGCTCTTAATTACAAACTAGTTTAAAAATGTATCTAGTTTTTTTCTAACTTGAAGAACTGCAGGTTTTTTTAACTGGACCGTGGAAAGAAGTTGATCCCTCAGTAACAAATGGCATCTGAGAAAACTGAAGGACTGTGCACATATGCAGATTCTATGTATGAATAAAAATGTTTTTCCAAATAAAAAACAGTCTTGGCAAGGAAGTCCAAAAGTTTTAGGTATCAAAGTTATTATTTGCAAAGTAGATTTTTTTTTAAAACTGTGCTTGAAAGTTTTAAACAAATCTTTAGGTTAGGATATTAAACCACTGCACCCAGAGAGGAACACCAAAGCACTACAGCACAAGTTTTAAGCTTCAACTCTATTCCTTAATGAAACCATTTCAAACAGGAAATCTTGGGCCACCATAATTTCTTTGTGGGTGTGGGGGGGAATGATTTGATTGTTACAGAGATAAACAAATCTGTTTGCAGACCTTCTTTAAAAGAAATGGGAAATTAATGTTGGGGATTAGGCTTTTTTTTTTGCCTTTTTATTTTTTCTCTCAGGGAATTTTCTTCCCATTTGTTGCCTAAGAGATGATGAATGGACTGTACTTAAGAGACAAAAACCATAGCTGGGTGTCTTGGAATTCTGTTAAATTTTTGTAGTTGTCTGGGGTTTTTTTGTTATTGCTGTTACTGTTGTTTGTTTGTCCATATATATATTTTATATACATACATATATATATATATATATACACACACACACACATTCTAGTAAAGAACTGTTGTTCCTTTACCCGTATCTTTGCCTGAAGGCCCCATAATTTCAAAGTTACAATAATTTGGAGGGAGGGGGGCCATCTTTTCCATTCCAGGAAGGTTCCCACCTTCTTTGGCAGACACCTGTCTCTTAAACCAGCACAGTCTTTGCTACCCAATGTGGTGCACAAGGGCATTGAGAGAAAAGGATGAAAAAGGAATAATAGTTCCTGGGTAACCTAATTTTTGTGTGTTTAACACAGAAACCTCGTTAGGCAGCACCAAGTTGTCTAGCCTAGCCTGGTTCAGGTGGCACATGGCTGTGGCTACATTTTTCCCATTTGCAGCTCCTTATCTAAACATGGATCCTATGACTAAGGCCACTGTGGCTGTTACCCAGTTTGCACAATGGGTCAATAAGCTGAGGAATTCATGGATTTTAAACTTCCTCTGGAACGTGAGCACACAGCTGTATGACTATCACAGACAAAGTTGTCTTTGGGGTTTCATTAATGATGGTACCCACTGTGAGGAAGCAATACAGGGGGGAGTTTTTCCCCAATCTTCACCCATTTCTTTGGACGTACCCCACCAGCTTTTGAGGTGTTCAAATTTTCTCTGGATGCTAACGATATCATACTATGGCTGGTGTTGCTGATGGGCCTAATCTATTTAGCATTTAGAGATAAGGAGGGATTGTCTTGGGTAACCACCCTGACACCTACCCCAGAGACAGGGATGCTGCCCAGGAGCAGGCCACAGGGGCCGGGGAGCCTGGCCCCCAGCCCGAGCCTGCCCCCCAGCCCGAGCCTGCCCCCCAGCCCGAGCCTGCCCCCCAGCCCGAGCNGCCCGAGCCTGCCCCCCAGCCTGAGCCTGCCCCACAGCCTGAGCCTGCCCCACAGCCCGAGCCTGCCCCCCAGCCTGAGCCTGCCCCACAGCCTGAGCCTGCCCCACAGCCCGAGCCTGCCCCCCAGCCTGAGCCTGCCCCACAGCCTGAGCCTGCCCCACAGCCCACCTCAGACATGAGCCACCCGGACTGGATGGGGGTGTGGGAGGAGACAGGCCAGGTGCTGAGGGAATACTCTTCCTCAGCTGGTGGGAAGCCCTCTCCCTGCCTCAAAGAGGGAAGTCCGATGGTGCAGCCATGGAACCCCCAGACATTCCAACTGCCCAGGTTCCAGCTAAAGCATCCCTGAGCCAGGTATTGATCGGGTGTTCGGGAGGGAGCCAGGGCCCCTTCCTCTCTGGGAGTGGCTTTTAGTGAATGTAAGAGAGAGGATTGTTCAGAGACAGACTGCAGGAGCACCATCACAGAATGCCCTGGAAGACCACTGAGGAAGGGATCCAACAGCTGAGAGGAGTGGCAGCACTAGAAGTCCTTTTTGGAAGGGGTGGACAGCACGATAACGACCCTGCCAAGGGCAGGTGCACAGGGCAAACGCTGCGGAGCCTGGCACATCTGGGGCCATCCCAATGCTCCACCTTCATGGCAACACTGAACACTGAGGACACCCGAGAGACAGTGGGTGCCACAGCCAGCCACAATCCACTCAGGAATTTTGAGAGCACAGTCCAGGGCCTGATGCAGGCTCACATCTCCTCTGTGGTTAAGAGTTTCAAAGAGAAGAATGTTGACCAAAAGAAAAGGCACTGCTGTTCTAGATGGTCTCTATTTGTTTCTGAAAACTCAGGGCAAACAGAATATTAGAGGTTTTTCATTCTAGTGACAGTTGTGTACTTCAGTGGTCAGATCATAAAACAATACTTTTGTTATAACTTTCAACAGAAACAAGTATCCCTCTCCTGTCTTCATACCCTAACTTTTGCAGGACTATTTATTAGAAGCCAAAACAGAATTTGTCTGAAGAGTCACTTGAACCACAGTGCCACGGCTGCAGATAAAAGCTCCCAGTTATCTCAGCACGACGCACGCTCTCTCTGCAATACAACAACCTCTTCCCCTTTGAAAGATGCCTTACCTTCCCTGTGGCAGCAGAATGTTATTTACGCCTCCTAATTTGACATTTATTTTTAAGCAAAGGTTGGACAGAGTTTGTGGTGTTGTTCTTTGGACGTTTTTCATCTGCACACACTGAGTGGCCATTCCCAGCACCGTGTCGCCAACGCGCTTCACCTCCGCTACAGAGTGGAGAAAAAACAAAACAAGTATTTGCAAACTGCAAATCAAACAATGGAGGAGACTTGAACTTGATGCCAATTAGCTACACCTGGAGTTTTAGCAAAGTGGTGCTCAAGCTTAAAGGAACACAATGAATCCTACCCCCCAAATCCAGAACCTCCCCCCAGTTCTGCTCTGCTCCACCTAACTGGGTCCTAAATGCAATACCTAAGGGCACTGTTGGCTTATTAACTAAGAATTTTTTAATTAATTCTAATTTTAGAATGTAGCATTATATCATCAGCTTTGGCTAATGATATGGGTACTGTGGATATTAGGATGATGAGCACTTGTTGCATTATTAAACACTGGACTAGTAACACAAACCTAACAGTAAAGTGTTGAGTAATATCCAGCCAAGCATTTTATCAGTTCATCACTGCAAGTTTATCACCTGCATAGAAAAGTGGCCAATTTAGCAGACAATGGTCCATAAAAACTCCAAGAAACTCATGAAGTACTGTACAATTCCAAAGGTTAAATCAAATCCTGTTGTTAACAACAAAATTGAGACTTGAAGGCTTTCAGAGAGCCACATATTCTTACACTCAGGGAAGAAATTTAGGCTCCAAGACTGGCTCAGAGAAGATGAATCTCCCTCTTTGGCAACAAGAGAGGGAAAGAGCAGGGTGGGAAGAAGAGAAAAGACAAGACTGTGGGTATAGGAAGTGCAGGGTATGGAAGAGCATAGGGAGAAAATAAGGAGAGATGATTAGAGGGAGCAGAAATTACTGTAATTAAAGATAATGACAAGGAAAGAAGATGAGAGTGGTACCACATCCTTCTCAGTGGTTAAGTAGAGGAAAAGAATTACCTTTTAATGCCAAGCAGGAATAGTAAAAATGTCATTTTGCACCAAATTTCTATTGTATCAATTCAAGACAAGCCACCTCCTTTGCAAGGATGAATTCAAGGGGGAAGAAAAAGGTACTATTTCCTTAAGATTCCTTGCTTAATCTCTTTTCATTTTGTAAGAGATAATAATAAAGTTAGAAAATTATTTTGTGCTATATTAAATTGGTGAGGGATGGGATAAAACAAATCTGCGGCTGCATGGTAGATCTGATCCACCAGAGAAGAGTCCACGTAGCTATGGGAGAAAAACAGTGGATGCTGCTCCAGCTGGGCAAGGTAAGTGAAAAAAGGAGGGAGGCAGGACAGGAAAACAATCAGTCCTGCCTGGAGGAAGAGCTGGTTAAAACCAAAATGCATGGTTTATATAAAACATATTAAAACCCATGTGTGTATGCTATGTAAAATGCACAAATTGTCACTGTTTCCAAAAACAGTTTAGTCTGCTGAGTTTTCACTTTCCATGCATCTGTATCCTCGCAATCCAAGTTAAAAACTTGAAATAACAGGAAAAATAGACAGAAATCTCCTTCACTCAACATTTTTTGCCAAAGGGAGATTGTGTGAGTAAGCAAAGATGTTCTAAAAGCTACAGAGTTCTTGAAGTCATTACTTCTTCAGTCACTTGGAATTTTCAGCACACAAGTTTTTTTAAGTATATTTTAATCCACTGCCTATCAATGTCAATCTCACCAAAGCCCTGGGTTGGCTTTATCACAACCTCCATCTCAAATGCAACCAGCAGGGAGAACAGGGAAAAGCAAATTAAAAGCAGAGAAAAAATAATGAAAATAATTAGGGCTTAATATAAAACATCATGCAGCACAAGAAAAATAATAAAATTATTTTACAGCCTATTCCCCAACTGGAATGTGTAGAGTTAAACCAGCATTAAATCTCTCTTCTTTGGATACTTCACAAGAACCACACAAAACTGTGACTAAAATGCACCATTTCCACTCACTGACCATAGACTGGTGTTTTTCCTGGCAAGATGACCACGACAAGCTGCAGCCCAGTGTAAGTGTTCTTGAGGTGTCTGAACATGGGCTCCACGCTGTCGGCTCCCTGGGCGTATTTACAGAAGCAGGGCTGCCCCTGGATTGGCATCCCAGCATCCCTGGAAATCTTCCGCAGCTGTTCTGTGAAGGACCTGAGGAATGCAAACAAATACATTCAATTATCAGGTAGTAAAACCCCATCTTGATATTTGATCTTATTTTTAATGGAACAATCCTGTTAAACTTGCAGAGTTGTGCTGTGCAAAAACCCGGGAATTTAACCCCAAGTGCATCTTTAATTGGCAGTGCCTGTGTAGTCACTGAAGGAAAGACAGGAAATATGCTGTACAAATAACACCATTAATAAAAAAGCTCATTTCCAAAGCAAATTCTACCTCATTTCTATGGGAAATACAGAATAAACTACTTTTTCCAAAAAGACTGCAACAATTACAATTTGGGATAGCTTGCTCTTCCATGTGTTCCCACTACAGAAAGGGCTGGAGCTCCTCCCTTTATTCTGCATGAGGAAAACAACCAAGTTACCAGCAATCATTTCAGTGAATTGCTTCAGCATCCACAATAATGCACAATTTCACAGATACCAGAGAAAATGTGTATCCTGGAGCTAAAGGCAAACCTTCTCCCAGGCTGGTACAAAAAAAGTCACCCTTTGATGGAAGTGGTCAGATACAGAGACAACCTAATTTCTTCAGAGGCTTCCATCTGGGAGCCTCTTTAGCTCACCGATAAAAGCCCATTTTTATTAAGTTGGGTGGCCCCCCCACAGGTGTCTAAAACATTGCTCATCTTCCCCACAGGGTGCCAGGGTGCCACTGACTGAGAAGGTGTGAAGATTTGAGTTTCTCCCAGTCCTGTTGTTAACTTGCATGAATCATAACAGCCTGTGAGCTTCAGCCCTGCAGCCTGGGGCTCCTGGCAGAAATGGATATTTCCTCTGGAAAAACAAGCACTCACTACAGCAGAGTCAGTGGCAGAACATCTCCCCATCCTTGGAAGTGTTCAAGGCCAGGCTGGATGAGGCTTGGAGCAACCTGGGATAGTAGAAGGTGCCCCTGCCCCTAGCAGGGGGTTGGAAAAAGATGATCTTTAAGGTCCCTTCCAACCCAAACCCTTGTGTGATTTCAACATTCAAGCCTAAAATAGCTGAGGGTTTGAGCCTTTAAAAGTCCATCTGGAAGTACAGTGCCTATGAGGAAAGGTTCTCTCCCTGTTCCCAAGAGGTAAAGCAGGGTAATTTTGAACACTTTTAGGGCATTTGACGGTGTTCACTCTGGTGAATCAACAACATTCGAGTTCCAACTTGCTCAACAAGGTGTACCAAGAGGCCACAAGATGGAATGGGATGCAGCCATTCTCCAGGCATGAAGCAATGTCCTTTCATGGTAAGCACAAACTCATTCTAAGCCATTCAAATAATTTTATTTTGGCTCATTATGTTGAAGACTTCTGCCTATTTCTCAAAACTGAGTAACTTGGCTTACACAGCATTTCCACTACAAGCAACATTGTGGAAGACAACATTGTCTGGCAGCCCAGTTCTTGACATGTGCCTGAAGAGATCAAGTCCCTCCCCTCCTCACACAATGAGCAGTGACAAGATTCCCACTGTTTGCTCATCACTTGTGAGGGAAAAATTCCCGAGCTGTTGGGCAAACCACCTGAAGGAACACTGCTATGGCAGTGCCACTGCTGTGAGCAATCCCTGCCTTGCATTCAGCTCCCAGAGAGCAGCTGAGTCTCTGCCAGGGCAGCTCCACAGGCTGCCCTTGTCCATGCATGAAGGGAAAGCAGACACATGTGAGAGAAGGAATCAGACACTGATCTGGGCCTGCACACCTCCCCTGAGCCAATGGCAGATGCCACTTTTAACAACAGGCTTTGAACAATCCAAAGACCAAGAAACCAAATCTAAAAGTTTCATTCAAACACTCAAACTCAACAGAACAACCACTCCTGCTCATCTGGCAAATACAGCAGCTTGCACATTCCAGGAACTCTGAAGGGGAAGAAGTTATAGACAAAAATTTTTATTCTAAAGAAATTCTGCATGAACAAATTTACTCCATATAACCAGGAAAGGAACCTAAGAGAACACACGCTAGCTCTCACTCTTGAGAAACTCTTAGTGATAAACACCCATCATTACATCATTTCAGTTATCTTAAGCCTTGTCCTAAGGTCTCACTAGTCAGAAACCTGCCACAGAGCCTAAATGATTTTGTTAAGTTTGATTTGGAGGATTTCCTGATGCTGGCATTGAAATCACATTGGCATCATGCAAAACACAAAGAGACAGAACTTCGAAAGCACTGTTAAAAATGTATTGCCATATGTCAAATAATTTAACCAAAAATATCTTCTTCATAAATAAGTGAAATCATGACATTTGCATCCATAATAAATGATAAAATCACCACCTTACACAACACACTTACTTAAGATGAACTTCAGTGCACTGGCGCTGGGGAGCAAAGCAGGCAATTGCCCAAACCTTTATTTCAATTCCAGTGTGAAATTGTTTGTTCCTCATGTCCCAGACACCTTGAACTGGTGTAGCAATTGCTTTATTCTGGAAGTGGAAGGTAAAAATTAAACATTAACGCAAAACTTGATTGATGCTAAACAAAAATTAGCTTTGCTTCTACTTCCCTCCAACCAGCAGGTGATTTATGCTCTCAGGTCCTTCTCTCCCCTGTACCAACATCCATCCTGTCTTGTAATAATCATTTTATCACTGTAGCAAGACAGTTTGATAGCCAGGTGAAAAATAAAGCTCACATTGTTCATTTTTATTGCTGATCATTGCCTTTGGTTGTATTTATGTATGGAAAGTAAGATTCATGCTTGGTATGGAACAAGAACCTACATTTCTACAGGGACTTTACAACTGCTCAGTGAACTTTCCAAAGGGGAAAGTTAATGCAAGTATTATGAATACTTTACACATCACTAAGTAGAGGCAAATAGTGGTTCAGTGTCACTCACACAGCTCCAGAAAAAATGTGAGCAAGCTGAGAAACGTGATCAGTTATTCAACTTGGCCCCGCCCAACACTTTTATTTCTCCCACCAAGCAGATATTACTGGGATGGATTATCTAGAGAACAAAGGATGTTATAAAGCAGCTAAAGTAATTTTGGTGTGTAATTACCTTAATAAATACTGACAGATGTTTTAGACAAGTTACCATGATGTCTTCCTTCTCACCTAGAAGCAACAGCTAAAACTTGGGGGAATTTTTCAGGACACACACATGAATGTGATAATGGGTTTTGCAGAGCTGTGTGTGCTGAAGGCAGTACCTCCCCCACTTGGACTTTCCAACATTCATCTGCCATTAAGTTCCCCCAACCTACTGGTGCCAGAATAGCTCATGAAAGCACTCCCCTAATCAGGGTCAGGCCTGGGGTACCTTAATCTGCCAGTGAAGGGAGGTTTGAGCTAATTTGCCTGAGTTGGCTGAAGAATTTTAGGCAGAAGACTCTAGATCCTCTCCCATCATGGGTTATGGAGGCACCAGTCTGTTGTGCACAGGGACAGAATTATATTCAGCTGGCAATGCATGATCTGAAGAGGTTCATCAAAAGCCTCCACAAATGAAGTTATCCCAGCTATCAAAGCTTTCATCTTGCATAAAAGTCCCAGTACACAACTGATGGAAAATCCTGTTTCTCAAGCTTATTTTAAAAGACATCACAGGAGAAAGATTATGTCAGAAAGGCCATCTGAAAAGCCATTGTAAAATAAAAACCTGTGGATAAATACTCCAACAAGAAGAGATGGCTCTGGAGAAAGACATGCTGATAGAGATGATACCTTAAGACAGTTGCCCTAAACACAGTTGCTCCACCCAGAATATTCAAAACCAACCAGAAATTCAGGAATATTTTGGTATATTTTCAAATATATACAGTGATAATTGAAATTGTCTTTGTTCTTCTCCATACACATTGATTTGAACCACTATTTGCAGGCTGCTTCTTGCAACACACAGTGAAAGAGTATTTGAGGCAAAAAAAGGCATTTTTAACCCTGTTTTACTTTCACAAATAAAACAGCAATTGAGGGAGATGCAAAATGGCCAAGGTATTTAAAGACTCTGAGAACCTAAATGTAAATTCTGCCCATTACACCTACGACAGCTCCCTCATGGCACACAACACCATTCATTTAAAATAACCACATTACAGAGGCCACCACAGCTGGTGCTGGAAGCCACCACAGGCTCTACAGAACCCACTGGACATACCCTGCCTCCATAGAGGATTGAGGGAGGCTGCAGGACTCTGCCAGTCACGTCTGTCATTTCATCCTTGACCATGATCCCAAACTCTCGGACGTAAGGGTCGGTGTTGAAACTCGCACTCCGCATCTGAAATTGTAAAAATGTACAGAACCAAGCTCATAACCTGTGTGCAGTGCACAAACACATCAGGCCCAGCTAAGGGTGAGCAAAACTAAGCCCATTCCTACACCTGACTCACGTTTGACACAACACTCACCAATTTGCTGATCTCTTCCTGCCGGTCCGGGGCTGATCTGGCAGTGGCTCGAATCATAGTGGAAGTTTGATTGTCAGTGAGTTTCTTTATGCATCTTTGTCCTGCCACTATGTTGCACACCTGAAATATCCCCACAGAAAGTAAATTAAACACAGTCCAACTGTTTTTTGGCTCATGGCTCTTTTTTTTTTTTTTAACTGCTGCACTGCAGAATTTCTCAAAATTTGGCTGCTCAAAAAACAGTTTGCCAACATTTGAACCCTTTTTCCCTCTGACCCCCTTCCCCCAGCCCCAAAATACAGAATTCTCTACGAGTTTACTTGCCTCCAGAGGAAGGTATGTGTGCTTCTGCTCCTGTCCAACTTGTAAACATGGAAGGTGAGGATAGCGTAAAACTAATTTATGTCTGTCCTTAAAATACTGAGCTACAGTGCATTCAACTGTTTGTCCATTCTCCTGCTGAAGTGGGAATCTGTTGGAAAGCAAATATGAAAAGCAGCTGTTACTCCATGCAAAATACCTTCCCACAGTTCCTTAGCACACTTCTTGGCACAAGCCTATTGAAAGAGGATGAAACAAAGCCCAAACGATTAAATACCAGATTCAGATACTGATCAGTTATCTTCTTGTAAAAAGCTCGTATCAGTTTTGTTCCTTACATTCCTTCCTTAAAAATGGGAATCAATGCCTCCATATTCAAGCAGATCTCTGGCTGGTGATTCAAAAGAAACGTTTTTTCCCAGAGGAAAAACAGATTGCCAATAAGCAACATTAGGAAGCCGATGCCAATTGGCACCACTTTTCTACTCCAGTTGTGGTAAACTTTAGGCTACATCTAGGACACCCTGCTCTTCCAATTTTAAAGAAATCCATAAATCAATTTTTAAATTTTTTTTTATTAAAAAAAAAAAAAAAGGGAAACAGAAAAAAAAACCCCAGCCAGCCAAAAAACCCTCCCAGATCTAAACCAAAGCAATTGGTTCAAATGCCATGATACTCATTATAGTATGAAAATTGAACAAAAAGAACAGCAAAATTGGGAAAATACTTTGAGGTATTACCCTTAATACTTAAGGGTATTAACCAAAGAAAGCATCATTTTTCAAGGTAACTTTTCCCACCTCAGTAAGGCAGGTAAGGTATTTTTCCAGCCTGAGATCAAGCATATGCTTAGAAAGCAGGAAAATACTTTACGTTTGGTGACTTGCTGGTCGTCTGGTGACATTGCACACTCTGTACTTCCTTTTCATTTGTCCACAGTGTGTTATCTCCACCTTCAGACCTAAAAATTGGAAAGCACAAATCACGTTTTTTCCAAAATCAAGGTGTCAGCCCTAAACTGCTACAAAAGACCTGTTAAACAATGTAATAAAAGCCATTCTATTTAGCCCCAAAGGGCAGGCCAGACAGAACTCAAAAAGCAATTTGCAGTCTTAAAATTCCAACTCCTGAGCTTCAGCCAAAGTTCAACGCAGAATTTCAGAGCCAAGATGAAATCCCAAAGCCCCCAGAGCTCACAGATGACGCTGAGCACATTCTGCAAATTCCAGTTCTGTACCTCTAAGGAAGCCCAGGATGGGGAAAGGACAAAAAGGGCACAAAAGCTCCTTGAAACAAAACCCCTTGTTTATACTTTCTGTCTAAACATGCAGTGTCTGTAAGACCTCCAACTCCTGCAACTGAGCCTGAGCTAATGAACTGGGGGTGTGGGTGGAGTGGAAATCCCAAAGAGCCTCTCTAAGAGCTCATGGGAATGAGGCCACAGTGAAGCAATTCGGTGCCTGATTATTTTTTCAAAACATTTACAACCAATGCAAACTCAAAACATTTATTTATACTTTCCTTGCTAACTTCCAGTTGGGCAAAGACAATTTTGTTGACATTTCTGGAAACATGAAAGGAAACATGCAGGATGGATTTATGGAGTTTTTAAAGTTGCTTGCTTTCTACCAAGAGTATTAGGAAGGAAGGACCTCCATTTTGCAGAAGAAACCTTCAGTGAACAAAACCAGTAAGATTTCTTCCTCCTGTTCTCTTTGATTCAGACACTACACACGGGAATAACTCTAATTTACTTCCAGGAGAGTATATGCAGGACAGCTGCCTAAGTAGGCAAAAACACATTGCTACATTATTAGTAAAATCTGAAATATGAAAAACCTGCCATCAGTAATTGGGAAAATTTAAGATTGGGCAATTAAAAAACCCATGAAATCCCAGTCTTTGTAAACATGTAGAAACCATCAGATTAGGAACTGGAATATCTTTGTCATGAAATTGGGATTGGCACTACTGATAAGTTTCAAAAGCGAAAAATATGAAATTTTTGTCTCCCAATAAAGCAACTGCTGTGGAAAATATTTAAAACGTGGTGGTAACACATCAGACAGAATAAAGCAGCTTTATATAATTTATTTATTACCTTTTATTTCTTTGGTAAACTTTACCCTTTGGGAATCTGTCAGAGGCTTTTGTTGTTCTTCAATACTTTTGAAGTCCAGAACTTCACAGACAAACTCAATAACTGGCTGTGCTTTGTAAAATGCAGTTGCAGACACTACAGACAAAAACATTAATGGTGTGTTACAACAATACAGAGGAAATTCTTAGGAAATCCAACAAATGGAGCTAAATTTTTGCCTTTCCACTAAGGAGCAAGAAGAAAGAAGAAAACATTTTGTAGTACCTACCATCAATATTTAACATCATTTTCCATAATGAAGGTCTGACTGACTGATGGAAGCCAAACCAAACTTCTCTGCCACCACCCAAAGGATTTGAGCACCCTTCTGATGCTGTAAAGAAAGATCTCCCCACAGGAGTATACCTGCAAGAAAGCAAATAAACCCACATCAGGAAACAAAAGCAAAAATTGCAATAAAGCCATAACTAATGCAAATTCCTTTTCACAAAGGCACAGAAATGTCAGTGTTTAAAATTGCCAATAATCTGAGATTCTTGGCAGGACTCAGGTTACACCTCTCAGAATGCAGCTTGTTACAGTAAGAAATAGGCTACTACTCAAGTTTAAATTTATTTTCAGTATACTCCTTAATATATCTATTAATTCCAACAAAAAAGCATTAATAACTTTTTATCTGCATTCTATTAAAACTTCAGCTGTGTTTCTGCGAGAAAAGAATTAAAAGTCTCTGCTATTAAAACACCAATGTAATAATCTCTCCCCATACTCTGAATTATAGACATTATGTGAGGGTAAATACGTGATCTAACAAATACTTCTGATCCATCTTTCATCTTGATAATTAAGTACTGCACATTTAATAGCAAACAAATCATATCCAGAGCCAATGTGTTCCTCTGAACAAAGGTATCTGACAGTCTCAGCTGTCTTCTGTGCTGAACCTGATTAAAGTAACTTTTTTTATCCTTAATTTGAGGATAAAGTCAACATACTATAAGGCTATTTAAAGTCATTTACATATACTTAACTCATATTACCTGTTTAGAGCTTCGATATGGGAAAGTTCAGCCCTACTAAACTTTGTTCTTTAGTTTCTAATTGAATATCATTTGCAAAGTGGTCTGAAGTGACTTGTTCCATGGCAGCAGAATAAGCCCAGCATCTCCTGGGCATGACTGAAAATGCTGCAGGCCCCACTTGGAAAACAAACCAAATAATTTTCAAGTTTTTCTTTCCTATCAAAACAGCCCCATGGGGTGACATTAATGTCCCCCTAGCATGGTAACCTTTCTACAAAATTGGCAATATATATGTGTCCAAGGACACACAGGAACAGGGTAAGAAGTTGTCTTAAAACCATCCTTCCACACCTACCAACCTCCAAGCACTTCCCACTCAGGGAGAGCCTCCTTCTCCAAGGCTACAGAGGAAAGAGGGAGATGGCAGAGCCCCCCTGACCTGAGAGCACACAAACATGGGGCCAGTCTGAAAACCTCTGGGGAAAGGGACTTGGCTCCAGGCTGGAGGCTCCCAATTCCACCGGATGAGCAGGAGAGCCCTGACTGCCTCTTGCCTGAGCCTGCCTTTGCCACACGGCCACGACTGTGGTTGGGCTGTGGGAGCACCTCCTACCCAAAGAGCCACCAAAGCACTCTCATCACACCTAAACCACGTCAAGGTCCTCCCCTCACCTCATGGAAGGCAAGTGCCTCATCACGACATCCAGGGCCTGGATGGTCTCGAACGGGACACTCGGCAGCCGGCCAGAGAGAGCATCGTGTAAAGCCTGCAAGCTCACACAGGACATCCACTTTATAGCCACCTTAAATATTCTGTCCTTCCCTTCTCCCGGCAACGTCACCTCCAGCTCCACCTGCAACAATGCCAAACAACAAACCAAGATGATTCTTTCCATTGAAAGGAGGGAAAACGGAAGGGGCTCGGAAGGGACGATGGATTCTTCTGAACAGCGCCACGGAGCAGGGGAGGAGACAAAAAGCAATGATGAAGCAATGGCACACATTAAGTAAAGCCTCTTTTTACAGCTACATCTTCCCAAAGGGGTATTTCAGAAGCCTGGGAGTGCCTCCCAGCTGGCATCTCTCTCCCTCTGTGAGGCAACACTGGAATTTGGAGGCGCTTGGAACATCGGGGAGGTCTCGGCGAAGATCCGATAACCTGATTTCAGATCCCCAACACGCCCCAGTGCATCACCGCCCGTGTCAGCTCCTGCATGCCTAAAATAAAACATGGGCTGTCACCACCTGCCAAGATCCATGAATTTCTGGTATTTGCTCTTGAGAGCACCAGAGTGCTTTACATACTATTGCTGCAGACACAGTTCAAACAAAAGAAAACAGGAAAGAGGAAAAAAAACCCAAAAAACAATCACCAACCCCCCAAACAAAACAAAAAAACCACAAAACCCATCAAGCCAAAATTCTTACTTTTAAATACCCAAGAAAGAAAAATCTACAACCCCCAGGTACTAGTGATGATATCAGGCAGGAAACAGGGGCACCTCTTTGCCATGGTATACCCTACTTTGACTATTTTGTCTAAAAAACAGCGGTAAACAACATTCTGGTAAATTACTTCAGCCAATTACTTGGAATTATTTGTAATGCTGATTTCTCCTCTTTCTTAAAACAAAGAAAGTCTGAGCACCAAAGTTCTTAAGCCGACTAAAATTAAGGCTTGTCTGAAATGATCAGGACGTCTGGGACTGACCACAAGAAATAACAAGATCAGAGTATCCTTTGTGCTGGATACAAACAAAAACCTTGTCTTTTCTCCTGCTAGGGAGCTTGCAAGTTAAATATAAAAGGCATCCACTTAACAGGCAAACCGTAATTAGCAAAAATAATAGGTGGCTAACAGCAAAGCAATAGCTGCCAACATCTGGCCTCTTCAACAATTTGCTTCTTCAGTCCAAAAACAGGAAGGAATATAAAACACAAATAAGAAGCCTTCCCATGTGCCCCCAAAAACGAGTTGACCATCAATAGTAGGCACACAAAATTAATATTACAGCTGCATCTCTCCTCTAGCACAAACATCACTCCCCAGGGAGACTCGAGCGGAGGAAGGAGCTGCACAGCTGTGGGAGAGCACTGGGAACTGAGTCTGATCGTGGGGTCACTGCTGTGAGTCTGGCCCAGAAGGTCAACCCTGCTGAAAGCTGTGCCAAGAGAGGGACAGGTCTTCAGCTCACACAGCTTGGAAGCTTTCCATGAAGTCGTTTTTCCACCACACCATCAAAAAGTCCTCAACTTGCATCTCCTTTACAGCAGATGGAGGATGCCTGTTGCACCTGACTCACGTTCTCCTTTGAACCTCTCCTCCAGATCAAGTGTCAGAACCCCTACTTGAGCAACCTGGTCCAGTGGAATAGACGATCCCTAAGGTCCCTTCCCATCCCAACCGTTCTATATTTATTCCCAGTACTGTTAATACACAACTCACCTGACTATTAACCACTTTGGTGCCCTTAATCTAAAAAAAAAAAAAGGATTTAATTTTACTTTTTCTCCTCTCCTGGTATCGATTTGCCAAACTCCTTCACCATGATGGAATGGGAGATGAAGAGGAACGTGTGTTGCAGTACCCCTGTCCCTGGTGGAAATGAAAGGCCCAGGATTGAAGGATTTCTATTCCAGGTGCCCAGCTGCAAACACCAGTTAAGTTTAGCAGAGCTGTGACTGCTGAATTTAGCCCAAACCAGTTTTTGCTGCTGGGTCTAACTCCAAATGAGTTGAATTAAGAGTTACTACTCAAATAAGTAAGGTTTAAATACAACTTTCCTGTTTTGTTTTGTTTTTTTTTTTAAATTAAATATCTCACCCTATTAAAAAAAAAAACAAAAACATGAAAATATAAAAAAATGTCCTTAATCCACATCCCACATCCACATATACTTTTAAGCACTGCTAATCAGAATTCTTCCTCTCTCAGTAATATTTTATTTATCCCACTCTGTGCTTTTGAGGACAAATGAACACACTCATGTTTGACAAAGTAAGCGAAATATGAAAAAATTAAGACAAAGTAGTTTCAGATGGGAATTTTACTATGTCCTTTACGATTAGGGATAAACCCTAAAGCAAAACTTAATTTTTGCTTTATTATCTATCCACAAATTAAAAAAAAAAAGTTTACAATGTCAGTTACTAACCTGCTGCCTGGTAGACCCACAGCTAAACTGCAACAGAATTGAGGATTTTGCAGCTAAAGGAGCTAAATGAAAGGGATTTTACTATCAGGATGTGAAAAATCATTAAGCCTGTAAAAAAGTGTCAAAGCCATTCTTAAAAAGAATAGGTCTTGAAGCTGATGTGGTCTGAATGACTAACACAAATCAATGTATCACTGTTTACAAATAATAAAGATTAAACCTGACCACGTGTTTCCGAGGAATTCTTAATATTCCTTCTTCTCCATAAAATAAATGCAACATCACATGAGTATTTTATCATGCTTTGAGCATACAATGTACCTTTTCTCTGTTAATCCAAGAGCTTTTCCCTCCCAGGGATTCAGAGGAAAACAGATTAACAACAAACTATGGATGCAGGAATGAGCTCTGCTTCTGTCATGTGCAGAGTCTTTAGCAGTACTTCAGAAAGACAAAGTCAGAGGAGCAAGTTTGTGGCCACAGACAGGATTAACATTTTTCTTCTGGAAAAAGGAACAGCAGTAGGGTTTCTGTATCAAACTGCTGCTCTGTTCATTAGTAATTATGGTTTTTCTAATAAAAGACTAATTAAGACGTAGGTTAAGATACATCAGTTGCTCTTGAATCTTGCTAGCTGAGAAAACTTCCAAGTTCAGGTAAAATTAAATTCCGGTTTTGAACTGTAAAAGGACATTTTAGGGAAATACACAAGTAGAGCAGGAATTGAATACAAAGCTGCTGGTAGAGGAGACTTGGGTTTGCTGTGTAGAACCTCCAAGGAAAGAGGAGACTATTAGTACCTTCCTACCCTGGCAGTGTCCTACACACTTCCTTCTTCTCAATGTGTACAAGTAAAAACTAAGAAAATACCATGTTAATATTTACATATTCCGTATTTGTTCTGAAGGGTCTAAAAAAATGAAGACATTAAAGAGTGAAAATAAGGGATGATAAGGAAAGAATGAAAACAGATTTGATAACCGTGAAAGCCAAGCAGAAAAGTATTTATATAGAAGAAAAAGTTATAAAAAAAGCAGAGCTGTCAGCAAGGACAAAAATACGAGCCCAGAACAACCACTACAAACAAGAGATGAGGACAGAGTGCATGAATTAACTTAAAAGAGCAACAGGAGGGGAAAAAACCTGGGCAATTTGGTGTCAGCCCTCTGTTTAGCATCAGTTCTTCCACTACCAATGTATCCTGCAAGCAAATTAAGATCTTCCACTTAGATTAATCACTGTATGTTCATGAATCTTTTCAATATGATCCTAAATGTAATCAGATGTGCAGTAAACTTCCTACGTTTGTTATGTACAGACAGTCAAAAAAAAAAAACCCACCAAAGAAACCTAATCTAATTATGCTGGAGGAAAGTCCTAATACCTACAAGCTTCATAGTGGTTTAAATCATACTTAAACCAATTTAGCACCATGTAAAAATTCCCTTCATTAAGCTAAATTTCCCCACGTCTGATTTAAAACAGCTCAAGATTTATCTCTATTAGCCCTTTCCTCCAGGGTAACACTAATACATGGAGAGCAGAACAACTGAAAAAGCCCTACACCCGCAGGAAACAGGGAAAAATTAGGAGTTTATTGAAAGTGAGACTAAATGTGAGCCACAGATGAAACCACCTGAACTACCTTGTGATAAATTCCACTACAAACACTCTCCTCAGTGACCACCCAGTCCAAAGGAGCATTGCTCTGGCAAGATTGGGAATGGATGAGATGATTTCTTGGATGAGATGTTCCTTCTGTCTGTGCCTGCTGACCAAACAGGACTCCATTCCTGATGCTTTGGATTTTAAAGCCCACACACATTAAATTATACATGGTAAAAACCAAAGCCTAGGGACAGTGTGCCAGCAGGAAATGCTCCTGATGCCCCAATTCCTTTGTGTCCGTGCAAATGAACGCTGTAACCTACACCTGGGAAAAGGCTGCTTTGAAGATTTTGTTAACTCTGTCCCACCCAAAATGGTTATCAGAGCAAGTAGGATCAACTTGCATCTCATAAAGTCTCATTAGATCTGAGGATTAATTTGATCCCTGTTTATCCTCTATAGATAAACCATTTTTTATTTAGCTTTACTTATTAAATACAGAACTAGTCATAATGTATATTGTTATTCATCCACAGCTTGTAAAGTATAAGGCAACTCTGCATGCATCCAGAGTTGTTTAAACCCCTAAGAGACTCTCACCAAGTATCCTTCCACCTTTGGGAAATACTTTGCAATCCTGTGTGCCAAACCTGTAGGAACTGGAATATTGTATGTGAAAGCAAGGGGGAAAAAATCTCTCAGACTTTTAATGATTCCTTCATAGTTTTCCCAGACGTTACCTTATCAGTTAATGAAAAATAATTAACACTGGAGTAGAGACTGACCTTTACTGCATGCCATTCACTTGAGCAGACTGGGGGGGAAATAAAAACTACACACATGAGATTAAGAGCCTGATTCAGGTGGTCCTATTAACTATGTCAAGCACAGCACAGGCATCCAACAAGAGACAGCAAAGGACAGTCTGAACTATCTCACAGCTGCTGAATTTCAGAGGGCCTGAGTGCTTCCCAGTTTCCACATTTCTCTGTATTTCTCTTTCCCCCTTACATTCTATTTTTGCCTACTTAAGTTGCAATCAACTTCTACAAGATAGACAGTCCTCCTCTGTAACTGTGCACCCACAGCAGAAAGGAACTACTGTAGTACCAACAAGAATGCCTGTGCCCTGCCTCAGGGACTCACCTCAACAAAAAAAAAAGCACAGAAAATTCAATCTGGTATTAGATCACAGATGCACAGGCTAAATTTTCTAGGCCTTAACACGTGTGTTAGCATGTTTCAACAGAGTCCCTTCCACTTCAGCAGTCAATGGGCACAGGGGCAGCCACAACCAGTGCCCAGAGAGGTCACTGCCCCACCAGGAGCTGGCAAACACAACCCGAGTCCTCCCCAGCTGCCCTGGGGCAAAGATTGCAGGTCTTAACCTGTGCAGTGTTAATTAATTCAGCTCTCAATCATAAAGGAGTAGGGAGGAGAGGTTCCAACGCAGGCAACAGAGAGATGGAGGAGCTTCTTCCAGCTACTGATAGCAAGAATAAGCTTAGAGCAGGCCTTGATGAGATTAGTGATGTGACACAACAGCTTCTTGCTGCCCAGAGCAGCGTTTTCCCTCTCTCTCCCAAATTCAACTGTGCTCTCACTTTCTCCCTAGTGCCACTCTGGAGCTTGCCTGCTGTCTGGGACAGCTGATCCAGTTCCCCAAAGCAGCAGAAACCTCACCAGTAGGGAGAAAGAGAGGGTGGAATGAAGGGATATAGAACAAGGAGTGACAACTGGGATAGCAACAAGCTCACACTTGTGTCCTGGTAAAAGCACACCCCGAGCAGAGTGGCAACAATACAGACATCTAATCCAGAAACAGAAAATCAGAAATCCAAAATCAGTTTCTATCAATCATTAGAAATATTCTGCAAATACCACATTAAAATCTCTAGAATTTTTTCTATTTAAAACTTACTTTATCTCTCCCGATGGGAAGCGGCATAGCTGTATAAAGGTTTTTTCTTCCATCAAACACTGGTTTCCGATCCCCAAAAATCTGGGTTTTAAAGTGCTGAACCATATGCTCCACTATTTCTCTGAAAATGCAAAAAGATTAAGTTAATCCAACTTTTTACTCTGAATGTTAAGTAGCAGACAAATACTAACACTAATATTAGGTAACTGAAAGGGTTGTCCACTTCTGTCTATTAAAGGCAAGATTTGTTTGACTGATCTGAATTGAAAGCAACATTTTCACAGACTAAACTGTTTTCTTAAAGCTGCTGTTTCTAGTTTTTTTCAGATTTAAACTTCCCTTCCTCTTTCCTGTGACCTACTGGAAGTGGTGAAGTGAAAGCTCGTGCTCTCTCAAGCTCAAAACAGGTGCGTGGTAGATCCTGGGGCTTCAGCTCCCCTGTCCCACAGCCCTTTCTGCAGAGGACCTTGGACCAAAAGCTCAGCTCAGCCTGAGAAGCTTTCAAAAATATCATTATCCCAGCTTAAAGCCCCAGTGTCAGGACAACAGTTTATGCCAACAATGACAGCGAAACGTTTTGCAGCTCACTAAGAAAAATAACTTTTAAATGCATTTTTTTCATACACGCAACAAAACTGGGATCCATCCAACAAAACTGGGTATGTGCATGCAGTGGGACCTGTGGATATTAAAAGTACATGTTCATTTAAGAGTAGCTGGAACTAGGTTGCATGTTTGTATGAATGGGGAAACCACTCACACAGCTCTTGTCAAATCACAGTGTTTACACCCTGGTCATCCAAAGCAGTTCAGCAGCCAGTGAGAGGGAGGTCAGTTGGAATAATAACACCCTTTGATGCCAAAGGTCTTTTGGTTCCAATATCCCAGAGAGATCCTTCAGGCTACCTCTAACACCCAAAATCCATCAGCAGTCTGCAATCTTAACACACAGCCAGGAGCAAAAGGGCATTAAGAGGTTAAAGTGACACAGAAAGGAAACCACTGTTGGTCCAGCACTGCTGACAACCACCAGCTCAGAGATGCTGCAGGTGACTGCCTCATGCACCCTGACTTGGCAAGGGAATTAACCCAGCACTCAGGTAGGTGCTACAGTGCTGCAAAATCTGAGATGAAACTGAACTCATTCCAGAAGAGAATTAAGACTGTTTTAATTGGCAATTTCTTTGCTGTGTCCCAGGGTTTATCTTAAAATAAGATGTGGCCACTGAAAGAAACTCTGACCTCCTGCAAAGCGTGAATCAAACCCGACCCAGTAATATCTGCATCAGGTTTAAGTGTTTTACTGAACAAATACATAACTGGAAGGGTGGGAGGAAGTAGGTACTTTTCAACCTTGAGTTTAAGATCGAGCATGGAAACCCCACTCTCTTCCTGAGCAAGTTCTTCCGATTCTAAACTGCTTTATATAAAAAATCAACACTTCCACTTAATTAATGTTTTCAAGCTTCAAACCACATCCACATTTAGCAGTGGTGCTTCTCAGCCGTGGGTGGAGATATTCTAATGAAAAGTAAGTTATTTTCTACATGTGAAGTTAAAAGAAGAGTTATTTACCACTTCACTAACTTCAGCCCCTTGGGACTACTGTTCTACCGAGCTCATGCAAGCTCACCAAGAACCCTGGGCTGGTGACTGCAGGCAGACTTCACCTTGCACAAGTCCTCAAAAACTAAACTGAGAGCACCCACAGCGCAGAACCAAACTCACACTGCCCACTCTGCCTGTCCAACTACCCAAACAGGTCTGGCCTTTCTGCCACACGTACAGAATTGTAGCCAGACTGTGTTCATTCAGGAGCACTTTGTCCCAGTTGTGTGTTTTCCAGTCCTGCTCCAGCTCATGTCTCAGTGTGGAACTTGCATGTACAGTGGATACACCCTGCAGTGGGGTCTGCAGGGTCACAGTACAAGCTGGAGTAAAAGTGAAGAACAAAGCTGGCACAGATGAGGGAGTAGAACAAAAAATAAAACCTCCCTCTCTCCTTTCTAGAGGTTACAACATATCAAGAAATGATAAAAACTATTTATTATAGACATGTGAATTATATAACCAAAATACTAGAAACATGTAAGCCAGCTGTAAAAAAATCATCATTCAGAATTGGACACGTGCATCCTGCATAATCCTATATATTCATATATAAAAGCACACACAGAAGTAGGGCTACAGACAGAGGACCAAAAGGTCACAGCTCACAAAAACCCAGGTGCAGGTGACTGCAGGTACATCTACAGCACAGAGCAGTAAGCACTCAAAAGAAATAAATATAACACGCTTCAGTAAGTGAATCCAATTTGTATTCTCACCACGCTGCACTGAGAAACATCCACCACACCACTGCTGAATGCATCTATGGCATCTCTGCTTACTGCAAAAGGCATTTAATCTGTGAAGATCTGTACCTGCTCCTGTTAGCACAAAAGAGAAGTGACTAACCCGACAAAGCAGAGCAGGTCATTATCTGGCACTGGAGAAAGACCTTGCCACTGAATAGAATCTGCCTTTCCGGCGAGAAAAACTGCTTTAGGTTGTTGTGGCAAGCACCCACACACTGGACTGCAAGGGAGGTGATCACACAGAAAACACAGACGAGCTGTGCAGCACTCGGCTCCCAGAGGAGCTGCAATCTGCACCAGCCAGCAGCAGCTGGCAGGGCTGCAGTGGTGGCAAGGATATCAGCTAAGGAAAGCAAAGCTCTCACGGCTCCCACTTTAAAAAAAGTGACTGCTCCAAGGGTTTTGCAGTGCTCCAATGCAGGAAGAGCATCTCAGTAAAAGCAGCAGTTGCCCTCGGGCAAGAAGAGAGCTCAGCTTCATACACTTAACAACGGTGTTTGCTTTTAAAATTAACTTCAGTTCTCGACTAGCTGAAAAATTAAACTTATAATAGATCACCACAGGAAAAAAAAAACAGGGCAGTGAAGCACAGCGATGCTGCTTTGTGAAAACACTCATTACCAACTCCTCAGTGTAACACTGGAGAATGCCCTCAGGTTTATTAACTCACGTTAGGAAAACGTGGCTTTCGGGTGGCTTTTTTTGACTCCACACTTTGCTCATTTTCATGACTGCATATTCCACCCATGTGACCTTTTTTAACAAGGAAAGGCTTTGCTCTTGAATATATAAACAGCCCATTCCAATCCTCTACAGTCAAGGTGTAGTTATGATGATGACACTTGTGGTTTCCAGTTGGTGCCAAGTCTCTTTCTCAAGTTTCACTTCTGGCAACGCCGCTCTTTTTCAACTCAATGGTTGCACACTCTGACTAACAGGGCACAGATGCCAAATTCAAGACCTGGCTGCTTGTTTCCCTGGCCAACTGATCCGTGTTTTCACCTTGCTATCTGTTTCAGGAGCATAGTTTTCCCTTATATAGAATCTACTGATGAAGGATGATTTCTTACCTGCTTTAGTAACTCCACAAACAAATGGGTTTTGCCTCCCCTTGTGAGTAGGGAAAGATGGGAAAACAAGCTGGTAAGACCAGCTCCCTGCTGAAAGACTTCAGCCAGTTACACTCCAGTACTTAACTAAATCATATTTATCAAGTTGGCTTCTACTGACCCAGCTTCAATAGAGCTAATACAGTTCATCCATCTGTCACCAGGGGCTTCAATCAGCAGCATCTTAAGATTCTGACAAATTCAATCCAAGTAAAGACTTGGAGAAAAAAAAAAAAAAAAAAGGATATGCATATCCTGTTGATGGATATGCAAACGTGGAAGTGATCAGTACAATCACTGATTAAAGCCAGACACATCTTCCCAGACATCACTGAGGGCACCTGGCTCCAGCTTTTTCAAAGGAAAACAAGACAGCAAATAAACTGAGGAAAGGCAAAGCACAGTATTACCTGTTAACTCTTCTAGGACATTTTTCTGGCTTTATATCCAATTCATAATGGTAGATATCTATTTTAGGAATGTCCATTTCAAAGAAGTTGGCCTGCAGTTTGATTGTTCTCCCAGAAGTGCCAAAATCTGGTCGAGGAGGAGGTTTAAAGGCATATCCCTGTACTGGTGGTGGCAATGGGGGAGGAGGTGTGAGCACTGCAAAAGAGAGAAAGCACAACTTAGCCATCAGCTGTCTCAAATTGACATTTCAACAAATTTACAGGCTATGGGACCAGTGAAGCCCAGCACATTTAAACCATGACTCTTTTTTAACAACCAAAAAAATGAAAGAAAAAACCCAAACCCCGCTTTCAGGAGACCATGAATCCTTTTTTCTCTTTCTTTCTCATGCTGGTTCACCATTTGTTGTATTTCCTAGACTCAATTACTGAAAGCAATCTTAAAATCAGTTGCATTTTCCTATACCACAAGTCAGCTGGGTGGGAATTTCACAAGCCAAGCAGGAAAGCAAGAACCAAGATCCTTCCTTGCAGGTCTATTTCAAAATAGACCTAACCACATTTATTCGAGTAAACACCTCTAAAATGGAATTTTATATTTATTTTTTTATATTCTGTATTAGAACTAAACTATCTCCTACTGCTTCCTTCACACAGAAAACAGAGCAAATCCTCTACTGCTGCTGTGCTCAGTTCTAGAGCTCAAACATCAGCTGGTGCTCAGACAACGTGAAGCAGAAGCACAATGGCTGCTTTCTGTTGTTTCAATCCAGGAAAGTCCATTAAGAATCCCCAGAGAAGTGTGTAAGGTACAAACTCGAGTATTCAAAACTCCTGCAGCCTCAGTGCTCAGGTGTTCTGTGCTCCGAAGCAACAACAGCTTGCAGCAAACTCTTCACATGTGAAATAACCCAGGAGGTTTCTCATTACTTATGTAAGAATCCAGGTGTGGTTTCCTGGGATTATCAAATTCAGTTCTCTGCTAGCACCAGAAACAATTCACATCCCTTCATTAACAGATCTGTCACCACTTTTCCACTCTGGCTTTCTCTACTGGAAAGCTGCTCCAGAACTGTGATGCTCTAATGCTCAGAAAATATCCTTCCATTTTGATTTATTCCTTGGCAGGTTATATTCGCTGGCCTTCATATTGAGTACTCCTGACTGTACTTTTAGATTTAAACCAAATTCCCATTTAATACTGAATTCTAGGCTATACTCCTTCTTTTAGACCCTGCTCATAAATCAGGCTTCATCATTCTCATCCTTCCAGTCATTTTTCAAGCCAGTGCATTTTGAGCTCACCCTTCCTGGAGAAGACCAAGCGATAATCACACTGATGCTTCCATCTCTCAACTGGAAAAGGCAGATTAATGAGCCCTAAACTGCTTTTGCCTGCAGTCCCACTGCCTTGTAAAGGCCATCCAGTGACCACTCAGTGCATGTGCACCCATTTCAGTTCCCTATTAACTCCCAGCTATATTGTCTTTAACATATCTACTTTTCTAACCCATATCTATTACCCCGCTACTTTCTGAATGATGCTCAGATTCTCCTTTTCCTGACAATGCCTCCTGTACCTCCTGATGAATTTTCATGTACTTATTCCTGACATTTATGCAATGTTTGCTAATGAAATAGTAAGACCATTCCCAACATTAGTAGCATCAATTCCCCACTTTATCCCTCAACACTTCCCATGCCCAGTTTCCCACTCATGAGTATCTCCTTATTTTTACCACCCTACTAACTGTGAGCACCAATTTCCCCATGCACTAAATACTTAAACAGATCTGACACTGGGAAAATGATAGAGGGTTTTTGTTAATATTTTTTGAAAATCTTGTTTCTGATCTTGTCTCCCAAACATATTCTGAGGCATCCACCCTTTTAATTCAGGCTACTGAAATCCAATTTCCTTTTTTCCCTCCCTTTTATAAACACTGTCATTAAAGACTCTGGCTCTCCAACACTAACTCAATCAACACACCGAAGTCACTTCTTGCTGAAGATTTGCATTTCCATGACCTAAAACTTCATGTTTCAGTACTTCAGTTTGGCCTTCAACAGCAATGTAGCAATTTTCATTTGAGTATTATTCATTCACATTGCTTTTGCAGTGCCAACAGCTGCCCTGAAAAATGGAGCCAGGTATCACCTTAGCTCTTATCTGTAACCCAGTCCTGCCACAACCAGCCCATCTGCCTCTGCATCTGACCTTATCCACCTCCATCCCTGCAGGCAAGACAAAGCACCCAGCTCACTGATCCTCCTCAACCTTTGCCTTTTTTTTTTTTTTTTTCCTAAATTCCTACACATCTTGGCTTCTAAGACATCAATTTTCATCTTTTCCCAACACTTCCAGGCCCTCTGCTTACGTCACATTTTTCTGATGGTGATTAACTCACTCAGGTGGCCCTGCAGTCACCACATCCCCCCGTTTGGTGTGAAAAATTCACACTGCCTGCGGCATTAAGTGGAGAGAATCCTCTGCTGTGGATAGGACACCTAACAAAGTTATTTATAGCATTATCACTACAGCTGGGAAGTAACAGAAAAAATACTCCCACAAATATTTGTACTTGCAATACACCAAAGGTTTCTGTGATTCACCTCCAAATCTGATCAGAAGGATGTGCACAAAGCAGCCACCTCTACTCCTCCAGAATCCTGTTTGCCATCACTTTCCCCCCCTCAAAAAAATTTTAAGATAATGTGTCTCCCACATATGTTTTCAGTCACTCTCTTGCTGAATCCTTTACAGATCACCACTGCACACATTTTTATTTCCATCTTTCCATAACAGAATGTTTCCATTTGAAAATTATGTCCTAGTCATTAACATTATTCTGTGATTTTTGTGTATTTCCATGATTGCCATTAGAAAATATTTTAATTTTCTGTCCAGGCTCCTGTATTTTAACATTTCCATTTCTTCTTATCCACACTCTGCATTCCAGTGGTTGCCTTACCACTATTACCTGGCCAAGTGTTATCAATATATTGATTTCCCTTCTCTTTTACGATGATTTTTATGCCTTCTAAATTTCTGTATTACTGCCACATCCTAATTCCACTGCCCTTCCTTTTCTGTGCCAGATTTGGTAACGACTAATTTTCAAAACTACAAGAAAATTAAACATAAAAATTTGAAGTACAAAGACAAGCATGATGGAAGGGGACACACATCCCCACAAGCTATTTATGCTGCCAAATTAAGTAATTTTGTAATTAAGCAATACATCCTCCTCCTGCTCTAAACTGGGATTGTTTAGTGCTTCACAGGGGCGTAACAAAGCCGTATCTATAAGCGTTCAGGGATCAACACGAACACATATTGCTCAATGACACCACTACATTCCTCCACTGGAGTTTTAGTGACAGTGAATAAAAGTGAGGGCTCAGCCCCATTTCTGAGAATAAGAAATGCTGAGAGAAGCACAGACTCCTAGGGAAAGATGTGAACGCAGTTTTATAACCTGCATGACCCACAGGGATAAAAAAGCACCAAGCAGTCCAGAAAGCAGGACCACTGCCACTCTGTATTTTCATTTGAAACAATTTTTTCAATTATTTGGGTTTTACGATCCAATTAAAGAAAGAAAAAAAAAAAGCAGGGGGGGGGAAGCTATTTCTGGCTTAACTCCCAAGGCAAAACTTATTTAGGGCAGGGTGTTGCTTCAAGGAGATAAGTACTGTTTATTAAACAGCAGCAGTGACCCGATAAGCGCTCAACCTACATTTCTGCCGCCTAAAACAGACACATATGTGTCAACTACAGCACTGAGGGATGGGAACTGCACTTCAGGGAAGAAAAACTAAATATTGCAACCCCTGAGCTGAATTCACTCTTTGGACTACTGCCTCAAATTAAGAATGTAAAATCAAACTATCTTCTGTAGAACTTATTACAGCAAGCAGCTGTGAAGGGTAGAATCACAAAGTACTGAACTTGGTGCTGACAGAACAGAGAAATAAGGCTTGACCTTCTATCAAAACATGATAGAAGCCTTCAGCCTTGATCATGAGGCACAATTGCTGCATTCAAAGTGATTCAGCCGCCCCATCTCCCCATTCAAACACTCCTGCAGAATTCCCATCACGCACTTTTAAATGTGACAGAAGCTGTATCAATACAGGAATATTCTCCTTAGTGCCAAGGTTCCTACTAGGAAGCTTTTGCAGCCTGGTGAGGTGTGTTACAGAGGATATCACTGGACATCTGAGCTGGAAGTGATGCCCTCCCCAAGGAAACCTGCCAAAATTCATGCAGAGACACCTCCATGAACGCAGATGCTGCTTCTGGAGACAGTATTTCAAAGCGTTGGAAAATCTGCGCGCATTCCTGGATTTTACTTTTAAAGTGCTGTCAAGGAAAGAAGGGATTACAAAAAAGATGAAAGACTCATAAACTGGAGCATCCATGTGATAAGTATTGGAAGCTCCTCACTCATTTGCCAGATGATAAAATGAATAATGAGAACATTTCAGCCTTGATATGATGATTGAGACCATCAAGAGCCCCATTTTCAAGGTGTGAATTAAGGTGAGCTGGGTGTGGAATAATGAGGTGCCCGGATGCTGTCTTCAGGCTTACTTTTATCAGGAAAGAAACCAGACTTCCTATTATAATTCATTCCATTTACATAAACTAAATGTTCATAGCTATCAATCTTAAAAGCAGCAATTTCTACCAAAAAAAAAAAAATCTGGAAAAGACATGTATCAGAAAAATAACAATCTCGTGGCAGTTTTATTAAATAAAATTAACAATCAAGCAAAATTACTCTGTCAAAACACAAGGGGGGAAAAGGTGGTGGTAGAGGTAACCTGGACAATCACAGAAATGCTGTGTCAGTAAAAATAATTTTTGCAACTTGAAAACCATTGCAAACACAAGGCTGGCTGCTCTTACTCCTGCACATTACTGAGGATCAAAATCAGAGATAAGAGTGACTCAGGGAGTGAGCAGGCCAAGACACTCCTAGTCTATAAAAGGTGTGAATGAGCCACACACTTCGATGAGCTTCTACTCCAAAATCCACACAATTATGTAATGAAGGTTTTTCAGGACCCTGAGCCCCGTAACCATTTCCCAGACTTGGAGCCTTCATTTCTTTTGTCCTGCACCATTTTTTAAAGCTTAACTGCTGGCCTGCTCAGCATGCTGGAAGTGCTGCCAGCCAGCATTAAACTTGCACATTGGAGATTTTTTAGCAAAGAATTATGCAATTTTAATGTGCAGTCAGAGGTCTAATGAGTTACTAAGTAAGAAGGGGCCAAACGAGTTGCATGGAAGGGCTTGTCGACACAGGAAATCGTCTGAGCATAATTATACCAGTGCAATTATATCAGTAAGTTTCCTTGTGTGGCAAGTCCTAACTCATATTTAATAATCAGGTGATGTTTTCACAACTCTCAGTAGGTTTTAGCATTGGGCTCATGCAACCTACGTTTGCCACAGGGAAGACTCTCGAAAACCATTTTTCTAAAAATATAGTCTCTAAATGAAACTAAGGTGAAGGAAGCCTTATTCGAAAGCATCACTTTGGGTTAAGGTTTCCAGTATCAGATAATGGGGCTGCTCTCCCAGATCATCACCACAGGTGGTTTCAGGTACAAACACTGGGCACATTCACTGCTGCCCCCAGGTCAGTCACGGATGCCATCGCACAGATCCAGAGAGGATGCATCGCTCCTTGGGCAAAAAAACGGGATTTAATAACTTGTCCTCAACTACTGAGCAGCTATTTTGCCTCCAGAACTGCAGGAAATAAATAAAATGACAAATGTGTTCATCATGACCAGGTTCAAAAGAACCAAGACTGGCAAAGGAACAGCCTCCAGCAGCTGCTGCAGAGGAGCAGATCATGAACAAAGAACAACATAGGTGGGAAGGGACCAGGCTGACTTGTCAAGTTTTGAGTATCATAAAGGACTGAATTTCCACAACACCTCTTATAACCTGTTCCACCCCCGTGGTCAAATAAACTTGCCTTCTACTCAACTGGAGTTTCCTGTGCTCCAGCTTCTGCCCTGTTCTTGGTGCACCTGCCACGAGTCTGGCTCCATCTGCTCCTTAAAAGTTGCCCTCAGCCAGGTGGAGAAGCTGGAAGGTCACCCTTTACCCTCCTCCTCCTAAGGCTGAACACACCTGATTCCCTTTACCTCTCCGGTGCCATGAGCTCCTTCCCCCTGCCACCTCGGTGCCCCATCACAGGGCTTGCAAAAGGGTCACATCCCCTTCTGGAGGTGCTCTTTGAAGTGGGAGAAAGGGAGACTTGGAGAGGGGACATCCTACACCAGGGGAAACAGGATTTCCACAAATAGTTATTCAACTACCAGTAATAGAGGGAATTCAGAAAGAATGTGGAAAACAGCCAGTACAGATCCTTGACAGGATCTGTGCAGAGTTTTTATGTACTTTAGTTACACATATATAGTCACAGCAAGAAAAAAAACCACAGGGAGTTCAGCCTTTTCTTTTTAGGACCCAACTAAAGAAAAACTTGTGGCTGTCTTCAAGTTTTCTGACAGTCTGGGTTTTACAAAGAAGTTTAACTTCTGGCTTTCTGTTAAGAACCGTTAGGGAATGATAGGGGAGAGGCTGGCAGTGTTTTCTATGAGATAAGGGAAACCCAAAGCTGCAGCGCAGAGTCCCCTTGATATTTTGGGGGAAGAGGAATCTATGTGGAACCTGTAAGTCTGTCTGCTGCTCATTAAGGATGTTTTAGAGCATGGAAACAAGAAGCTCTTCAGTCAAGGTGTAACATTCTTGATTAGATAATGCACAACAAAAAAATGTTACAGACTTATCTATTAATCTCCAAGAATTCAACAAAGCGCAAGGACAGCAGAGATGATGTAATCAGATTTTCAGTTATCATTTTTGACAAAACCCCTCTCTAAAGGTTCTGCTGGTCTCTCAGAGAACAGCTACCACACTTTCTAACCACAGCACATGGCATGTGCCAAGGTGGGCTACAAGAAAAAGGGCTGGCTTAATACTGATGAGCAAAAATGAAGGAATTGTCCTCATACTTGTTCATATTTTAAGTCCTTTGCATGACTACTGAGATGTTTGATGCTACTCTGCCAGATTGCTTCCAATTTCTTAGTGCTGTAGTACGAAACGAAATACCTTAACAAAGAGTAAAAGAGTTAGATAAACAGCTGCCTCCATAACTGTAATCTCGTTCTGTTCAGTAGACTACTCCAGACATCATTTTATTGAGTAATTTCCACTTTCTGTGAAAGAATTCAAGCAAGATTGATTCTCAAGTCAACCCTTTTACCTACTGAAAGATGTCCCTGCCCACAGCAGGCAGGTTGGACAGGATGACCTTTAGAGGTCCAACCCAACCCATTCTATGACGATTTTGTCTGGAATAAAGAATCAGTCACAGATCTGCAGCTCCCTTGGTTACCCTGACTCCTTTCTGACCTCTGTAACATACAGACACAATCTCTTCACAGTGCCAGAAGTGATGTGATCCCCTGAGACCAGAATCGCTCCCAGACACCAACAGAGTGAGCTGCAGTCACAGATCAAAGGGAGAAGCGAGACATCAATGCAGCTTGCTTTTAAGTCAGGACCACATTTCAAAGAAGAATATGTAAGAACAAAAGAACTGAAGAGGAAGAGATCAAGGCTCCAGCAGAAAGCAGCAGGCAAGAAACTAAGAATGGTTCTTTCCAGCCCACAAGCTGCTTCTGGACAATGTCAACGAGCAAAAGACACCAAGTGTTAGTACTTTGCTTTCCTCCCACATTCTCCTTGCAGCCTTGACCTTCAAAGTCAGCCTCCAAATTTCTGAATACCAACAAGCTGCTCCTCACCACCTACAAGTGGGGTGAGCAGTGGCAGAGCACCACCAGAGCACCCAAAGTGCAGAACTTCCATCCTCACTGCTCACAAACCAGGTGCCTTAACCCACCCCTGCACGTGGAATTTTACCAAGTGCTACCACAACCCTTCTTAAGGGCCACAGAGAAATGCTTTTAATTACAAGCTGCAGTTAGAATTAAGTCATCCAAACAGCGAGCCTCATCCAAACAATGGAGGGATGCTTACGGCTTAGCCACAAGTCAGCAGCCCAGTTTGAAGTGAAATGTGAATTCAAAGTACAAAACAACTCCATCTTCAGACAAACCTCTACTCAATGAAGGGGGAAATGGAGAACATTCTTAGTGCTATTTATCTCACTTGACCATCATGATTCATTCCCTTTTCCATGCCTTAGAAAATGATGTTGAACTGATTCCAAATGTCTTTCCTAACAATTTGAAATACAGACTATAATGGCATTTTCTGCATTCATAAAGAGCAATGCCTCCATTCAATACAATCCCGGTTCTTTGCTATTTCGAAAGACCCAAAGTGATTAAACACATCTTTTAAAAGGGAACAAAAAAACCCAATCCACCTACTAGCACCTATTGCTCCCTTCAGGCTGCTTCTCCCCTAAAGAAAGAGCAGAAATTCAATATTCACCACCCCACATCATGCTTCCCTTACCCCTTCTTTGCATTTAGGTTAGGAAGGAAATGTGGCTCCCCCTCCTTTTGTGCTACCTGACACTCGGAACTGCAGAGGTGTGTAGGGAACAGCCTAACCCACCCTTCACCGGGCTTACTTATTTTTGTTTTGAGTCACTACAAGGCTGGTAAAGCATGACTTCTTTATGCATCAGGACTGACCCTCCCAAAAAATTTAACACACAGACTGAAGTTTCCATCACTGCTCGGTGTGAGTGTGAGACAGACAAGCACTTCCACCCAGTCCCCAGGAGCCACAGTCAATCCAGCTGCTGCCAGGCGCAGAGCTGAGCTCAGCGCGGGGGACGCGGCCCCAGTCCCAGCACTGGGTACTTCAACACCTTCTGCACACACCAGCTGCCATCACGTAACACCCTGAGAGCTGTACAGCTCACCCTGACACTCCATTACCTCCACACCTCAGGCGCTCTGAGATTTTTTTTAGCAAGGACTGGTCTGCGTTACAGCCCTCGAGCAGATGCTGGATAGATTAAGTCACCTGAACCAGAGTGGGAGTTCTCAGCAGTGCTGCTCCCCCAACACTTTGCCCTTCCCCTGCCATCACAGCCCACGCCTCTCCTGCACTTTCAGAGCCATCGGTGCCCACATGCACAGCAGCCCCACTAAACTGAACGAGCTCTGATGGCTCGGGCTCTATTCCATGGCCACTGGCACGGTTTTCCAAGTGCTCTGCCTCACCAGCTGGGAACTGGTGCCACAGAGGCCCCAGATCCCCGTTCCCTGTGGGATTCGCATTGTGCACAACTTAATGAAACACAGAAGGGATCTGTCCTCAGCTAATTAAAGAAAGAAGCTGGGATGGTTCTGTTTTGTGTTGTACCTTTGCAATCCCATCTCATACCCACACAGACTTTGGCTGGCAGTGTTTTTGTGTAAAATCTAAAACTAAAAATTAAGTTGTCTTCATTCCTAAAAACTTTTTTAATATACAAATTCAACTGCAGAGCTGTAACTCAGAAGTAGTCATGTCTTCCCTGAAAAAAAAAAATCTTTTCCTATACCCACATTGGATTAATCTACAGACACACGAACACTCTCGTGGTTTAGTTTTGGAATAGAAAAATTCCCAGTTAAGAGCTGAGGTTATGCTTTATTTTATAGTTTTAGATAGTGAAAGCAGCTGTAGCAGCATCTTCAACACCCAGTAGTGTCTCCTGTGGTTTCCAGAGATAGGGCTGTGGTTTTCAGCATCACTGCAAAGAGGGCAAAACACAGGTTCCTAACAGTGGAATAACTGAGACATCACAGAGTGTAGGCTGGCAGCAGAACTCCCCTATCAGAATTTTTTTTCCTATTACATCGCAGGGTTTTTTCCTCCACCTGCTTCTTGTAAAAGCAACTGATGTTCTCACATCACTTGATACAAACTAAAACTCGGCTATGAGAGGTAAAAAAAGTCACATACAGGTTTGCTACAGAAAGGCCTCCCTGAAATTGGACATTAAGGGGAATTTGCAAGTCAAACAATTAGGAAATATCCCACCACTACTGTATTCTTATGACACAATGGGACCCAGACAACAAAGCTTCATTTCCTTGCCCTGGTGGGAAGTTTCCTCCTTCTGAAAGAAGCTCTGACTTTTTTAAACAACACACCCTTATGCAAATATTCTGAATCCTTATGAGTTATTCCTAAGCATTCCCTCATTAAACACTGAAGCTCTCCCCAAAATGAAACGCACTGGTTCACCGAGAAATTAATTCTTCTGCATTGTCATTTCTACATTAACCTGGATTTCTTCTCTATTTTATTTTTGTTTTGTGGTTTGGAGGGTTGGTGGTTTTTTGGGTTTTCTTTTTAAAACCTATGTCTCTCAGTAGATTTCTCAACAGATGTAAGTCAGCAGAGCAGAAGCTGACAAGTAGCATTATTTGAGAAACCTTAGGTTTCACTGGCATTTAAAAACCACAAACAAGAAACCCCCTGCTCTCCCAAAGCCTCGTCCTCCGTGAGGATTTCTGAGATGATGGAGGAGTTTGATGGGGCAAGTGTACAACCAACAGAAAAACTGATTAAAAAAAAAACCCAAAAAACCCAGTAGAAAGGGAGCATTCAGTGCAAACCACAAGCTGTATGAAAGGACAATGAAATAAGTTCATTATCAAAGTCAAGAACACAGCAACATTTAGACAGGAATTCACCCTCTGTATGAAGAGACACCTGTCTTTTAATAGCAAACACTTGCTAAACAAGTTTCAGAAGGTATACAAGGAGGCTCCAGTACTAATTATGTTTTAAAGTTTTATTCATCTACGTGACAGGTTTAACTTCAAACAATTTTTTGATTGATCTAGCTAAGCCAGAGAAACCTCCCTTCTTGGGAATTCTTCTAAAATTGGCTTATTTAAAATAAATCTAAATTAGCACATCCACACATATTTCCTACTACTAAATTAAAATTTAAATTTCATTATTTTCTCACATTAATAAGCGCTATGGTAAATTTCATGACTAAACTAGGAACATAAAAAAAAGCATCACTGAGACAAAACGTTGCAATGCTCTGACCTCTGACATGAGCAGCTCAAACAGAGCCACCCACGGTGTCCAACACTGCCAAGGCAGCTCCTCAGTGGCCACAGAAGAGTTACTTTTTTCCTAGCCTATGTACAAAATCATCAATATCACTTGATACACATCAGTTTCAGAAGTGTATTTTCAAACTTCCCAAGACAACATGCTGAGATTAGTTTATTTCCCAGAAAAAAAGAAAACTTCAGTTTTGCTCTGCATCCCTTCTTGTCACACCCAACACAGGCTGGGAGTGACACAATGAGACATAAAATTCCAGTACTGTTTAAACACACGGTCCTCAGGCTTACACATATTTTATGGAGTGATGTGCTCTGGGATTTAACTCTTGACACGGGTGCAAGGGTTAACATTAAAAATATTCTCCACCTTCTGATTACAAAGCAGCTTGTACAAGGGAATTAAATCAGGTTGTCCCAGAAGAGCTTTAGGGAAAAACTTCAGAGCCCAAACTATAGATGTCTGGAGCTCTTCTGCATCTCTGAAAAGTTAAATATTTAATGCTTCTCCCAAAGACAGAGACTTGCACGACTGCAGGCTTATTAATGTTGGGACCTGGTCCCCAACAACTTCACTGCAGGTGGCAATAAACTCACATACAACAAGGCAGAACACAACTGAGCAGCACTACAAAAAACAGAACACGACAAACAAATTACAATAGGAGAGAACAAATTACTCTTGCCACACCTGTGATTAAAAAAATAAATAAATCTGTTTCACCACCCAAACAGTAACAAAATTTGGTAGCACTGTGGACAGCTCAATGAGAACCCAATTCAGAAGAAAAAGCAAGCTTTGGACTGATTTGATTTTGCCAGGATCCACAGTACTTTGCCATCTAAATCAATGGTTTGCTTCCACCTTGGCTGTGTCCAGTTTTGTGAAGTCATACAGGAAAAAAAAAAAAACCCAGACAAAACTTTCCTTCCTAGAAAGCCTGGGCACCAGGTACCACGTGGCTTCACAGCTGCAGCACAGCTATAAAGCAGGCTATTTAGGAGAAGTAATTTTGCCTAATATGAAATGCAGAGAGAGAGTACAGAAACAGATGAAATAATGCTCACACTACAACTTTTTATTTGAAAGCACCAAGTTTACTCTGAAAAGAGAACAGCAAAAGCAAAACAATTAAAATGGAAAGGTTAAAATGAATTGCACTAATCTGTGCTGCTCACTTAACAGACTAAAAGACACCACGGATTAAAACAGTCCTGAGTATATAAAAACACAGGCATCACCTCAGCCTCGAGGATTTAAAAAAACTCCACTTCCTGGACAGTACTAGAAAGTCTCTTCAAAGCACAACTTCTTAGAAACGGCTACCAAAGGGCCTCACAAATTACAGCTCTGGTGTAAAACATGAGAGACACTACACAAATTCAGTCTACCTGGGGTTGATATTGTTCAGGTCTGTCTTTTCCCAATTTTTGCAGTAAAAAAACGTATAATGAAATTTTTAAGTTCAAATTTGGGTATTACAATATATGTAGGGAAAAAAAAACCAAACCAAAAATCCCCTTGCACTGAATTCAAAGTGTTGTGCTTCCCTAGTCAATAGGATAAGAGAGATTTTACATTCTAGTGGGCTGCTTTGTGAGCACATCAGAAAGGATGCAAGATACTAAAACAAATGAATTGGACAATGCATGGAACAGATCCCTACCCACAGCCACTACAGTTAAAACTACGTAATATTTTCCACCAGCTTTTTTTTTTTTTTTTTCCTAGTTCATAACTTACCAAAAATAAGATGGTGGAGGCTGACTTCTCTTCATTTTCAGATTTAGCAATGATTTCTGATAGGCTGAGTATTAGAAATTTCATCACTAAAAACAGGACCAAGTATTTTGCTTCAACATGAAGTAAGGGAAGCAAAACACAACAAAATTTTGACAGGCCTTACAAGTTCTGTGAAGCTGAATGAAGTACAGGCTTAGCCAACATGAACAGGACTTTCATCAGGCATGTAAAGTCCCTAATTAGTTAAAACTATCTGTGTTTGCAAAGCCAATTCAGCAGGAGTTTACTGCATTCATCGGCTCAATCCCTGCAATTTCTGGAAGGCCAGAAGTGTTTAGAAGGGCTGGTGTCTGAAATGGAAAAACCTCTCCCTCCTGTACAGTTCTAAGGGGTAGAAGAACATCAGATGATCATCTAAGACATTTTCTCTTACTTAGTTAAAGCATTTATATGCCTTTCCCACCCTTCTGGGAAAGAGAGGCAGACTGGTGGTGATAGCAGCGAAGGAAGGGGTACAAATTGTGAAAAAAGAACTTTCCTGTACAGAACAATTCTGCAAAAGTGAAAAACTTCAAGATGAAGTGAGAATAAGTGCACAAAATCCCATATAAGTGCAGAGTCAGCAAGAGAATCACTGCAGAAAAAGATGTTTCACTTTTCAAGAGCAAATAGCATAGTTCAGTTCACCAAGGAAAGGGGAAAGTTTGGTGACACATCTGACACAGCCAATTAATTATCTTTCCATCAAACCACCTCATCTTTAAGCCACCTGAAGACAACACACTTATCTGAAGCAACATAATGATATAGAATTTTTCTTTCCTTAGGAAAATATATTGATCATGGCAACAACATATTTGAAAAAGTCATGCTGTGTTTTGCAGGCTGTAACTCTGTCAAATGCAGTTTCAATTTTAGCAAATCCCTCATGCAAAAAGGAAGAGATCTGAGACTGTATATGAAGTTCTCATTCCCCTCCTCTATGTGTGGCAGCTTACAAGGAGTTTCAGCAATAATGGACTGTCTCAAATGAAGCCAAAGAAACTGGATGACTCTGGGACACCAGCAGCAGAGTAAGACCAGGTCCACAAACACCCCCAAAAGAACAGAAAAAGCCTCTTTAAGAAGAGAAGGGCAGACCTTTAACAGGAGGTACGGGGGAGGCTCTTGCTGCCACTGAAACACAAGCTAAGAGGACACTGGTGGAGTTAAATTCCACCAGATGAAGATATTGCCATTTCTACTACCCCAGTTAAGGCACGAGCACACCCTTCCCTGCACCACATTTTAAGACTGAAGACTCCCAAAGAGAATCAACATCCAGCATCCAAAACCTTCAAGAAAATATATGGAAGGTAAAAACAAGTACATGCACTGAAAACCAAAAAAGACTTACAAGTTTCAACAGTGTATTCAAAATTTTAATAGGGTAACTTAAAACTCAATGACAAGAAAATAACTTTAGATCCACTGATTTGATAAAGGTGTTTCTTGTGCTAGGAAAAAAAGGTGGTATTTCACATGCAAAGCCATAATCATCTTCACACTCAGACAACTGCTGCTTCAACAATAAACTAGGACCTTCAGCATCAGGCATATCCAAATATCCTTTCAAAGAATAAAAGAGAAATCTGTGGTGTGTAAAGTTTAGAATTTATAAATACATTAAGACCTAGAAGTGCAAGTTTCAGAAGTTTATGCAGCTTTTACTCAAGTCTTTTAACTGAATGACAGTATTTTTATTATGGCACTTGGACATTTTTCTGTCCTTCTATAAAAAGGTACACCAAAAAGTGTCAGCGTCAATTTTTTTCTTTAAAAAAGAACTCCCTCTCAGATTTTCAGATTTTTTACTTTTCACACTTTCTTGAAGCTAAAAAAAAGGGTATGGACACCATGTCACAGCAAATTCGACACCGAGTCAACAACTCAGTATTTGGGGAAAAGCAAAAGGGATCATTAATTTCCTAATTATGGAAACAGTGATTTCATGACAACCCCTTCACGTATAAAAACCCACCTTACTCCTGACATAACATCACGTTTGAACAAACTTTCCATGCTCAGCAGCAATTTTCTGAAATCTGTCAGCTGTGGCCTCCTAACTTGCTTGATACTGTTTCCAGGAAAAGAATAAAGACTAAAATAGCAAACCCTGTGGCAAATCGAGCGGTTCCTCTGGCAGCAGGCCAGCCCCAGGGGCACCCTCGGAAGGGGCTCGGCTGCAGAGCCCAGTTTGGCAACAGGAGCTGGGGGAGCAAAGCCACCGGTGAGCATCAGCAGCGGCCGGAGAGGGCAGCGGCGGCAGGGTCGGGACAGAGCAGAGATGAATGGAGCCTTTCCTTGGTGTCAAGGATGTGCTGACAGACCTGGAGAGGCTGCAGCTCTCCCGTGTTCACAGCAGGGCTTGCAAAGCACGCTTCTACTCCCTCCTCCGAGCAGCATGTCACACACAGTGGGTTTGCAGTTTTCAGATTAACACGTGGAAGGGGAAAGGCTGGTTCGCAGAACAGCCACGCTCTAACAAAAAATCTCCGAGATGCCCTGCCTCGTGTGTGGAATGGAGCAGGAAGCTGCCTGGGCTGCCAGAAGCTCCCCGTGGATGACTGCACAGGAAGGAAGCAGAGCCTCACTCGCCATGTGGGGAACAACTCGCAGCTCCTGCCCCGGCACAGCCACGGCCGCTGCCCCGCGCAGGGGAAAGGGCTGAGCCACACTGATAAACTCGGAAGTAAACAAGAGACAAGATGAGCTTGGCTGGAGGCAGCAGAACAGCAGGAGCCCGAGACACACACCAGCGACAACACGCAGAACTTAGCGATAGTACAGCAGTGTCAGGAGCCCGAGGTTAAGGGGCTGCTGTTGCAGGAAGGGGAAAACATTCTTTCACGCTGAACGTGATGGCAAACAGCAGCCACCAGCTGGGAGATCATTCCAAGTGAAAGGGAAAGTGGTAGGATCGGATAGAGAGTAAATAAAGATAAAGAGACTCCCACACATGAAACTACTCTAAGCCCGTACGTTGGTAATATGTTTAATTATCTGTCTCCTTAAGCACAATTTCGAACAAGATCTATCACCAGGAGGTGAACACAGCAACAGCCCGATATGAGCACCTGTAAACTCAAAGTGTACCTGTGCCTGAGCAAGAGAACCCGACACCAGAAGCCAACAAAGGATTACATTCATAGTTCTACACAGTTATTGGCACTGAGATGTGCAAATGATGTTACACACGAAAGCAGAATTTTGAACATCACTCTGGACACACGGAGCTGTAGAGACCTGTCTCCCTGCTGTGCTAGCAAGAGCCTGGCGAGAAAGTAAAAACAGACGAGCTGTACTTCAAGAGGAAAATAATCATCCTGATTATCTTTCTTGATTATTGCTCCTTCAAGAGAACCAAATCAGAGGGGGAAAAAAAAAAAAAAAAAAGCCAGCACCTGTGGATCCCAAGACATGAATGCTTTTACAGAAGCATCTGTAAGAGGAGCAGTAAAAGACATCTCAGTTACAGGTCCTGTATTTCCCTACACTATTCTTTGCTAGATTATCCGTCTAAGGAAAGAGATTTTATGCCAAACCCTTGAGAACAGTAGCATAAAATAAAGTTCCATTTATTTTGAAACTTTTCCAGAAGAAAACTAGGTGCCAGTCACCCAAACACTGTTGTTTCGACTTAAGAATTCTCACCACAGAAACAGCCCAACACTAAAAAGGAAAAAACATCGTCTGATACGAACTGCACAAACTCGCACAGGATTAACCTGTATTTCCCCAAAGTGATATTAAACGTCCCTAAGAGAGTTGGTAATCTTGCTCTGCACGTCCACCTTTCCTTTGCTCCCAGATCTGCTCACAGCACAGAGCCTGACGCTGCCCCTCACCTCTCCCAGCCCTCCCGACATGCGGACGCTTCACCCGCAGCTCCACAGCGCAACTACCGCGGCGCGGCCGCTGGCGAACACGCGGCCAGCCGGGAATCCCAGGATGGAGCCGGCAGGGAGGAAACGGAGACCCCGGTCCGCAGCGGGAGCTGCGCCGGCCTCAGGGCTCGGCAGAAGGAGGGGGGAGCCGGGCAGGGAAGGCGACCCTCCCCTCAGAGGGGCCTCCGGACACGCGGCCCTGCCCGAGGTGGCGGCGGCGCCCTGACCCTCCTTCTTCCCCCGGCCAGCGCGGCCGCCGCTCCA
>VWZW01004380.1:177836-458938 GCA_013397115.1 Edolisoma coerulescens
GGGCGAGACGCTCCCGGGGCTCCCCACGGACACGGACCGGGAAAACCGCTCCGGGGGGAGCGGAGGAGGGAAAGAAACCCGGGTGAAACCTCACCGGGTCCGGCGGAGGGGGCTCCCGGGTACATGTCTCCGTGTGCGGCGGCGGAGGCGGCGGCGGCGGCTCCAGGGGAGGAGGGCACGGGGGAGGGAGCGAGCCCGAGCCCCGGCTACGCTGTCGGGGGAAGGGGAGGAGGAGGAGGAGGGCCGGGAATCCAGGTTACTCGGCGGCACTGAGGAGCGGGGAGGGGAGGAGGAGGAGCCGCGGGGTCACGGGGAAGGGGCGCTCCGCCCTCCGGCCCGGGCGGGCGGGAAGCGGCAGCGGCAGCAGGACGGGATCAGCAGCGCTGCCGAGCCCAGGGGCCCCGCTCCCCGCCCGCAGCCCCGGCTGAGCTCTGACCACGGAGGTGCAGAATTAGACGGGTTGGAAAAGTCCTCGGAGATCATCGAGTCCAACCTGTGACCCGACATCACCGCGTCAACCAGACCAGAGCACGGAGTGCCACATCCAGTCTTTCCTTAAGCACCTCCAGGGAGGGTGACTCCACCACCACCCTGGGCTGCCCATTCCGATGTTTAATCACCCTTGCTGAGAAAAAACTCCTCCTAATGTCCAGCCTAAACCTCCCGTGGCACAGTTTAAGACTATGTGCTGTCATCCTGTGGCTTTCAATGAGACCTTGGGAAATGACTCTGTGCCTCTAGCACTCTCTCTGCTACCTCTCCCTGTTACATGTTTGAAAGGGATGCTGGAATTATATTAATATTACATATACTGCTGGATCTTGAATTAAATTTGGATTTGATTGTTTAACTTCTTTTATTCCTCGTGTTGCTGTGAGAACCTCAGCTTGGTTACCTCATGGATGCCACACTTCCATACCACATCCACTTTTAGTCCTATCTATGAAACCCAGCCATGGTGGGGTTGCCTTATTGTCTTGTACAACCAGATAATGTCCAGTACAGTACACATGTTAAGATTAGTACAACCAGATAATGTCTGGCTGTACATACGTAAAGTTTACTTCTGGGGAATACAAACTAGAAATGATGGGAAAAAGGCAGAGTACTGATCAGTATGATGCACTGAGATCCTGGAGATATCCCTGGAGGAATTTAAAAGACATGGATGTGGCATGTGGGGACATGGGCTTGGGCAGTGCTGGGTTAATGGTTGGACTTGATGATCTTACATGTATTTTCCAATTTAAATGATTCTATGATTCCACCTCAGTAATGGTAATTCCTGCAGGAACTGTCATCCTTTTGTAATCACCTAATTGGTACCTCTTCCTTTCAGGAGAAGAAAGTAGGAAAAATAAAGTTAAACCTGCTAAGGAGGTAAAAAGCAAGTTAATGATTCCCACTTCCACTGGAGTTACCTACACAGTTCGAGCACAGCCATGATCTATACTTTCAATCACCTCCTCCATGTTGATGTGGAAGCCTTTAAAAAATCCATGCAGTTTTCGACCCAGAACGGTCAATCAACCCAGAACCCCATCAAAAGTCAACTGAATTCCTTCACCAAGTATTATCTGCCACAGGGCAAGGCAAACATACAGCTTGTAGTGTTCATCAAGTGAATTAACATCCTTCTTCATCAGTTCCTACTTCAAGTGATACAGAAGCATCTCACTGTTCCCAAGTATTTACTCTTCCCTTTGGGTCAAACTTGCAGATATTCAAGGGCTGCTATTAACAGCTCAGCTTTCACTTCAAGTGAACTGTTCCTGAAACCATTGTCACCACTAGAGTTTCCACTGGAGTGATTTTGGATTTGTCTCCATTCCAGGCTTCTCAAATTGCTGGGAAGTAAAGATTTACCCGTAACTATAAACAAATAAAGGACAAAATTACGGGTCAACTGTAATTTTAACGTAAAGCCAAGCATCTCTAGCAAAAAGATAAACAAGGGAGCTGGCAAAGGGGTTGCTGTTTTCCTCTCTCTGAGGAGCTGGGTAACATTTTTGCACAACCACCAATAATTTCTGGTTTATGCTATATAACCTTACTAGAGGCTGAAAAAGAGGGTGGATGGGGAGAAATCCCCAAAAACAAGAGCCAGAAGAGAGTTATCTGAGGCACACTTGGCCTTTCTGCTGAGGTGGCATGGGGAAAACATGCAGTCTCTGTATCAACATCTAATCATTTTCATGGTATATTTAAAGCAACCTCTTCAACCTGATTAGGAATGTAACTTCCTCTAAGATCAGACATGCCATCGTGCATGTTAGACCTGCATTTAAGAAAAAAAGGACACAAAAATCCACTGACAACCTTCTGGAAATGTTCACTGGACTAATTTTGTCCCCCTGACTATCAGCACTGACTTACACTGAAGCTAAAAGTCCACTATGGTACTGTGGTAGCAGTCTGAAAATAACAAGCAAACAAGCATCAGAAGACAGGTGAAATATAAGGGGAGATTTATAAGGGGAGGTTTTCTCTCTGGCTCCACAGGATCCTCTGCAACTGATTCCAGAAATTCCCTGAAAAACAGAGATCCTGAAAATGGCAATGAATGCCTCAAACATCCTAGAGTGCAACATACTTGTGCTGATTTAAAGTGGATTTCTCTGGATTTAACACTTCAGAAGCAAAAGGATTTATCACTGTTTATACAAGACTGTAGAACTGCACAGTCAGCTAAATAATGAATTAGTTAAATCGTTTTATTTAAGCACTGTTTTCCCATGTGGAAGCGCTGCTGTTCCTCAGATGTATTTTCATGGTACTGAGCACTTCCAGCAGCATTTCTGAGCAACTGAGGAAAGAGAGTTCCAGCTTTCTTCTGCTTCTGTTCACACACTCATTTTGGGCCATGTCACTTGCTTTATTTCCAATGCCTTCTGTCACTGACAACGGCTGTTTGGGAGCACAGTGAAACCTAATTATGTCTTACTGGGCCATTTCACCCAAAAAAGGCCTCAGTTCTTGAAAAGGTTTGTTCTGAAAGAGAGGTTTGAAAGCTCTGTAACAGCATTCTTTTATGCATGCTCTTTATATGCTGTATTAACAATTGTATGGTAGTATAAGAACAGCTGCTTAAACACTTAAAATTGGGGTTTTCTAAAGAAAAAAAAAATGAGTGACTGTTGGGCACAATACCTGTCTTAACTGCTGGATTTCAAGATGACATTTCCCAGTACTGATATCTGTCCCAGAAGAAATTATTAATTTTGGAAAAAAGCATGTTCTAATCATTCTGGAAGCAAAGATGGTATTTAGGAGCAGCATTTAAAAATCATTTATAGCAGCAGCAGCAATCTAGGGAAAATACCTTATGTACAAATAGGCCAGTGACAAATGATAAAGCTTCTTTTTTGATGAGAAACCACACATTAATCTCCCTAAGTAACAACCCTTCCCATTTTCAACTGAATTAATTCTAAAACCCCAGAGTTTATAAATGTCTGGCAGCCATTGCTTACAATGATACAGCAGCAAAAATTTCTTCTCAGAGCTGAAAGATGTAAATTTTATTCTTGACTTGGAGGGGATTTAAGCTTATATTTGCCATCTCTCAACTGGCCTAACTTTTAAGATGTTATCCTGCAGTATGTCCATTAGATCTGTCACATATTCTGTGCTCTGCTTTGCATAAGAATTTAAAATCAGAACCAAAGTGAAGAAGTCCATGGCTCTGTGCTCTCATGTGTTCACATTTTACAAAGACTTTGAGGGTTCTGGTCCCCTGCTCAGGAACTGTTTCTTGTTTTAACAATTAATGATTTAACCACAATTAATCCATGGTGGAGGGACCAAAACCTGATTTTTGTCTTTCTATAATCAGATGACTGTCCCAACTACTAAGTTACAAAGCTGCATTTGATTTCTTTTGTCAAATGAATTGCAATAATTATTTATTAAGAAAAACAAAAACAAAAACAAAAACAAAAAACCAAAACCAACCAAAAATACTTATTATCATTCGATTACTAACTTCAGTTCACTCAAAAAGACAACTTTTCCGGGTGATTAGGGACAACAATGCAACAATTCAACACGATGGAAAAGATGCAGCACCACCTATTGGGGATGTGGTACACACGCTGGTTATTACCGTTTTAAGTAGTACCAGAGTTTTGTTCTTCGTTGTAATGACCTGGTTACAAGGAAAAAAAAAAAAACCAAACAAACCAAACACCCAACTAGGAACGAAAAGGGGTTTCCAAAAAGATTAAAGAAGCAAATACTGCACCTGAGACTGTTCACCAAGAAAAAAACCATGTCCCTAAGTGCCACACCTACACGTCTTTTAAATACCCCCAAGGCTGTTGGCTTGATCCCTTCCCTGGGCAGCCTGTTCCAATGCTTGACAATCCTTTCCATGCAGAAATTTTTCTTAATAGTGAATCTCAACTTCCTGAGCACAACTTGAGGTCATTTCCTCTCATCCTATCACTTATTATCTGAGAGAAGAGACCGACCCCCACCTGGCTACGGCCTCCCGTCAGGGAGTTCCGTCCCCAGCTCTGTTCCTTTCCTTCAGACAGGCTCCAGCACCTCGATGTCCTTCTTGTAATAAAGAACCCAAATCAATGCAGGACTGGACTCGAGGTGTGGCCTCAGCAGTGCTGAGTACAGGGGGACAATCACTGCCCTGGTCCTGCTTTGGCCACGCTTTGCCTTTGCTCGCTGAGAACCTGCAGCCTTGAGAGCTGGAGGGAGGCAGCTTCGGAAGGGAAGAGTCACCTCAGGAGGGTTATAAGCACAATCATAGTTAAGCAAGGACAGGGAAAGAGAAAGGAACCTATCAACTTCAGGTCTCCTTGGTAAAGACCTCTTGAGTTTGACCACTTTGATGACCACCAGTGAGTGGTCCAAACGGCGAAATAAGAAAAACGCAGAATCCCAGGATCAGAGATGAAAGGAAGCAAATTTAATAATTTCCAAGGGGTTTTATATACTAGTTCGCAAATGGTGTGTTAAGTGGCATAAGGCAATTGGCCGTCTGGCCATCCATCCCTTGAGGGGATTGGTCAAATTCTAAGACTCTCATTTCTAAATATTTTCCTAGTCAATACCATACCAATCAGGCAAACATCCTGCAGGTGCAAGAAGTTTACAAAACCGTAACATAGTCTGAGATAGTTTGCATGGGAAAGACAGAACTCTCACAAAATGCTACAGAGAGCTGAAGAAATTCTCTGCTGAAGCTTTTTCAGTGTCCATACACCAATGGCCTTGGTCATGTTCTAATGATCAGGCATCAGCTCTGTAGTGCAGCACACTCAGAGATCATTTAGGACGAGGTGCTAAGGACTGACTGCTGTGTGTACGATAATGACGGATCTCGCTGATGTTTTCATCTTTCTTGGCAATGCACAAGCACATCCAGCCAGATCTCTGCCACTGCTCTTTACCATCCATCCTCCAAGTGTAAAATATCCACCTCAGGGAAGTTTCATAGCCAAGTTACTTGTTTTGTTTATCATGAAGACAGCCCTGTGGGATCCTGTAACAGCTTGCTAGTACACAGCTGTATCATCATCCTAAACCTCGCCACCCTGGAATTGTAGAATACACAGAAGAATGTCAGGGGGTTTTGTTGGTTTTTTTAAGCCTCCATCTATTTGCTGTAGATTCATCCAGAACAGAGACTTCTGCTCCAAAAGGATGGCAATGTTAGACACTAAAAGTACAGACCCTTACAGGATCAGAGGTGAAAAGCACACACCACTGCAAATTTCTAGACCCTTCATCTGCTTTATTAACTGGCTTTATTAAGGAAGCTTTAAACCTTAATTAATTAATTAAGCTTTATTAACCAGCAATCCTAGGCTTCCAAGAGCTTTAGAAAGCAGCAAAACTGGGGTTTCTTTTGGTGTTTTGCTTTCTTATTATACAGTGATTTGTTTTCATCAGAACTTTATTCTGGGCTCCTACAGAGCAGCTTTATCAGTGTCACTCAATAGATGCAGCGAGACAGCCATGAAGCAAGGATGCAAGCAAATCTCATTTAATTAACATCTTTGCCTACCAAAGCCTAAGCTTATGTGAATGTCACATTTAAATTTTAAGTCTTCATATTTTAACAACCCATCAGCATTTCTAGCAACTTTTAGCTTAAGGACTGTTATATCGGAACTGTTACAAAACCATCTCTATTAAACCTGTATTTCGTTGTTTGCTTGCACACTTCCCGTATTCATCTCCCAGGCCAGCGTCATTTGCAAGTTTATTTGATTGAAAAGGAATCTTATTTCTCTGTTGGTACTTTTCAGTCAGATCATCATCTCATGGACCAGTGGGACAGCTCTGAGGGCTTTTGCACAGGAGACCTTGGCAGCCCCGGAGTGAGGGACAGACAGGGCAGGCTCATGCAAGTCCCTGTGAAATCCCATCCTCAAGCACGCAGCAATGACAGAGGTTCCAGGATATTACACCCCAATGGAAAGGTGCATTTACTTGCTACTTTGAGTTAGGTATAAAAATGTAGACAATTGCCCTGTGCCTTGAATAGGAAGTTTAACTAAATGCTTAAATTCAGAGCTGGTGACCCCACTAATAGGGATAAGCACCCACAAGTTAAGCACTGCAACTCTCTGCATTTATCATCTCCAGCAGGGAGTAGTGTTAGATCTTTGTTTAGTGAAATTCTCAGTTGTTTTTGATCCTTAGGGAGGGATGGATACTAGGGGTCAAGTCCCTCTTGCCTACCTCAGTTTTTACTTGTAATGGTCTAATAAATCCTCAGATTTCTATAAAGGAGCACTACAAAAGCAGGCTGTTGGATATACTTTGCTGGTAATGGAAAATTGTCATTTTAGGATTCTAAGCGTTCAAGCTTTTTGCAATTTTTTGAGTAATTTTCCTTAAGCTTGTTTTTGATAGTCTGACTTGTTTGGTTTGGGTTGGAAGGGACCTTTGAAGGTCAGACAGCCCAGCCCCACTGCAATGAGCAGGGCCACCTTCACCCCCCGTCCAGCCTGGATGGAATCCCGTCCCTCAGGCATGTCAGCCACACCACTGAGCTTGGAGTCATCTAAAAATCTGCTGAGGGTGCACCTGATCCCCCTGTTCATGTCTTTGATGAAGATTTTAAGTCATACTGGTGCCAAACACACCCCTGAGGGACACATCGCTGATCTCATTGGGCAGCTGATCACTGCACTGTGGATGAGACCACCCAGCCAATTCCTTATCCACTGAACAGTCCACCCATAAAATCCATCTCCCTCCAATCAGACAGAGGGAAGTTGTGGGAGACAAAGGCTTTGCAGAAGTCCAGACAGGTGACATCCACAGCCCTTCCGTTGTCCACTGATGCGGTCACTCCATCACAGAAGGCCCCGTGGTTGGTCAGGCAGGACTTGGCCTTGATGGAGCTGTGGCTGTCCCAAATCCCCTCCCTGTCCTCCAGGAGTGCCTTAGCACAGCTTCTAGGAAATCTCTTCCATGATCTACCCAGCCACTGAGGTGAGGCTCATCAAATGCACATCTGTCAAGAAGACAAAAAAAAAAACCCAAACCCAGAGAATATTTATTTTTCACAATCTGATGATTCCTTTGGAGCAGAACTCTGGAATTTGCTCAGGCTCATCAGAATCACAGAATTACAGAACCGCTGAACGGGTGAGGCTGGAAGGGACCACAGTGGGGTCATCTGGTCCCACCTCTGGGCCATCCCAGAGCACGGGCACAGGATGGTGTCCACACAGTTCTGGAGTAGCTCCGGCGAGGGAGACTCCACACCTTCTCTGGGCAATCTGTTCAGTGCTCGGTCACTGCACAGGAAAGTTCTTCCTCATGTTCAGGTGGAAAAAATTAGGCTACACAGCTCTGTACCAAGGGCTTATTCTGCACCTTTTCTTCCCATGTTATTACATATAGAAAATGTAGTGTTTAGCGAGGCAGTGAGACCTGAAATGGGGGAGGGGGTTGGGTCCCTCAGGCTCTGCCACGGAGGTTTAGTTTGGATCCTGGGACAATGGCCTCCCCAGAGCTTTCCAGCCCTCACACGGGCTGCCCCGGGCAGCGCTGGAGTCCCGTCCCTGCAGGGATACACGAGCCGTGTGCCTGTGGCACCTGGGGACACGGGTGGGCCTGGCAGTGCTGGGGGAGCGGCTGGACCCGGTGCTCAGGGCTCTTTGTGGTTTTTAGGAACGAATTGCTCGCCGTGAGGGCGGTGAGAGATGAAGGCGGAGGGGGAAGAGAAAAGGAAGCAGCGCGCGCGCACCCGCCATGCGCGGCGGGTCACGGGGTGACGTCACCGATGACGCAACACGCGGCGCCATTATAAATCCGCGCCGCGGGGCCCGCCCCCTTTCGCTCCGCGGCGGCCCAAGGTGCTGAGTCCTTCGTACGAAGCTAAGGCCGAACCACCCGGCGACCAGCACCGCGCCCCGCCATGGCCTCCGTCTCCGAGCTCGCCTGCATCTACTCTGCCCTCATCCTGCACGACGACGAGGTCACCGTGACGGTGAGTGCGGCCGCACAAGATGGCGGCCGCCGCGCGGCATGGCCGCCTGAGGGGCCGCGCCGGGCATGGCCGGGCGGGCTCTGAGCGCCGCTGTCTCGTTGCAGGAGGACAAGATCAACGCGCTCATCAAGGCGGCCGGAGTGAACGTGGAGCCTTTCTGGCCGGGGCTCTTCGCCAAGGTGGGCGAGAGGGGCCGCGGGCCGGGCAAGGGTGGCGTGTGGGGCTCCTCCCCGCACACTCCCCCGTGTTAACGAGGCTTCCCGCCGCTTCTCGGTCTCCGCAGGCGCTGGCGAACATCGACATCGGGAGCCTGATCTGTAACGTGGGAGCGGGCGGTGGAGGGGCTCCGGCTGCCGCCGCTCCCGCGGGTGGTGCCGCGCCCGCCGGCGGAGCCGCCCCCGGTAAGTGGCGGCCGTGTCCGAGCGAGGCGTGGAAACGTGGATCCATGGCATGGCTTGGGTTGGGAGGGTCTTAAAGGTCATCTCTCCAACCCCCCTGCTGTGGGTAGGGACCCTTTCCACTAGACCAGGCTGTTCAGAGCCCCATCCAGCCTGGCTTCGAACACTTCCAGGGACGGGGTAGCCACAGTATTGCAAGGACCAGTTACACAAGCCGTTTTCATGTGGTTCGTGCCGTGCAGTATGTGTGTGGGTGTTCTCGAGCAAAGCACCCTCCCCTTGAGAAAGGCTGGCGTTGCACATGAAGTCAGTGTACAGGATTAGTGTTCCCTCAGAACTAAGACTGCTCTTCCTGTATGTCATCAGGATCATACATTAGCATCTCTTAAAGTTATAAACATTTAATAGAAATGAATTGTGAAGGCACAAAACCACTTTGCTAACGCTGCAAACACTATTCTTGGGCTGCTGGTTTAGCTTGTTAGGCATGCTCAGGTCTTCATGCTTGATATTACAGTCATTGTATGTGAAATGTTTTGTGACAAGTGACTTCTGTGAGCACATAAAATGGAAAATAAATCCTGTCTTTCTTTTCCAGCTGAGGAGAAGAAAGAAGAGGAAAAGAAGGAAGAATCAGAGGAATCTGATGATGACATGGGCTTTGGTCTTTTTGACTAATTAGTTTTGTACCTGCCTGTAATAAAGAACATCTGCTTCTTCTTGAGGCTCTCAGGTGGATGTTTGTGAAGGGGGGTGGGTGGACGATGGCCAGGTTACCTGCAGCTCCTGGTAACTGCTGTCATGAGTGTTCAGCAGGGGCTCTACAGCTTTACTTGTCAGGTTTTTGGTGCTTCACAAGTACAGTTCAGGCTCCTAAAGGCACCCCCAGCCTCTGGACAAAGGTGGGAATGAAATTCCAGTGAGGGGATGTGGTGACAGCTTTGCAGGATGTGGTGCTCAGCAAAAGGGCGCCTCTGCTGTGACGTCTCTGGTTGCAGCAGCAGTGCAACTCCCGTGGCACCTGTGCAGGGGCAGCAGTGGTGCAGCAGGGTCAGGGGCTTTTCACAGTGGGGGAAAAGGCTGCAATTCTCAGGTGAAGGGCTGAGGTTGTGAAAGGTGTGGAATGTATTTACCTTCCCAGACTTTTAAATAAAAGTGAAAACTGGTTTGAAGGGTGGGTGTGGGAGGTGATGTAACATCGCACTGGAGCTACTTAAAAACAATGTATTTCATAAAAAAACTTTTGAATAGGACTTTTCCAGAGCAGTTGAACAAGGAAAATAAGGGCTCTGTTCCAAATGTGTATTCCAAAGCATTGAGGCATTACAAAATTCCAGGTGTGTAAGAAGGGCTCCAAAGTTGTGGAGGAGGGTTGTTGCACATCTAGACCAAACAGTGATACGCTCTGCACTGTCCCATCTTTTACATTTATATAACAACTTGATGATATGATGGTAGGTATTTGTATTACCAACTCATTTATATGTAAAAAGACACAGGTACCCAGGGAAGAATTCTGCAGTGCACACACACGAAATAACAGAGTGTCACTGGTAACACCTTTTTAATAGGTCAAAGTAACTGTACAGTTCATTATATTCTTCCTGAGAATAATTTATATCCCTCAACAGCAAAAAGGGAGTGTGGTTTTTATTTTAACAGAACAGATGGCATAACTGGAAAACCAAGGAAAATCTAATTACACTGCTCTACTGTAACTCCTCCCAGGCAAGATAGACAAAAGGATGGGTTAGTTAACTACAGTGGGTTTAAAATAGTCATCATGGCTTTAATCTGTCTTTATAAATTATATAAAAATGGGGGACATGAATGGTTACACATCTCCTCTAATGCAGCTCTGAATTGCTCTGGTACAAAGCAGCATTTTCACTTCCAAGGAAAACAACATTGCTACAAAAGAACTGGCACGTTATCCTGGTGAAAAAGACAAGTGTTCAGTTGTGTCCTACAGCTAGTTCCAAACAAATGCTTCACACAGTCACAGAAAAGTAAAAGGCAGGAAGATGAAGAGGGCTTTAGTTTGTCTTGAAATGACCGAAGTCTTGAAAATATAGCTTTTTATTCTTTCTCTGTAAATCGTGATTAGCATATTGCGACGTAAGTGTTCTAATAAAAAAATTCCAGTCTGGATAGTTCATATACTGTGGGCAAGAATTCTCAGCCCTGAGGTTTCCCCGAATTCTTCACAATATCTTTCTCCCATCTGCTGCTCCAACAGTTTTGGCTCCGAGACCGTGACCCGGTGGCAGCTCAGTGCGAAGCGTGTCCCGTGCGAGGGTGAGAGCTGCGCTGTGCCCCCGGCTCTGAGTGCCCCAGGGCTGCTGTACAAACCTCAGCTGCTGCTAATGCCACGTTCTGAACCCCAGCCCGGCTGGGCTCTACCAGAAAGACTTTGTTAAACTGTTGCAATGAGAGAACCAGCGGCCCTGGGCCAGGTCTGCTGAAGCGGGAGGCGCTGGAAGGCCAGGCCTGCGCTGGGTTAATCCTCACTGCTGGTGGAAGGTGAAGGAACATCCTGTCGCAAGCAGAATTCCGAGGCTGATGATGCTCTTCCCTCAGTGCTTAGTGTGGTCTGGACTGGCTGATTTTCAGTCTGGCTTGATCAATAACATCCAGCAGGTTTTTGGCATCCACAGCCAGGGCGTGAGCAGCCGTCAGCATTTGCTTCTTGTACTCCTGCTGCAGGCTGGTCATGACGTACTGCTGGGCCAGCTTCATCTTGTTGATGAGCTCGGCCAGGTCCGAGTTCAGCAGCTTCTGTGCCATCTCGATCTGCAACGAGACAACCCCGTCAGCCCTGGGGGATGCTGGAAGCACCGCACTCACGGCGATGCCAGAGCCACAGCCCCTGCTTGGGATTCCTGACCGGAGCTGGGCTGTTTCTGTGGGCACCCCATGGAGCAGCAGATGGAATTTGGCACCTGCTGCTCCATGCCCGGTGGAGAGCAGGAGCAGCCCTGCCAGCTGCTGAGCCACCCACTGTTAAACAGCACCAAGACCCAAGTGGTGGATTTTAAACCACAACTTGGCATTAACAGCTTGTTATGGGTTTTCAGGTCCCTATTAGCATCACTCTTTCTATTACTGAGGCAGCTCTAAAGCATAGAAGTAGCTCTAAAAAATGAAACGGGTCAAGAAGGCAGATACAGGTTGCTTAAGCCCACAGCTAAGTCAGGATGAACCTCTGAGATGGCACTTCCAGAACCATTCTCTTGCTTTCTCACTACCTACCACACTTGTTCAAGGTTTTGGAGGAAAACTGTTTTACTCCAGAACTTCATTGAAAGCTCTCAGTCACTCCTCATCCAGAGCTACAGGCCACCTGCCAGCTGCACCAAGCTCTGCTCAATTACCTCTTCAATGACAGATGACACCTGCACTAAGAATTAACCCCTAGATGGTGTCCCTGACTTGGAATATTGGGGTTTATGTCACCTTCCTGTGGGTGACACCTATATCCAGTTCGAAAATTCCCACTGATGCCAAGCCTAAGTCCGTGCAGCAATTTTAATAAAATTCATTTAATGCAGAATTATAACCCAAGAGTTCAGACTGCTCAGGGAACCAAAAGGTGTGCCTGTGCCAAGAATGGAGCACCAAAACCCGTCCCAACTGGCTGAGGCTGACTGGGAAGGCAATGGCTGAGCATCAGGTGAGCAGAGCTCCACGTACCTCTCTGTGGGTGCTTGCAGGGAGCACTGGGAGGGTCTCATCTACTGTTGCCAGTAAAGTTCTTAGTGCCAAACCAACCTCCTAAGAAAAAAAGATTAAAGAAATAAACTTTAAAGACTTGGAAGAAATGGATGAGAGAATTTTAAGAGTGCAAGAGGCAGTGGATACACTTAATTCCTCATCTGGATAAGGAGCGAGTTGGAACATGCCTGAGGCACCTCAAAATCCCACCTGCAATTTTGTCTATGACCATCAAAACAAGATGCCAAAGGGTTAATGACAAGTTTTTTCTCAAAAAAAGTGAAAAGGCGGAGAAGACAGCACACAACTGAGCACCCTGGATAAGCACAGGCAAGCTGGGAATGAAGCACTGTTGTCCACAATACTGGGAACAGGATCCAAACCTCCGACCTCTGACCACAAGTCACCCACCCCGTGAGCACAGAAAGCTTTTCTACTTCCAACTTTCCAGACATTTTCTCCTACACCACTTGAAGACCTCATTCAGGGAAGAAATGAACCCCGATTTTAGGCACTGCCCCCCTACCTTCACCATGGGCACGTACTCCTCGGGCGGAGCCGGCTGTATTTTACTGGACATTTCTATCACCGCCTTCACCAGCCCGGTCACGTTCTCGTAGACTTTGTCATTGGAGCGGTCCAGGTTGGCCGTGGGAGGAGGGCTGATCTCCTGCGGCTGAATCTGCAAGCAGAGAGGGGCTGCTGAACCTCCCCTGCCCAGCAGATGGGGCCCAGCCCCTTCCCAACCCGCGGGAAGGGCTCAGGCTCCCCGTGCCCCCGCGGCCCCCGCCCGGCCCCGCCGCTGCCCGCAGCCGGCCGAAGGAAGTTCCTTTGGTTCTTCTGACCGAACCTGTGAAATGACACCGGGCAACTTCTACCAGGGCTTCCCTGAAGAGCTTCCAGTATAACTACTTCAGCAGAGAAGGGAATAATTTGAGGAATGAGAGTACTGAGTACTTAACAGGTCGCAGTGGTTCAAGTTCCACTGTGAGGGCAACAGGTATCAGGTTCATCATTCCAGAAGGGATTTCTGTGCTCCAAAATAACGTCAGAGCGCACAGTAACATACTGACATGTTAAAGAGAGAACTGGAACGAGATCATCTTCGAGGGTCCCTTCCAAGCCAAACTATTCCATGATTCTATGATATTACTGTTAGTGAAAATCTACAGCAGGTTAACAAAAATGGTGTCACCAGTACAGGTGGGAAACATGGAAAGCTTTTAGACCGCTGATTTCCAAGAGATCAGAAAAAACTAGTAAGTTAAAAATCCTGTGGTCCTTACTCAAGCAAAACTTCCAACGAAGTTGGATATGTCTGGAGTTAAATCCAAAACAGACTACAATAATCCCAGGTCTAAAATGAAAGAAACATTGCAAACTTCCTTTGCAAGGTCTTCAGTATCTCTGAATTGTAAAACTATAAGCATCCCAGTTTCCTGCAGCTATTCCCTACTACGGGATGCCCAAACCATTCTGTGTGAGCAGAAGGTTAAAAAATTCCTGATGTCCTCTTGGATCTGAGATGGTTCATGGTGGTTCAGCTCCCTACGCTGGGTTACTGCTGCTCTCAGGACTGGTCCCAGCTCCTGAAATACTCCATTGCAAGCACCTGATACCCTGCCCTGAAGAAACTACGAAATAGTCAGATGAGACCTTCTCTAAGGAAGGAGTGCAGGATTCAGCACATGGTGATTCCATTTTGTAGCACTGCATTAAATGGGTACCGACAGCTATTACAGAGATGCAACCTAGTGCATTGATCAGAAAATACCTTAGGAAAAAGAACACTGAAATCGCCTCAATCAGCAGGGAAAGGCTGTGATTTGAATCAAGTTTCAGCAATCAAGAAGTTAAAACAGTCATTTGGCAAAGTCACATGCAAAGACATTTTGGGATAGGGCACGTACACACGCTCACGCACTGCTTACCCTCCATGGCTATGGTTGAGCAGAATGTGGGGGGAGGTTAAAGAAATTTACCAAAAGAAGGGAAAAAAAGAAAAAANACGTGTAGCAATAAGAGACCAGTTAAAAAGCCTGCAACGAAAACGCATCCTCACCAGACCCGGCAGCCACTCGTGTTAGCTCTGGGTCCTGTGGGACAGAACGACTGCTGTGCACCCGTGTGGGCAGTGGAAGGGTTTGCCATGCACCCCATGCTTCCTCCTGACTAAACACACGGGCAGGAGATCATGCAAAGCTGGACAGGAGCCAGACTGGCGAGCAGCAGTGGTGAGTGCAGCAGAGGGCCTGGGAAACCACCTGTCCTGGGAGCACTGCTGGTCCCTCGACACAAACAGTCCAGGACCCGATGCACTTAAGAAAATGTTGTATTTATCCTTCTGAAACTTTTTGTTTAGGTAAGTTATGATGGGAAATACATGGTCATTTACCTGTGCAGGGCTTGTTCACAACAACTCATCACAACCTTGGTTAAGAACTACCAAGAACCCATTCTAGAAGACATCCAACCCTCGGAATTCCAGGCCCTAACCTTTCAAGACTATGGACGGTGTGTTTCTTAGCACTTGGTTTCTCTTTGTTTATCCCCAAAACCAACAGCACTGCTCTGCAGAAGTCCTGAGTTTTCTCATGGAACTGGCTGACTCTGCCTCACCCAGGAGCTCCCTGGAGCCTGCCCTGAGGGCTCCCTCCCGAGGGCAGGCAGTTCCAATCCTCTTCATTTGTGTTCTCCCTGAAAAGGGAGTCTGAACTGAACCCTAGAAACATCTTCAGTTTAAGGACTGCAGCCATTAACAAAGCTATGCCAAAAAGTAATAGGCTGTTTTCTTCAAAGGACATAAAACAATCCAATTTCAAGAAAATTTTGACAGAAAAAACCAAAATCGGCTGTTCTTTCCTACTCAAAGAGCTATTTAGTACAAAAATCCTGTTCACTTGTCATTACTGATGTCTCTGGCTGCTCAGGTTTGTTTGTTGTCAAAAGCACGTATTTCAAAAAACATTTTTTTATGTTCCAGTATCAGCATTTAGAAAGGAAATTTTAGAGAAGCCAAGTTTAGTAACACATCTGTTACTGCTTTTTGACGTTTTCTGAGGCTTGGCAGCTTGTAAAGCACTGGCATCAGTTTATACTAAATAATCCTGCTCAAATTCACCACTGCTGGGTATTTACACTGATTCTTAAACATTCCAGTAATCCCAGAACAAGAGCAGGAGTGAGACAGGCTGGCAGTGGCTGGGATCAAGTTGTGCTGAACACACTGCTCTGATGGCAGGTTTTGAATTTCATGCTCAGATGAACTGGGCTTTTTCTGTATTTTCTTAAAGCACCTAAAATAAGGGTCACTTATCCCAGCTGCTGTGGCCACCACACCATGGATTCCTGCTCTTTACTACAGGCTCAGCAGGGCTGTTTCCTGGAGATTAGAAAGGTGGCAGAGTCCCACAGGCAGGGAACAGCACACAAAGGGATGATTTTGGGAGTGCCTGACATCCTCAGCAGCAGTTCTGTGGACACCAACTGCAGCAGGGGCAGGACACAGCCCCCTGCAGCACCTCTGCTCCAAAACTGCTGTCGCGTTTTGGCTTTATTGCTATTTATGGGAGATGAAACGAGACATCAGGAAGCACCTCACTGTCAGGTCAGACAGCCCATTTCCCCTCTTCCCTTGTTTCCCAGAGCTGGGAGGGTTTGAGGAGCCCTGGTGCTGCAGCAAGAGCTTTTTGAGCACCACAGTTTGGACAGGTCTCACCTCCCTATGACCGATTTTGGTACCACTCGAGTAACTGGGATCCCTGGGCGTGCTCCTTCCTGCTGAGCAGGGAGCTGGGTCTGTTTGGGACACCTCATACACTCTTCAAACTAGAAATAAGCTCACCTGGGCAGGTTCTAGGTAAGGGACACACTGAATCACAGCCAGGGAGAACCTCAGTTCCCTCCCCACTCCCCTGGAGAGCTGCCAGGTCACGTTTGCCCCACGACAACGTGAAGTTCGGTTGCCTTTTGCTTTCCACAATCTCTACTTCAGGAACACCAAACTACCTCAGAGCAGTCGTGTTTGATTTGCTGGGGGTGTTTGATGTGGCCCTGGTACCGTTCTGTTTGCTGGGGGTGTTTCACCTACCTTCACACCCTCGTTGTAGCTGTCCACGGGGCTGCTGAGGCTGGCGAGGCTGCCCAGGTGCCCGGGGGCTCCGGGGCGTGGAGGCTTCTTTGGCGGAGCTGCGTGATCTGCTCGACAAAAAATGTGTGTTTTTAGAGCACCAACGTGTCTAAAGCAGATGTACCTGCACCCTTCTGGTCTGCCAGCACTGCACAGGCTGCACGTGCTCTTCTCTGCCAGAGATGGACATCTTTAGGTGTCCTGCAGTAAACCAGTTGTTTGTGGGAGCTGCACTTTATGAGAACAGGATTGTTTTAGTAAAATACTTTGAAACTCTTCTTGTGGGGCAACTGCTACTCCTCTGGGCACACCTACCCCAGCCCTGAGAGGGTGTCACCCCTGGTACCACAGCTGAGTGCCAACATGCTGTGTGTGCCTGGGAAACTGGACTTCCTGGCAGCAATCCTGGGTGTGATTCACTTTTGAGACCAAGAAACCCAGCTTTAGGTGTCTACTGCTGTTTTACATGTCTGAACTCCACACTGGGTGAATTCCCACTCTGACTCAGCTTCCTCCAGACATTTCCTGCTTGTTGATCTAAACACTGCCTTGGCTTTGCTGACTGCATGTCTGGGGCCTGCATGGGGAACCTGCACACAGCGCACAAACATCGATGTGTAGTACCTGGAACTGAATCCACCCTGTATGGAAACATTGCCATGAACTTTTGTTCACTACTGCTGCAGCAAGACTTGTAATCAAGGATTCAAAATGACAGAATCTGCATTTACTGCTTACCTGGTTTTCCCACAGGCTGATATATGTGCTGGTTACCAGCCTATAAAATAAAATAAACATATGAAGTAGTTATTGCAGTGCTCGCAGCTTTCATCAGCACTATCTCAATCTCAAACACTGAGAGCAGCCAGTTCTCAGCACATTCCCACCAGTTAAAAATACATCCTGATTCACCATCATCAGTCCCTCACTACAGGTCTATTACTCAGAGAGTAAGAAAAGAATTTGCATGTGTTTTGTACTGCTCACAACAGCCCTGGCCTCTACACTGCAGTTCACCCTTCCTTATTACTCAAAGGTGGTGGGACAGTCACAGGTATTTTTATAGTCTGTGTCCACAGATCCAGCTGCAGAGGTCGTGGTGGAGAAGGAGAAATGGCAACACAACAATGAGAGACTCCAGAACTTCCTGCTGAATGGTTCCATAATGGGAACACATTTCTAGGCTGGTTTGCTTTTTGGTTTTGTTGCAAAGCTCTTAGTCAAGGCCCATTTGCTTCCTCATTTGGAAGAATTTAGTAACAGACTGAAGTGACTTTCCCTGATAATTGCATTCACACATCCTTCATGCCAACCTCAGTCACCAGGGTGAGCAGCTCCAGTGTCAGCACAAGGAGTATTAAGGAGTATTTCTGCATCAACTGCCCTTGCCCTTAGGGGTGATTTCAACTTCCCAGCATCCAACTGGGAATATCATACAGTGGACATAAAGAGGTCCAGGAAATTTCTGTGAAGGTAACTTCTTGGTGCAGGTATTAAGGAAGCTGACTGGGAAAGGTGATTCCTGGAATTCTTGTTTGTAAACAGAGAGGGACTCTTGGGCCAAGCGGGGAGCAGTGGCTGCCTCGGTCATGGTGACCACAAAGGAGTTGAGTTTCAAATGGTTGCAGGTAGGAGAAAAAAAATCCAGCAAAACTTTGGCTATGGAGAGAGTGGACTTTGGGTTCTTCCCAGGAAATAGTGAGCTCCCTTGGGAATCTGCTTTTGAAGGAACTGGAGTCCATGGGTGTCAGGTGCTTTTTAAGAGCCATCTCTGATGAGCACAGAGGCAGGCAATTCCTGAGTGCTGGAAGTCAAGCAAGCAGGACAGAACAGGGCCTGGCAGAGCAGGGATCTTCTAGAACTTAGGTGGACAAAGGAAGTGTACAGACTTTGGAAACAGGGACAGGTGACATCCCTACAGAGATGCTGCTCACCACTGCAGGGAGAGAATTTGTGCTGACAAAGCTTGACCAGAGTTTCAGCTGGACAACACCACAAAAAGGGCTTTTAAAAAATATCAACAGCAACAGGAGAACCAGAAATTATGTTGGTCTGTTGCTCAATGAGGTTGGTCATCTCACAAAGAGGGACACAAAGTGGAGACATTCAGTCATGTCAGTAATTTTCATTTGTGCTGTTAACCTAACTATTCCAAATCTGATAACCCCGAGGGAAAAGAAAGGGAGCAAGAGAGGGAGGACAATAAAATCCCACTCAAACAATTCTTGCGTTTTTACTTCCACAAAACTGCGTATTGAAAGTAGAGGTCAAAAGAATGTGATCAGTCAGGAACTACCAAAATGTGGGTGGTAACTTCTCTTTTGTATCACTGCCAAATTTCTCATCCCCTCAGTCAGAAACTCAAATTGACTCACAGCAGCATTAGGCATTTCCCACTGCAAATGAAGCCAGACTTATGTTCTGAATCTACTGAGAACTACAAGATCAAATTCTGACTAGAAATGCAGTTAACATGAATTACAGTCTCTTTCAAAACCCATTTTGTCCATGACCATGAAGTGTTTTCTTCACACTCTTTCAAATGGGGTGTTACTTTGTACTACCTTGCCCGGGCAGATCGGAGTTCCCTAGAAACAGTTTGGGATCTGGGGGCTGTAACCTGTGACATGACCTCAAAATCTCCTGGGCATCTCAAAGCATCTTCACAAGCAGCACAAAAGGCAGCAACACTTTTCTTGCTCTTATATAAAGATGCAACAACAGCCAAGGCCTAACAGTAACTACCAGTCTTCTCAAATTTCATGGAAAAAATCTTAGGAGCTTCCAGACATGGATGTCTCCAGAGACCGTGCTGCAGTGTGTCATTAATACACTCATTCATGACTGTGTCTTGGCTGCAAATGCAGGAAGAATCCCTAAATTCTTAAGTAGTGAAGAAATGCTGAAGCCAAAGTAGGAGTTCACAGTCGCATCCCAAATGAAACAGGAGGGTGAATTTTAAATATCCACTACTTCACAGGTGACCCCTGGGGAGAAACAGTGGATGAAGCACCAGGTTTGTGTCACTGACAGTCCCTGGCCTAATGCCCCTTTTCCATCAGTATGATCCAGAGATTCCAATGGCAATTAAACAATTGAAGAGATGGTTTTAGTTAAACAGACAGGAGTTAAGCCACTAAGAAAGAACACCCAAGCTGCAGCTGCTGTCTGGGAATAAAGGAAAGGCTGTGGGGTTTGTTCCAATTGTTTCATAGTGGATCATTTACCCCAAACAGATTCCTGGGTAATACAACAGCAACATTTACATTCCTTGTGAGAAAACCCTTCAGATATTTAAACAACTGCAAAAGTTACTTTAATCTTGCTTCCTGTTGACAGAACTTGCAGAAAACAACCCACATTTTTAAATAAAAGGCCCAATTCTACGGCACATGAGCACTTATTATTGCAACATATTTGTGGAAACATTTTAATATTTGTTTCAAGAACAGTTTCAGGGGGGAAAAAAACCCACCCAACCAACAAACCCCAAATCCCCCAAACTGCATGAACTGTGCTGCATGAACCACTTTGCTGTGGCTGCTGTTCCCACAGAAGCTGAGCCTCTTGGAAAGCTGTACAACCATGTAATAACAGTGGAAACGTTTAGCAAAACCTTTAAATCATCTCCCACACCCGGGACAGCGTACAGCATGTTCTACCAGGAAACTGGAGGAAGAGCTGGGAGAGGAAAAGATCCCCCCACACTTACTGGGCCCTGGAGACCTCCGTCCTCGCGGTCGATGCTGCCTCTGGAGAGCCGCACGTCGGGTTTCTGGAACAAAAACCAAACGTTTCACTCTGCTCTGCTTACCCAGTGATGTGCCCTCGGCTTAGAGGCAGTGTAAAGACAGGGAAATCCTGTTAAAAATGCACACTGACAAATCCAGATGTCATTTCACTCCAGTCCCCGCGCCCCCGCTGCCGCCACCGGCGCCTCGGCTGCTCCCCCACCACCCGCCCTCAGCACAGGAGTCAAAGTGCTCTAATAAACATCCATAGTACCACTGCCCTAACACAACACTGGAAAAGCTGCATTTTAGAATTCTCAAAGGCAGCAGAAGTTGGGGTTTTTTCTAAAAAAAAAAAGCTTGCTTCCCAACAGCAAAATTCCAACCACAGGATGAGAAACGCTGCGCATTAATTCCCGCTTCCTGCCCCGGGATGGCTTATATGTACTTGGCTCCCTCTCCAAGCAAATGGGGCCAATTACTGGAGCTCTCTAAACACTCCATTTGGATACAGCCAGCCAACAAAGCCATCCAGATGCCCTTTTCTCCCCATAGAAGCAACAAACAAATTTCTATTGTACGTGTTTTAAGCACAATACAGGAACCCGGGGCTTGGTTGTTTTTAAAAGCAAAAATAAAAGCACACCAATTTTCATTTTCTTTTTTTTCCCCACACAGAAACCAGTCATTTTTTTCATAGAAAATCTTAAGTTGGAAGGGACCCACAAGAACCACTAAGTCCAGCTCCTGGCTGTGCATAGGAAAACCCCACTCATCTCCCCAGCAAATCCAGGTATATTTATTCTTCAAGGACAACACTGATTACATGGAAAGACAAAGGAATAGTGGATGTGAAGCCAAGGTTAACACTGATCTGAAGACACAAGCTCAGCAAAATTACAGTGTGCTTCTAGTGCACCAATTCTGGCACTTAAAACCAGGATTTATCTGACTCTCTCCTGTGAGACTGGATGAGGAGTCACTGATAACTCAAGGGATAAAATGGTCACACACAGCATGAGAATGAACATTTTTTATTTAGAGAAACGTAGGTGTAACTGAACACAGTGCAACTAAACTGACCCCATGTTCTCACAGAGCTAATTTCAGGGAACAAATATATCCTTTCCTTGTTTAAAGCTATTTGAGATGCCTTCCTCCTTTAAGAACACTAAAGAATAATTCCAACTCACATATCCTGCTAAATGACCCTAAAAGCCAGCAGGGCAGAAGGAACCTGCAAAAACACACTAATATTGATCTTTTGTCATTAAAAATAGTCCAGTTGTGCTGCCAGTCTGTCAGAAGGGCTTACATTTGGGATATTCATTCAGTGTTCTGCAGACTGAGTGAGACAGTCACTGCCTGAAAGAACTTGCAGATTAAAAATAGACAAATTGTATCAGACAGGGAAATATTTAACCCCATCTTAAACACGAAGAACCGAAACAGACACAAGTGGTCTCCTAATGTTTTTCCAGGAATTTGTGACAAATTTGAAGATGAAACCTACCGCTGACTAATCTCCAGTTTATTTCCTTATTATGATGAAGGAATTTTTTCTGATGAAAGTCTCATTTGAAATGAGTATGCCTGAAACTTCACTAGACAGGTGAAGTCGTGATTCTCGTCATACTTTTCAGCTGAAGCACATGGCTATCCTTGTTAAATATCCATATAAAGCACATGACAAACTACATTTCTATTACTGATGCTCACAATTTGCCATCGATTCACGTTCATTTCTAGCCAGGAAAGTGCCCAAACTCTTTGGAAATACCCAAAGACTATTTTATCACAGGGGTCTTCAATGCTCTTTGCACTTCGAAAAAAGATGCAGCTTAAACCATAGAATGCTTTGGGTTGGAAGGGACCTTCAGGATCATCTCGTTCCAACCCCCTGCCATGGAAAGGGACACCTTCCCCTGGACCATCCAGACCACGTCCCTCAGACCAGACTCCACAGACAATGAAATATTGAGCATTTTAAAAGAGTCAGAAGCACAAAAATGCACACTAGTCCAAATGACAGGATTTCTTCCCTAGCAATACAAGCAAAAAGTTAAATTAGCAGGCACAACATCCATCTCCCCTCCCCCTTGTCCTGCTAAGAAGGTCCCTCCTTCCAGCATCCAAAGTCTCCACGTGACAGCAGCAATTCCATTCCCCAAGTCTCCAGCAGCAGCCAACGTGCAGCACGTTGTGTTCCCTTCAGGACACCCCGTACATGGACAGCCCACAACCCACAGCCCAGGAACTGCTGCACAGAAAGGCTGCAAATGCTCATAAAATATCACAAAAAGGATGATTATTAACTTGACAAATGCTTCACACATTACAAAAAAAAAAAATCCCAAGTCCTATTGCCCAGCCCCACCCAAACAAGGCTGTGGAGGGCAGTGGTGCTGCCCTGGCATCTCCAAGAACCTGATCCTAAACTGCAGATCCCAAGTGCCAGGGGGTGATGGCAAACCTGAGGGACCCCAAGCAGCTGCACCCCTGTGACCTGCACAGCTACACCTTAAAATAAGGAAAAAATCCTTTAGCAGAACATAAACTTCTTTCAACTTCCACAAACATTCTCCTCTGCCCCATCAAAACGTGGGTAGTCAGGAACACAGGGAACAACAGGGAAGTGTTCAACTTTTGTGCCCAATGGCTAAGAAAAGGCACAGTTATATATTTATTGACTCTAGCGTTCTAATAAATTCTAACAATTCCCATTTGACTAAATGATATTCTGATTTACTCTTTTGTGTAGATGTGGAAATGTCAGAAGGCAAACTATTTCACAGTAAAGGTGATTCTGATGATCAAACTCCCATCATGTTTTGAAGTATTATTCAGCAGCAATTCTTACACTTCTGCAGCTGCAAGAGATTTAATTTTAGGCCCCCCCATGCTGCCATGACAGCAATGCACTGCTGAACTTTTAATACAGAGATCCTTGAGCTGGATCTTGAGCTGTTTAATGCAACATTCTCTATTCTCTATTCTCAACAATCAGCCTCACACCAAACCTGTTCTCTATTCCACACACCATTTCACAGCCCCAAAGAACACCTTGCCATCTTTCCAGTCCCTGCCATGGCTTTGGACACCCCAAAAACCACAGGGAGGTGGGAGGGAGAACTATATGTTCTTTTTTCTTGCAGAAAAAAAAAGTCCTTCAAAAGTAAACAGATTTTTTGCTAATAAATAAGCCTACAGTCTGAAATCTTTGGGAATGTCAAGAAGAACTTTCAGACAGGATGTGTACGTTGACAAACTGGGACATAATCTACTTTATTTCCAGTATTTCTGGTTACTTGCTAATAAAAGAACATGTAAGCCTTGGGAGTTCTCAGGACATGCTGAATTGTAATGTCTTGGTGGGATTTTCTCAGGCTAAAAATTAAATTCTTATTTTAGTAACAGTTCACATCAATTAGACTTGAATTGCAGTTCTCAGTGTCAAAATAGGACAAAACCACAACTATGTGGGAATTTCAGAGAAAAAAAAAAACCAAACCCAAGCATGATAAGGAAACTATGTGAGTTATTTCTTCTTAAGCTATCCCAGAAAGGACCATAAATTTCTTAGTACAAAACTGTTCTCTCTGCTGAGGAGTTACTAACAGGCATGCACATACATATCTTTATTTATATGATTAAAAATAATGCACATAACATCAGTGCAGCCAGAAAGAAAGGTTCAGACTGGAAACTCCATATAAAGGAAGGAGCAGGCAATGAAATAGGCCTAAAAGAAGAAAAGTAAAATGTTCAGGGATAATTTTTGATTGTTTTAGATTGTTTGTAGTGCAGGCATTTCATCTTCCACCTGAATGTGCCCTGGACAGAGACTGTGTCCTGTAGTGATGTGTGTCAAGCTTTAGGTGCAGTAATGCTTTGTGTCTCCACTTCAGCTTTCTCAAAAATAATTCAGGTATTTTTGTCCTTCCTGGAGAGGCTCATCTCCACAGCACTTTTATCCAGAGAGCATGAAAGTTTAATCATCACAAGTTTTAATCAACGTCCATCAAAGCTGCCAGCCCTAAAGTGCTGCCTCCCCTCCCTGTCAGGGGGTGGGAGGGACTGTCAGTCCTGGATCCCCCAAAATCACCCCCTCCAATTCTCTCCTCACCTCCCAATGAATGTATTTGGCACAATTTAGAATTAAACACTTCTTCACTCTCCAGCTTTTACACAACGGATTTATTTTCGTTCAGGAGCTTCCCACAAGGAGAGACCTGTTTGTTTTCTCTTTTTACAGCAGAATTTCCAGAATTCTGGATTCTGTTAAGGCTGCAGCTTGCACAACATTTCCATCCTTCCAAGCACTGACTAGTCCCCATGTCCTCCAAGGACCTGTTTCAGGCAAACTGCTTACACTGATAACAACTCCCCCGAAGACCTGCACATTTCCATTTCAATGCCACTGCAACTGAATTCCCCATCTGGGGAGTCCCTTCCAGCAGCATCAGTGCTGTTTACCCCTGTACTAACTGTGCTGTGAGTTGTATTTTCTCCCTGCAGAAGCAGCAATAAATTTCAAGTTGTGAGCAAGCTGGTGTTACTCTGGGGAAACAAAAATTGTACTAACAGAAAGCCACAGAGGATTTTTCATCTTGTTGCAGTGTCTTACATTAAATGATTTGCAGTTGCTCCCCTGTGAGTCCAACTCTCAGTAGTACAAGTGGGATGTGCTGTAGAGCCCGAGGACTGAGTAAATAGAGCTGCTTTTGGAAGCAGACAGTTTACACTGAAAACACAACACATGGTTACAGAAGTTAAATATTATAGTTACATAAGTTAAATATTAAAATCTGGCTCTATTCTGTTGTTCTCTGTGCTCAGGACAAATATTCTTTGAAACCTGCCTAAAGCAGGCAAGGGAGGGCCAGATTTCTTCTCCCTACATCACTTGAAGTGAAAATAGGGAAGGCACTTCTTCCAAGAGCAGAAATGTTAATTGTCACTGACTAGAGGACATCGGCCGAGGAGCATGTGTGTGTAATATCTGGCTTATTTCTATGCTGGACATCATTTTATGGCCTTAATGCCTCAATAAATGGCTCATTATTACATGTTTGGGCTCTCATGTCTGAATTGTGGATATCCCTCAGGAGATCTGCAAGGCTTCCAACAGTGACTCCCCACAATGACTTTTCCACATCTTCACTTCCTCAGGGCTACACCTAGAAACCCACCCATATTCCCTTTCCAAGAAACACCCATCTACAAACTGAAGATTCCCCTGTCACACATCCTGCTATGGGCTCAAAGGCACCTTGTGGCTACTAGCAGCTTGTTTAAGCTCCTGACACGAGGTATAAATCTGTAACAGGCATTCAAGGGTGAACCCCAAAGTCTGTACAGTCAAAATATTAATGTGGAAAGAAAAAGAACTGAAGGCTCTTACGGATTCCAATTCCTCAACAGAATGGATGCAAGAGAGATGGTGTTTCCTCACAATAAAACCAACACAAAATGGAAACACAGCAAATCTCTTCCAAACAGATGCTACGATTGTACTCGAGAGGAAAGAAAAATCAGCAAGTTCCTCCTCATCATCAGTCTGGGGGATGATAAACACCCTAATGGTCCAGAGACTGAATCAACAAACACTACAAATAATCATCATTTATTCTGCAGAAAAAATAAGAGAGTTTTCTGCAGAAAGTTCCCACACAGTCTACTGCTACCACCTGTGATGTCAATGCCTCATTCCCAGAAAACACCTAATTCCACAAAAAGTTCTCGACCATCTTTAAAGTTTTAACCGTCAGTGGGATGAGTCTGACCTCCTGGGTTGTGTAGGTCACAAGCAACTGGTGCCACACAAGACTGGAAAAGCTAATGCCTAAATCAGGGAAGAAATTTTCCTTTCCCCTCCCTCTCTTCAGACCAAGCAATCTGGGTACAGTGGTTTGTTTGCTGTCATCCCAATGGGAAACTGCAAATTCCCAAGTGGACTTAGAAGGAAACCAGTTTCAACACCCATTAATCAAAAGTCACCTCTTAGCTCAGGCACAATGTGGATCTCAGGTAGAAAATGTCCTGGACATGGGGACATCTACCAGCAGCTAACAGAGATTTCTAAGCTGAGACATTCCTTGAAATATGCCCAAGATCAAGCACAGGACTGATGTTTGTCACAGCCCACACCACAGAACTGTGAACTATCCACCTGTCCCGTGAGGCTCAGGCACCCACAGGCTCCTGGTAACATTCTACTCCCACCTTCTGCTCCATCTGTAGCCATCAGCCTCAAGTAGGAGAAATTTAACACACAACTTGAATTTTGACAACTGGAAAGCCAGAGCTGAACCAAAAAACATGGCACTGACAACAAGGAACTGTGGAACTGCAAAGAAACAGCATCAGAAGATCCCATCATCAATGCTTTCTTCTTCCTGCTCCTGGTGAGGTTCAGAGCTTTTCCCCTCCCCACAGAGCTCCCTCTTGTATTATTTCTTCCCACTAACATGTGCCATTATTCCTCCAGGGCAAGACTGGTTACAACTCATAGCACAGCCAGGGCCCTCAGATGGCTGATGGTCACATCTTTTTTAGGGGCAGAGTACACACAGATCTATCTCCTTAAGAGCAAACAGGCAACCTCCAGATGGGCACAGAATTACACCCACAACTTCCCCCCCACACTCACTCAACTGGATAAAATGAGATTCACCAAAAGCCACAGCTGTCCAAGGTATCTGAAACAGAGGACTCAGTAGCCGAACACTTATTTTAAAACCCACATTTTAGTACCAACTCCTGTGTCCAGTAAATTTTCTCATTTCACAGAAGTGACCAGTTTTAGCCAGCTGCAATACAAAACCAAAAATCAGGAGGAATTAAGAAGCTCTGTGAAACAAAGAATTACCAGGAATCTTTCTTCTTTTTCAAGCCAGCGCTGATCTTCTTCCATCTCCTGTTGCTGTCGTATCAACCTCTCCTCCATGAGGTGTGTGGGTAGAACCTGGCTCATCCCTCGGATGTCCAAAGTGCCTGAATCCTACAATCCAGAGGAAGTTTGTTCAGTCTCACAATTTAAAATTTGTATAAACAGGCGCAAGAACTTAAGAGATTATAAAAGAAAAGTTTTTTAGAAGCCAATTCTCAGCAGCAGTCAAGCAGAGTTTCTTCAGCTCCTCAAGAACTGAAGCAGAGCAGCAGAAGAAACTCTCCAACTCTCAACTTTTTATCTGCCTTGCTCTTAGTCACTGCAACAAAAAAAGATTTGAAAGATTCTGTTCTGTTTTTCAGCAACGTTGTCACTTCCTGTATTGCTCTTCGTTTAGGTTGGACAACAAAACCACATATATCAATTTTGTTTTCTTGGTCTTGAGCAATAATGTAACCATCCAGTTATTAAATGCTGCAAGATACGTTTTTAAAATCAAAACAAATTTACTATTCAGTGTTAGCCAGCACTGGCAAAGCATGTCACAAAAACATTTTTTAATGAATTTTTGACCAAATATTTATGCCTGCCTTAAGCTTACAAATACTCCACATACCATACCCCAATGCTGTCTGGAAATCATTAGGAAATAGTGTATAAATCAGTATTTTAAAAAAAGCCAAGGGAAATTTGGTAACAAACGTCCCTGTATTTAACAGAAAGATCTCAATTGTCACTTAACTGTTTATCAGGAACACAGGGAATAGAGGTTAGAGAAGAAATATATTTAGGACAGAAACTGCACCAACTGAATTTTTGTGGAAGGAAAAAATGGAAGAGAAGTGTACAATAGTGAAGAACAGAAAAAAACCCCAGAAGGTTAAAGGGGGAATTAATTTGATGTTTTTCAGCAGCTCAGTGTACTCATGACAGACTGGAGAGCACCCAGAAGGAATTCAGCTCAGGAACAGTCTTTCAGACCGTTTCATTTTCTCTTCTGGACAAGTTACAGAGAAGCCCCAATCCTTCAGCTGTGCTGGGTATCTCCCAAGAGGTATTTTTACAGGAGTGTTCCCACTTCTATGAACAGCACTAAGTTCCAGTAAAGCCTTCTCTTAACAAACACCAAATATTTGCTATCATTCAGTTAAGATAAGTAGTAACAACTTCATCAAGAATTCACGTGCAGTGACACTTCACCCAGCCTCACACAGAAGGATTTGTTTAAAAAACAATCCAGTCCTGACTCCCAGCCCACTGCAGCGAGGTAATTTCAAAAAGCACCAGAAAAACTCAAGTTTTCCTATACCAGATCTACCTAAATAATAGAAGTAATACAATTTATAGTAATAAAAAGTGTATTTAACTGTACAGAACACGGTAAGAGGTGTGTCAGATCACCATACCTCCATGTTTGGTTGCCACACTGACATTTCCTGAGGCCGATGGTTCCAGGAATCTGCTTGATCCAGGAGAGAAGCCTGCCCAGGATAAATGCTGCCTGCCATGGCTGGTATCCCATGAGAACCAGGGTAGCCAGACACCTTTAGGGGGCAAAAAACCCCACCCAGGAAAAAACAAAGAGAAAAACAGAGATAGCAGTTAAGACCTGTGCTTCCCCATAATGAAAACATCCCCTCCAAGAGAGCAAACAAGAAAGCACAGAAATGACTCAATTCAAGCAGTCACCGAGAGGAAGAAGGGGAAGCAACATCAGAAGAAGGAAGCTGAGCCAAAATACGACACCTCTGGTTTAAGTCTTTGAGGATGCCCATCATAACCTAACTATTTTAAAATACCTCTAACAGTACAGAAAGACAACTTTTGAGGATAAATGTTTTATGGTGCCTATCAAGCCAGCGGCATCAGAGCGTGCTCCAACCCCTGCAGCCAAGGAGATCAAAGTCCTCTGAGGACAAAACTCAATCTATAGGTACATATGTAAGAGCTACACATGCAGGGCTCGTGTTCCAGTTAATAGGGGCCTGCAAACATCACCCTACAGAGCCCCATAAAAATGTACCCCCTGCTGTATGTTACAGGCTTAAGGCTTGAGTGGCAGCATGTAATTAGTGTGCTGAGCTGAGCGGCCTGGGAACTTCTCCACAGGAAAATCCAAGTCGTTTTAATGAGCCTGAAGTAGTTATTAAATCAATGAAAACCTCCCTCTCTTCATGGAAAAAAATCCTCTCGACTGAGACAGCTGTAGCCTTGAACAAACCTAAAATTGCTCAAAATCCTTTAATGACAAACTTCTGTTCTAAATTTCTTCAGCAGTTGCAAGAAGAAAGGCAAAACCTGTGAGTATACAAAGTGGCAGAGCTAAAGGCAGCAGCTATCAGGACACAGAAAATAAAATACCAATGACCCCAAGGAGAGGCCCCCAGTTAATGGCATTTTATAAAGCAAGTGATTTCACAGCTCAGCACAAACGTTAACATGAACACCACATTCCTTCAAAAAATATGGAAATGTTTCACTGCAGTTTCAGGAATCTGAGCACCACATCAGATGTGGAAGTATTTGCCATCTGGAGCAAACCTACCAGGCTCAGTTTAGGGGTTTTTTCCTATATAAAACAAAACTCAGTGAAGAGAACTGAACTAAAAATAAACCGTGAAAAAAGTGCATCAATCCCACCAGCTGCAACTGAGATGGAGAACCCACATTTGAAAAAAAAATAAATGCAGGGTATTAAATGTAATACCTGGTAATGATTTGGCTGTACCATATGCTGTGGACTTGGATAAAACCCTTCACTGGATCTGGGACTGGGGTAACCAGGTCTGCTGGGCTGTAAACAAAAGGGAACTTTTAGAATCATTAAACAGACAAAACTAAAACCAGAAAATTATGTTTCAGTGAGACAAACATTTACAGGTTTGGCAAACTCCACAAAAACTCCAAAAGAGATTTTCTATAATTACAAACACTTTTTAAAAAAACCCAAAATTAAGTTTTCCTCCATTTTTGCTTGGCAATGGATGAAGCTGAATTGTTTGCTCAGTATGTCAGTAAATAATGCTTGCTCTGTGAATTCTTTGTGTTTATTTAATTGCTTGCACTAACTGACCTGCTCTGTGCTGTTTAACTCTAGAGAGAACATCAGCTAAGAACATAATTCTTAATAAATTTCCAGGTGCAATACAACCTTGTTTCCAATTTTCGCTGGTAATTTGTTGCTTTTGTGACTGCTCCCAAAAGTAAATACTTTTGTTTCAGTAAGAATAATACAAACCAAACTGCTTTGTTTGCATGGCTATTTCCATGTGGTATTCTGAGGTATGAAGTTAGTTCTGATAATTAACTTACGTGTAACTAATTACCTCAACATGGAAAGTGCTTTTGACCATATTCTGAACCTCCAAAGGTATAGTTGAGGGTTTCTTTATGAGTGAGGAACAGCCCTGCTGGGTGTTTCAGGAGGTGAAAAATCAACCAAAGAGGGGAAAAAAACCCCAAACTTCATCATTCTGCAAAGGGCCCCCTCAGTCCTTCTGGCAGTTAAAGGCAACCACATTAATTGGAGACTGCAGAATTTATCATTGCTCAATGAAAAAATTCATTATCATTCTGGACTAGGATGTTTTCTGTCTTAGATTTCTAACAGAAATACCACTGTGAGATACAAGTAATTCATAGTATGGATTGTGATAGCTGGGAATTGAGGATGTGTAGGAGTTCAAGGCTATAAACAATATGAAGTTCAAGACCTATAACAATCTGTAACTCTTACAATGAAGAAGAATAAAAAAAAAATCAGTTGTCACCATTAGAAAATTAGATAATAATTAAAGAGACACTTAAAACTCCTATTTACAAAATTCCACTTGTTCCTATGCCATTGTTAAGCACATCTGTATTTTACACAAAAGTAGTGTATAAAAAAACCCAACCAACACCAGCACCAGATATACAGTGAGGACACAGTGACCCCCTCAAAACAGATTAACTCCAGTGGCAGAATTAACTGCAGTTTGAACACACCTTTGGTCACGTGTTTCAGTTCATACATCACACACAAATTAAGCTCATTTCAAATTAAGCAGCATATTGGTCCAATTCATGCAGTTGATCTGCTTCTGTAACTTGGAACACTGTGTGTTTAGATAAACACCAAATCCTGCTAATTCATCTCAGATGAGTAAACAGGTTGGGGGATTTTGTTTGCTGTTTCTAACTCTGAAATGAAAGCAGGAATTCCACTGCCCTTACTTCCTGCTTGCCATCAAGGCATCAAAATGCAGAACTAAGCTGAGAAATCTGATCTATCAGGCAACAACCTGGAAATGGAGAGAAAAAAACCCCAAACACACACAGGCCCCCTCCCCCCTCCAAACACAACAAAACAAAACCAAACCAACCAAAAAGAAAAGTTGCCTTTCTCAGAGGGTTGGGGAATGTGCACAAGGTACCACATGAGTACTCCTGGAATTATTAGCAGCTCCAGAGCCTGGGAGTAACAGCTCCAGGAATTCACCACAAACTATCAGGACACAGACAATGCAGTGGTGACCGCACAAAATTAAGTTGTTCAAAATACAGGCTTGAACTTTCAAGTAACAACTTGCAAAAATAACTCTGAGAGGAAGCAGACGAGTCACTGAGAGGGAAGAGGGTTTAGAAACCAGAGAGGTTGGACTCCCACAGCTGCAGAACACATCAGTGACACCCAAACAGGACAGAAATGAAAATGCAGTGGAAACTAAACCACGTACGTTCCTTGGAAACAAACCCCTAATTTTCTGTCCAGAAGAAGGAAAATGCAATTAGCCAACTTCTGTCCTGCACTAATGTGTTATAAATAAACTTCACGCTGGCCTGAGAGCTCATTAGCCAGCAATTTACTGGACTGCTACAAGAAAGGAGGAAAAAGGAAAGGCCAGGAAACGATTTTGTGGCAGCTATGGGTGTCTTTTACAAGTTAGAGAAGAAACAGAAGATCTTTAATGCAGTATCACAGCACGGATCAGTTCTAAGCACAGCTCAAGCAGAGCTGGGTCATTTCAGGCAAGGATTCCCAGATGGGGACAGAACTGGCCAGAATGCCGTGGTTTGAACCATCAGGGGAGGCTTTGGAGAAATAAACAGAATAAAAAGAGAGGTTTTTCGTTGGTTTTTTTTTTTTTTTAAAGACATGTAATTTGCAGTCTTAGCTACCTTGGGAGGAGCTTCATCCGATCCTCCTGAGTCCCAGGACACCGTGACTTGTCGCCGGGATTCCATTCTCATTCGTTCTTCTTGCTGCAGCTTCTCTTCCTCCAGTATTGTACTAAGGAAAACATATTGTAATCAAGTAACACTCCAGTTTCAGTGACTAACAAACCTCTCCCCACAGCTCCTGCATTTTTCAGACCAGATAACACTACTTAACTTGAAATGCTGTAAGATTACTGAAAACCAAACTTCTTCTACATACACTGGTTTTGTTTCTGAAAACCAGGATCAGGAAGAAATATTTCTGTAGGATTACCAGGGTGTTTTAACAACAAAAACAGCATCAAATTTTCAGAAAGCTGTGGTTGATCTTGCACACTTTTTTTTTTTTCCTAACAATTCTTTTTATGTGCAATTACACAGAGAAGACCTCAAAGACAATCAATTAAGCACTTACTTGCATGAAAGCTTTATCTTCACAAGAAAATGTTCTACTGAACTGCTGCAAAGGTTCAAAACAAACCGAAAATGTTCTTTACTGAAACTCAAGAGCTTCAGATCACTGGGATTTTTTTTTCTTCCTTTCTTAAAGAAAGCAGTCAAAAATACTTCTTCAGCTCTTACATTTCAGCCTAACCAGGAACACATTCAGCAAAGCAATTTAACAAAACAGAAAGATCTGACAGTATTCACTCAGCTTCTAAGCATTCAGGTCAAAAGGCTGCATTTTCACAAAGTACAAGACAGTAGTAAAACCAGTTTGCTACTTACCACTGTTCTGACTATTAAAAAGCCTGTTTGAAGCTGAACGTGCTCCTGCTGCCCCCACAGCCAGCCTCCTCCCAGCTCTGCTATGTGGCTTATTAATGTTGGATATTTGCCATTTGAAAAATACTCAGAATGAAGCTTTGAAAGAGGGAGCTGCCAATTCCTTGGAGCCGCACGCTACGCGGACAGTCTGGAGATGTGAGCAGGGCAGATTATTTCCATATCGCTGTCCCCGGGGGAAAGACAATCCTGTGGAGGAGCTATTCCAGCTTCTTTATCACTCAGGAGTTTCCAGAAACAAAGCTAAGTTCTGAGTTTACAGTCTCCTGTTCAGTCTGCTAAACAACCACCCAGAATTACTCATTCAGGGGATGAGATCAACTCCAGCAATCTATTCTCACCGTGGAACTTCACTGCTTATTTCAAGAATAAATTCCTGCTGGAGATGAGAACTTTGCTTCTCCTTACTCAGCCAAAAAAACCCCAAACTATGCCACTTCTAAAAAGCAGAGAAGTCATCTCGTCTCACTGCAGCTAAATCAAGTTTATAACTATTGCTGCAATTTCAATCCATCATTGCTGAAGCAACACAAGAATGTGGAACAAAAGCAAAATCAGACAAGTTATTTGCAAAAGTCACCCTGCTAGAACTACCATGGAAACACAGCTACAGCTCAACGGAGGGAATCTTTCTATTTTACCTCTCTCTTCCCTCAGAATAAGGAAAATGCAAGATTTCCTACTTGAACCCATGAAGAACCAGCAAAAAACCCTGCTTTAAAGCCATCACACTTCAGATATCCAGTGTTTTTATGCTGCATGAGAAGGCAGCCAACATGTATCCACAGCCATGAACCACGATTATCATCATTTCAAGACAAGACCTCAGGATTAAGAAAACCCACAACAAAAGAAGACAAAAAAAATTTCCCCAGATTAATGAATGAAAAATGAAGAAAATACAGATTTTTAACCAGGTTGTTGATACAGCACTTGCTCTAATCTGAGCTAAAGAATAGAACAGAGTTGGCTGGTAGCAGCTGGCTAAATTTAGAGATGGCTTACTGACAATTTGGGGCCATGTGTGGAATTTGTCACAGCACAGTCCTGGTTTTCCATAAAAAGGAATGAAACCCCAATACCTCTCTCTGCCTTGCTATCAAAGCCATTTCATCTGTGATGCCCCAGTGTTCAACACCATCAGCTTCTATCACCAGAAATGACCAATTTCTATGGAAATTACTTCTTTTTCTTAACACAGACTCAGCTTTTTGCTTTACAACTGCAGTTCATCCTCCCTGCTCTCCCAGTGCCTGTGCCATCAGGAGGTTCCTTCCCAGCAGCCTGGTCAGAGGCTGATGGGCTGCAGCAGCAGCATCTGTACTTGGATGCCCTTGATTCTGCTGACAAGAATATAAAATAGAAATGCCTCAGAGAAGCACTCCTTGAAAAAGCCACAAGGAATATAAATGACTCACAGAAAGGTCTTTGTTTTCACAAAAGGGAAGACCGGTCTGTGGACGAAGTAAGAGTGTGCCAAGAGATATTTTTGACATTTCCTCAGTGCAGCTGCTCAAGTTCTCTGAACAGTTTATTAGAATTTGCAGAAGGTCAGGAGAAGTCAGATCTAGGCATAGTTTCCCAAACTGTACATATTTTTAGCAGCAAAGAGGAGCAAGCAGAGAATTCTATCCCTATGGTTCCCCTAGGAAACCTTGAGGTAGCATAGACAAACTTAACTCAGCTTCAAGGTGAGGTGGAGGCTCAAGAAAAATCTCAACTATTACAAGTTTGCATAACTGATAAACTTATTTAATTTAAAAATAACTTTTTACTGAAACTGGCCTGTGACAGTGAAAAGGAAACATTTATGGGGACCTCCAGTGTAGGAATATTTAAAACACCAAATGCATCCTCATATTCCAAAAGGCACAGCAGCACCGGTGCCTCCTGCTACAGTGGGGTAGGAACCTGCATTAAGTGCTGACCCCCAACAAGCAGCTTCTTTGTTTCTCTCTGCCACCAGAAATGCAAAGCTTGATGCAGATGAGCATATCTGCACACATTGTTCTAATCTGAAAGCATTCTTATATGGATTATGGACTATTCCTAATGGTCACAGTCAAAGAACAGAAGAATAACAAAGCATTCTGCAGCCTCCATCATGTATTTCAATTATGTGTTACAGTATTTTTTTGTCAGAATGCCATAAAAGGACTCAAACTGCCCTCACTCTTTACCAGTTTTCTTTCTTTCATTTATAAGCAACGTTTCAGGATCTACATCAAATGCAGTGACAAAAAGCTCAAGTCCAGTTCTCATGAGTTAATTATCTCGCTCTTGTCATAACCACAGACTTTAAAAGCATAGACTCTTGTCTCTTTTTATCCCCTCCCATTCTTTCTAGAGCTGTATTCAATGTGACCTGCAGCCCCAGGATGCCAGTGGGGTCAAGCACTCTGTTGAAACCTGTGACCAACAACGGGCCACAGGGACACCCTCACCTCCGCAATGACACGACTGCTGCTTGTTTTGCTATTTGTAGCAGAGAGGGTTCATGAAAGGTACTTTCAAGAAAATTTGTTCCATGACAAGAGTGAAAAATGTCATGAAATGACATTAATTTGAAAGTTTCAAATGAAAATCAAAATCCTTTTACATTATTTACCGTGTAGTGCAAGGCAAAAAATGTCTTTTACACAAAACCAGCAAGGCAACACACGCTCCCCAATCAAAAATGCCCTATGTTCTAATTCTGACTGAGTCAGAATTGCAGGAGCAGCAGGGTAGCACCTCATTGCCCTGACCCAATCTGACTTTTAACCCCCCTCCACCACTTGAAAAAGGGACTTGGAATGCGAGGATAAATTACATTTGGAAATCCACAATCCACCCATTTGTTTCTGTGTTTGCTGGGAAGACTGACTCAACCACATCCACTTCAGACAGATCAAATGCTAGAAAATTACTACCCTAATAACAGTACTTAAATTCATATGTAGCAACAAATAACAGTACATAAATTGTGCAGAAATCAGCACCTTCGCCTTGCACAATCAGCTGCAAATACAGTTTGGGCAAAGCAGCTGTTCCTACGAAACGGGAAAAGCATCAAATAACAGAGAGCACGTGAAATGCTTGTGCTCCCATCAATGCTATTCCAGATGCAGAAGATTTTACCCAAAGCCATGGAGTTTTTTTCATTAAACCAGAGAGGAATGAATGCTGCAGTGCTGTATCTGGCTCCAAGCAAACATCCAGGCTGCTCTCAGCCTGAAGAGACTACTCTGGACAGCATCCAGAACGAGCAGCAGCAACACCACAGGGAAAGGCCACCAGGGAAATGGCTTGTTTTTGCAAGTTCATGGGAATCTGAGTTTTGAAACCCAATCCTCCCTAGCTGCCTGAGACTGCCTCAGCATCAGGGAATTGGCAACCTTTCTAGTGAGAGGCTGACTCGGTCTGGAGCAGCGCAGAGCAGCCCTAAGGACAACCACGCTGCCTAACTTTGGGAGATAAAGGTCACGGGTTTGGAGTGGCAGAAAGTTCCTTGCTTTTGTGGGAACAGAGTGAAAACTGGATTTTAGGGTTGCAGGAGAGAGGTTGCCCTCTAAACAATGCTTCAAATCTCCCAGCATGACCAGAGGAGCAAACACCCCTCCAAACTGGGTGCATTTTTCACGTAGAATGAGATGGAAGGGATGCCTGGAGGTCTCCAGTCCAGTCTCCTGGTGAAGCTGGGCTCCCTGCACAGCAAGGGCCAGCTGCTCTGAGCCTTTTCCAATCAAAATCTGAACATCTGCCAGTATGGAAATTCCAGAGTCTTTCTGGGTGACCTGTTTCAGAGCTCACCCACGCACACTGGGAAACATTTTGATGTGTAACCAACGAGAGCCTGCCTTGCTGCCTGCCCCGAGTGCTGCTTCTGAGGACAGCCAGGCTCTTGGGCACACTCTGGGTTTACTCATCCTCTTCCCTTCCTGGTGAGACACTCTCCCTGCTTGGGGTTACACACCACAGCCACCTTCCAGTGGCATTTTTTAGGGCTTCATGCTCATCTGTGCCAAGCAGCTTTAAGTTATCAGTACAACCTGGCTGCAAATTATCAATCATCCTGTACTTTCAGAGTCAAAAAAAAGAGAAAAAGCAAGTGAATTACCAGTTTCCACCTATTACCCAAATCACACAACTCTGCCACATCTTTTCCTTGCAAACCCTATCCAGCCCTGACATTCCTCCCTTCGTGTTAACTCCACACAGTCAAGGGGATGGGAAGTTATCTGTGAGAAGGGTTGTCTTCCTTTAGTTCTACAAATTATTAGTCTAAACAGGAGCTCCCAGAGCAAGAGATGGTGGAACTGTATGAAATTTTAAGAAATAGGAAAGAACTTTAAGGTCTTTAAGTTCTCCATACAGCAGCTCTGAAACAGCATCATAATTATATTCAAACTGTCCCTCATTTCAAGCACCAGTGAATTGTCTTGAACCGTGAACATTCAGTGAAAGCAAAAAATGTTATTATGAAAGTAAAACATGCCACAAAGCACAACTTTGAAGCGAAGACCTAAAATAAAACCGAAGAATTTAGCAATGAATTACAACAAATCCCAGTGTGGGCTGTCAGTGTGCAAAGCCTATGAGTTACTCAAAGCTTGTATTGACTTATGCAAAACACATCCTGAGCAGTCATGAAATCCAAAAGTCACAACATTTGGTCACAAATATCGAATGTGCCTGCACATTATCCCAGTGATGTTTCAAAGTTTAAATATCCCTCCCACTCTGGGGCTGATGAAATGGTGATATGGACACTGGAATATATTGCTGCAGAAGAAACTAAGGTGTGAATTTCGACTGGTCTCCAAGGTGTATGCTCATAACCATTCCAAGATAAACACAAGGCAGTCTACATCCTGGTTTACAAAGGGCAAAGGAATTTGTGTCTGTGATGCTGCATTTACTGCAGGCTCTGCAATTGCCCTGGGACAGCTGTGTCTGTGTAACTACATGAAAATAAATCCCAACAGCACTCACCTGATGCTTCATTTATTTAAGTAAAGATTTATCTCTACTCCAGAAGCCCACAGCATGTTTGCTTAGATAATCATTCTAAATTCTTCCTAATTCCCTCGCCAAGGATTGTAGATAAAATTATAAACCAATTGCTAGTAAAATGTGGAGTTTTTCTTGGGAGAGAAAGGAGGTGATTCATATTTCCAGTTATTTGAATTTATTGCCTAATCTCATTTTCTCTACCAGATAAGGCCCAGTTTTCCCAAAGACCAGCAACAACCTGGCCTTCTGAAGATAAAAACTCAATACACCACAGAACCAATTTTCCACAGAACCAAAACACCGTAACAGAAGATAAAGCAAAAAGAAGTATTTCTGAACAATGGAAATGACCTCTCAGAAGTCAAACCCTACCTGAGTTGTGCTTTAAGTTCAGTAAACCTGGGTCTCCTGCTGGGGTCGTAGGCCCAGCACTTGGTCATAAGGCTGTAGAGGGTGGGAGGGCAGTTTGGAGGCATTGGGAGCCGCTCACCGTTCTCGATCCGCCCAATCACATCATTGTTCTTCACCCCCTGGAAGGGCTTTACCCCGTGCATGAGGATCTCCCACATACACACACCTGAGGAACACACACAAAAAACAGGTTTTCTTCACTGGGAGCAAACAATGAGGCCTGTTAAAAGAGAAACAAATGCAATTTTGTACTAGGAGTGCAAGTTCTTCCAAAATATCTAGCCAGGGAATCGTTTTGGACTTACCTGTAGCAGAGGAGTGACTGCAGCAGGATCACCCACACAGCACCAGCCTCACCTATGGATGAGGCAGAGTGACCCACAGCTGGCTCACACTGCCTTTTACCTGCCCTAAATCAGCGCTTGCTCATATTCAAATCTCCTTTCTTATGAGGTAGAATGTGTTTGCTTTTCCCTCTGACTCCTTCCAAGTGGCTTGTTTCGACATGCAGAGTGTATTTTCCCTTCGAGGGTGTTTTAGCGCTGGCACTGATCCACATTTTTTGTGCTGAAAACATGTAATAAACCAGTTTCTATTGAAACTGCATTAAAAGCACAAAGGCAAACGTGGTCTGTCAGTTTAGGATCAGCCAGAATGTTCCACAGGCTTCACTTCTCTAACTCTGACAGTATTAGAGTTTTCTTCAAAGTATTATAAACCCTTCACTTAAAAACATTCAAATTTAAATTTTAAAGAGAGTGAACTGTTACTTGACTGTCCTGCTCTTATTCCAAGTCTCATCACCTTCGCTCCCTAACACAACAACTTGTGTTCTGTCTGTGCAGGCCAGCAGTCAGCACCAGCTTGAGCACCTCTCATCAGATTCATATAAAAAGTTGCATATTTGGGAAAAAAGATGGAGGTTTCAGGATATGTCCATTTACCCTTATATTTAATGAGCTTCTGGTTGTATTTTGTGGGGGGCCAGAAGCTATAAAAGACAAGGTAAGTGGGAATCTAGCATTAAGGATCTGGAAATTTGGTATCTCATAGGATGATCTGCACATTAAGCAAGGAAATGTGTATAAACACAAAGAAAAAGTCAAAATGTAACAGAAAAACAACAAATGACAACAGTACAACACCAAAAACCATAACCATAACCAAAACCAACAGATAAAAATAATCTCTGTTATAACTATGAGCTAATTTCCTTGTACCTTCATTTCTGCCAGCTTCTTACTGGAGGTAAAAAGGCCCATGAAAATTCAGGCTTATTGAGCAGGAAAAGGAAAGAAAAATACAGAGATGGAAAACACGCTGGAAGAAACTGGATTTTCAGGATGTCCGGTAAAAACTGTGCCAAATATTTTGAAATTATTCATTTATGGCAGTTAAAATGAAACACTGAACTTCTCCAAGAGGACACAAAGAACCCTCCCCACCTGGAGTTCACTCACCAAACATCCACACATCGCTAGCTGAGGTAAACCGTCGGAAATTGATTGACTCTGGAGCCATCCATTTGATGGGTAATTTTCCTTTGGAAGCTACAGGGAAGGCAAGAAAGGGCAGGCTGTTATCCCCACTACAGATCTCAAAAAGAGATTTTGTCCCCAATGAAGTAATTCATAGGCAAAACCAATCTCAAGTGAAGCACTTAAAATATCAATATATAAGGTTGTTTAGCTTTACATGAAATAGAGAAATGAACCAACAAAACCCAAAATAATAATAATAATCCCCCAAACCTCCCCTAAAAGACCCCAATAACAAACCCCAAAACACACCAAGAAATGATCATGTCAAAATTATTTTCCATCTTAGCAATTAAAAAGATAAAATGTAGCTCAGCAAAGTGAGACAAATGAAATGAGGAAACATAACAGAGTGTAAAGGGACATATAATGGATAATTTAAAATAGATGAAACCAGAAAAATATTAAAGATGAGATTTATGTACTCATGGTTTAACAATATAGACCAGCTTTGGAATGCTACTGTTTGGTACCCAACATGCAATCTCTATTCTCCTGCTGCATTTCCCATCTCTCAGGCACTGCAGGACATCTCTCAGCTGCTGGAGACACCAAAGCTCAGTATTCCATCCAAAATGGGGCAAAAAGCAGGCTTCAAAGGCAGTTTTGTACTGAATCTCCCTAGCCCAGTGCCATGTGAAGTATGCAGCACGCAATGACAGCACAAACTCAACTTTTATCTGTACCTACATGTGAATTTGCTGCTTTTTGCACCTTAAATCACATCTTTGTGATCCTTCTTCTTAAGCACACGTAGGACTTTACTGCCATTATTAAACTGTTGAATAACTTGCCCTTTTATACAAATGCACCAGCTAGACCAAGGGAATCTGGTCAATTCCTCAATAATGTGAGAAACAACTGTGTTCTCACTGGCCTGCAAGAAGGAGCCAGAGGGTCACCTCACCTTTGTAGTAAGTACTGTCTTCCATGTATCGGGATAAACCAAAGTCACCCAATTTCACACAGTCAGTGGTAGACACCAGCACATTTCTAGCAGCAATATCCCTGCCAAACAGAGGAGACAGTATTTCGAGTAACTTTAAAACATGAAGTGGTGAAGTATCATCACCTGAAGAATATTTCCCTCCAGCCCTGCAAAGGTAAGGAACTCAGAGCTCAGTCCCATATGAGATTTCCTAATAAGGAGCTCAAATTCTCACTGCAGTGAACAACAAGGTCCTCCCTGAGCCTCCTTTTCTCCCCACTGTTATTTACAATGCTTTAATATAAACATCTACATATATATGCAAAGCTATTACTTTATATGTAAGTGTTTGCATATATATTATCACAACACATATACAGAATTAGACAGCAAGTATTTAAACACAACTAAATTGCTCAAATTCAAAATCAATTGTACTTAGTAACAGGAGTGCTGAGAACTTTTAATTGCACTCAGTAAGAGGCTGAAACCAGTCTCTTCTCCCTAGAAACTCATATTCACATCCAAGGGAATAAAATTCAAAACACACCGTGAAGGAAGCTTAGGTTCATTTTCTGGTTAAGCAAGTACTTGTATTTTATAAATATTTTACTTCCCCTCTTCTTTGCTTAAGAAGCCATCTGCCCTTGTTTTGCTTTTCTATATTTGAAAGATTACAGTTGACTCACAGCTTGAAAAAATACTGTAACCACAAAGCAACAGCTGAGAACGATTCCGACTGAAATTCGGCACCAGCTCCAAGTCAATCCAGGAGTGAACCAGCAGGTGTCACCCTTGGAAAGGCTGTAATTTGAGTAGAAACCTCTGCAAAAATGACACTCCCTAAAATTTTAAGCAGTGACATATAAAAATACAGATACATCAGGATGAAATCTTACCTATGTACAAATCTTTTGCTCTCTAAGTAGGCAAGAGCTGTGCTAAGCTGGTAAGCGTAGAGAATCAGAGAGGCCAGGTCCAAGCTGTACTTCCTTACTTGCAAAAACGACCTCAACTTTTTGCACCAAGGAGGAAAAAAGAGAAAGATATTAGGACAAAAAAACAACAAATTTGAAAAAGGCATATTCCAAGTTTGGAAGTTGACATGGGTATCAATGAGATTGACTTCCTCCCCTTAAAGGCTGGATGAGGAAAAGAAAACCACTTCCCATGAAGAATTGTGACTCTGCATTAGAATTCAAGCAGTTTTTCTACATGAAAACTGTTAAACTAAAAAAAAAAAAGAAAAAACTAGTATTTTTGTGCATTCCTTTCAGTCTCCTTTTGAAAAGCATCTGCTGTTGCTGTTCCAGAGTGAAGCATTCCTGGACTTTTTGGTTTTTCTACCCCTTAGTGCAGCCTCCATTTATGGCCTGAATCACTTCAGAACTGAACAGCACCTGGCCAAGCCAAACACAGACTGATCAGTATTGTTTTAGGAGCATTAATTTTAATAATTCATTTTAACCTACATGTGCTAAAACAACTGTGTTTAGCTCAGAGTAGGCAGTATCAGTGCAGAATATTTGTAAGCTATATTCCCAGTGTAAGGCAGATAGGACCTACTGGAAGGTGGCACTACAGTGTCCTTATACATCAAAACAAGGCTTTGAAAAGTGATTTGGGCACTGGAAAGGAAATCTATTGACAGAAAATGACTTCTCCACTACAGGTTGTTCTGCCCACCCCACCTTTTTTGTTTTTTGAAAATGTACTGCAGTTTGATAATTGCAATGACAATCATATAATGCTGTATGAAATATCACTGCAGCTCACATTTTCAGAAACGTGTGGCTCAAAGAAAACCAGTCGATTATAAAAAGTGAGATCTAGTTTTCTTTAAAGCATTCATCCAAAAAAAATAATAATGAGGGAACTCATCTCATCTAGGGCCTCTGCTGCCGATATTCTACAGGAAAAAAAAACCAGTAAGAAATTCAGTGTTTCAAGGGAAAATGCAACATTACTGAGGAGGAATAAAAGATGTACAGTTTCACTTCTGGAAGGTATGTTTGCAAATGCTGTTTAACTGATTATCACATTATCATCATCTTGACAGAGGTCATGCTCTCACTCTGGAACTGCAATTGAATGCTCTGAACACTGACTAAATCACTCTGGAATGAGGTGATGCAGTTCTCCCGGTAGAGGAGAAGGTCAAAAGCTGCCACTCCCGTTTCTGAGTCTATGGCTCTGCAAAGGAGTATGATATCACACTTGATAGCATGTGTTAGTATTGCGAAGTGTTTTTTCAGCCTTTTCAGCGAGCTAAGAGAGAGGAGAGCAGAGCTGCACAAGGATTTCTCATACCTCTCCAAGCGTACAGAGCTCCATGATTATCCAGACTGGGTTTTCTGTAATAACCCCAATGAGCTTCACGATGTGAGGGTGATCAAACTGACGCATTGTTACTAAAAGGAGATCACAGAATTCAGTGGGTTACACAAAACCGCTTTTAAAAATCAAAATAAAGCTGTTGGTTAAGAAGCATTCAGCCCATGGCCAGAAAATACAATCCCAGGACTTGAAACAACTTGAAACAACTGCTGCAAGCAGTAATGTCTGCTCATTCCGTGGGCTGAGGGCAGTAGGAAACACTGATTGCTCGAGCTGTGCTGGTCTCCACTCACAAAAATGCAAACTGCTGTGGGAGGTGACAGTCAGGTCAGGCTCTGCCTCTAACCTAAGTGAATCAAATACCCTGTCAAACCAGTGCACAACCAGTTAATCTGTGCCTTTCTACTGGAAGAGGAGGTAGGAAAAAACAGTCTGTATAATTCAATTCCTGGAAAAAACATGTCTGCCAGATTATGACGTAGACAAAAATCTTATTTTTAATCATTACATCACTTGATTTTCCATGGAGTTAATTTCAGTCCCAGCAGAGCAGTCAGAGTATGTTTTATGCAGTATGACATATGAATCACAGAATCACAGAAAGGTTTGGCTTGGAAGGGACCATCAAGGTCGGTCAGTTCCAATCCCCCTGCCTTGGGCAGAGACACTTCCCAGCTTGCCTGCTCCAAGCCCCATCCAGCCTGATCTTGGACACCTCCAGGCATGGGGCAGCCACAACTTCTCTGGGCAACCTGTGCCAGGGCCTCACCACCCTCACAGAATTTATCCAAACCCCTTATTTAACCTGCCCTCTTGCAGGTAAATCCATCACCCTTTGCCCTATCCCTGCCTTCCCTGATAAAGAGTCCCCCCCCATCTTTCCTGCAGGAATCCTTCAGGCACTGGAAGGTGCTCCAAGGTCTCCCCAGAGCCTTCCCTTCTGCAGGCTGAACACTCCAACCCTCCCAGCCTGGCTCCACAGCAAAGGTGCTCCAGCCCTTGGAGAATCTCTGGGGCCTCCTCTGGGCTGGTTCCAACAGCTCCAGGTCCTTCCTGGGCTGGGACCCCAGGGCTGGATGCAGCTCTGCAGGGGGGGTCTCACCAGGGAGGAGCAGAATCTCTTCCAACACAGGCACAGCAAAAACATCCTTTATGTATTGTTGACAAACACCCTTCATTTGACCCCCCAGCAGCTTCTCCTCTGCCCTTGCAGTTTGTAGTGTCAGCAGAAGCACACAGGAGTCACCAAACTGCAAAGTCTGCTTCAGCCTGCCTCAAGTTAGGCAAGAATAAAACCCATGTTCTTCTGCTTTAAATTTAAACTGACCACAAGCTAAAACCCAGGAGGTGTTTCCAGATTTCTGCTCTGATGGGCTCTGAATTCTCCTTCTGCACATGGCTACACAGCAACCCCAACAAAAATCCTTGGACAAGCCTGTTTATAAGGCCAAAATTTACAATGATTTAATAACATATCTTCCTGCAAAAAAACTTCATGGGCAAACTTAAGATAATATATTCTTTAAAATATTAATGTTAGGCATAATACAGGGAAAAAGGCAATAAAGCAAACATCCCTATCATTGACATAGCTTAAAACATTAATAAAAGGGAATAAATAACATGGTGAAATGTCATACAGGCAGTAACAGCTGCTAAATCTTTTCAGCATTGAAAATTCCACCATAGGCAAAGCTCAAAATATCTTAATATTCCTAATATTAAAATACTAGGAAATATATTTATTAATTCAGTGAAGTAAACAACTGTTCTGAGCAAGTCTGCAATCTGAGCACAAGACAAAGGCAACAGATGGGAATTAGAATGAAAAAGAGGAAGAAGAAATGGCAAAACTATTAAATCAAAATTGAAAAGTACTATTTACATGTTGATTACAGTGGCATTTCCTAATCCAAGTCAAACTTGGAGCATAATAAGGAGCATTCAATGAGCAATTATTTTCTACATTGCCAGGAGACAGCAGCCTACCTGTGACTGCTGAGTTGTTACTGTAAGCAATGGTATTTACTGTTCCAACAGACAGAAATGCAATGGAAAAAATTACAGTAATTTACAAAACATCTGACATTCAAAAAGTAGAATCCATTAGCTATGAACACAGATCTGAACAAGTGGAAAAAAATCCTTGAATAAAGGAGTAGTGAATAGAATCTACTGTAGCATCTGACCACAACCAATTACTTTATTGATAAAATACAATACCTTTACAACATTTAGAGCTATACAATAGCAGGGGATAAGAGGCAAAAATGAAGGCCTAAGTGCCATTTCTTAATTTGCTAGCAAAACCAAACAATAGAGGAATCAGTAACTTTAATATTCTTACAAAAGTTTCTCTTCCTATTCACCTCACCAAAAAGCCTTCCTCCAGAAATGAAATGTGCTATTTGGGGAATGAAACACTTGTGGGCAATTATTTCGAAAAATGGTCCATTCTAGCACAGATTTTAATTCTGAATTTTCAAAGCAAATCTCTCTTAGACACAACATTTCTAGCAAAGACAACTACCTGACCTTCCAAAGCAATAAACTGGAGAAACTGCTGTGGTTTTTAACTCATTAAGGAAAAAGAAGGAAGCAGAGGATCAGATCTAATGTTCCAAAGCTGCTTCTAAAGCCCTACAGGAGTCAGACATCACCACTCAATTTGGAAAATCAAAGGACCCACATCCAATCATACACATGGGCAGTGATGCAAGGATGTAAAGCAGTCCCCTGGCAAATATTGGAGGAGGGGAAAACATCAGGCTATATACTGATAAAATATTTACATCAGTGCAAGAAGTTTCTGGCACAGGTGGCCACAGTCTTTGCAAGGAGCAGATACTACAGTGATCCCAAAAGAAGTTGTTTAATACTCACAGGCTTCTTGTAAGAATTTTTCTCTAACACTGTCTGAAGTGCAGTTTTTACATGTTTTGATTGCAACAGCCATAGCTGGATTTTCCTGAAAGACATTATTGAGAAATAGCTGAAATCCAACCCACCAAACACAGCCCACCAAAAGTGGTCCTTCAAAATTCTGGCAAAACTACTTGGGAAAAAATTACGATTATAAAATATATCAAAATAAAATAAAATATATAAAATTTATAAAATACATAAAAATAAAAACCCTTTAGTTGAGAAATTACATGTTGAAAGCTTCAGTGTTAAAATACCATTATAATCAAGACACCTTGCCTACAACATTTACATCTAATGTGTCTTGGAAATATTTAATCTGTTTTTAACCATGTTAAATTGTGGAAAAATTATGACAAAAGACAGTAAGTTTAACTGAATAGTACTGGAAACTTTTTTGTGCTATTGAGGATGGTAAAATCCTGACAATATCCAGCAAAAACCGAGGAAAAAAGGAGATAATGGCTAAAAACTACACTTGGCTTATACAAGCAAGAAACCCAGAAAACCAAATGAAGGACTTTTTGTGGCTCTCTCAGAGGAAAGACTGGCTTTAACTATGAACTCAAACTACAAAGGAAAGTGAAACAAAGATTTTTACATATTATCTTCGCAATCAGTTAGATCAAGGCTTTAAAACCAAGTTGAACAGAACAACATGTATTTAAAATCAAATTAACTTTCCCATCTCATTTCTCACTCTCCGAATACTGAAAAATGAGAAATTCTTGATGGGTTGAGAGCAGCTGAAGTGTTTTAAAACCCAGCTTCTACATTAGGTATGGTTGTTTAGTATCCTCATCCCATTTTTAAGGCCAGTAGAAGATGAAGATTGAGAGTCATGTTCTATGCCTGCCCATGCTTGCTCTGTTTTAAATCTATTTACAGACAAACCTTACCCAAATTGGAATAGTATTTCTATTTTGCAGGCTAAGCATCTTATTTGCAAAGTTGCTCACAAAAGAGATCTTCAAGTTGACTTTGCAGGAAAACACTGATTAAATCCTTTTCTCACACATCAAATGCCCATAAACTAACTAAAAAAACTGATGGTAAATCATGATTTTATTCCCTTATGAAACCAGGATTGAACAATCAGCCTGGGGATGAGACCCCTGGATGCCTGCCAGACCCATCCCTCTCCTGGTGTTACACATCAAGTTTTTGAAATATCCTTGAACCAACAGGAGCATCAAAAGAAAGAATCTCAGTGTCTGCAACCAGCAAAGAAATTTTGCAGAATAAACGTTGGAAAAGGCCTGATATTGGGGTTTTGTTGATCTTTTGGGTTTGGGTAAGGACACCAACCAGTGAGGATGTATCAGACTGGCCACATTTTCTGTACCGAGCAGAAAATGGTTGTTTCAATAACACTTTGGGATTAATTCCACAGTTAATCAGCCTTTAAAGACAATCTTACTGGGACTGCTTACAGCTGAGCAATAGCATCCTGTACCTACACACCCATTTTCCACTCAGTACCCCACACTTACAGCCTGGCTGTGATCCTGCACGAGTACCTGGGAGAAAGCAGCGTTCCAGGAGAGGTGGCTGCTGCACAGTCCCTCAAATCAGGAATTTACAAGTGCAATGAACAGGGATAAATGGAATTTTTGAGATTCAGCTTTGAGCTAGCAGAACAAGAGGCATGGAATATCCCCTATAATTTTGCACTCAAGCTGAACATATACATGGAAACACTGCCATGTGTTATTGATGCTACATCGATTGTAAGATTTCTTCCCAGAGTGTAAGTTACACTCTGTGACCAGAACATGAACATTTAATGACACCACTGTTCTGTTTCACCTACACATATCCCAGTGTCTTAAATGTAGTAAATTTTTATTAATAAAAGAAATCAACAGGCTGTTCTTAGAAATGTCAGCACAGGATGCCTGACTAAAATCTGTTTTCCAATTCACAAAAAAGAACAGGGACAGCCGACATTTTCAAAACAACAGTCCCTAAGAAAAGGGTCTTTAATTAGTTTCACAGAGCTCTAGATTTATCCACCATGCCCCAAGTGAGTGAAACATTACTCCTTGGTACTCTTGTTAGCTTGGACAGAATTAAATTAAAAATAAGAATCTCTCTCAATGCGAAGTGTATCAGACGTGCTTTCTAAATAAGGGTATCAGACCAGACCTCAAACTTGTCTGAAACAGAACATTTATCCTCATTTACTTAAATATTGCATTGAAGATTCATTTAACCCACCAAGCCCAGGACCCGAACCAGCTGTTTCTGAAGTTAGAACTAGATTATAGTCTACAAGAATTCCTACATAATCTATCAAAAATTCCAGCAATTTCTTCTAACATGAAAAAAAATCTTTATTTTCCAATCACCTATTTCTTTTACTATAAGCTTGAAATTAGTTGAAATTAATTATTTTTTGCAGCTTTCTCTTGCCCTCTTACACAAACTTTTTGGTCTATTTAAACTGAAATCTTCATCTTTCTAGAAAAGCTCATAAGCACCATCCTAAATTACACAAGTCCTGCCAACCTCCCTGGTTTCACTGAGGTGATTCTTGTGCATTGGGATTTTGCTGGATCAGATCCAAGTATTTTGTATTTTATTTCAGGAAAACATAGGAACTTTATTAGGCTTTGCTTTGAGAGAGATGGTGAGATTGTCACTGGAGCAATTTTTTATTCATTCTGGAAGACTCAGACCAAGACCTCTAAGGAATACACTGGTTTTTTTTTTCACCTAGCAAAGTTTTATTGCTTATTTTTGTTTGAGAAGTGAGGCTTACCGGGCTCATGTAAATTCCTTGGTGCACATCTCCAAACTGTCCTTCCCCAATGCAGCGCCCCAGCTCAATCCTCTCCCTTTGAATTTCATAATCTCTGGCTACAAGAATATAACGCACTTGAAATATTAAAGTTTCTGCTGAAGGGCAAGGAAATAATCCACAAGACACAAAACTCAAAGTAAGTCACTCAAATGTCTCACATATGAATAACTAAGATTAACATTTGCTGCACACCAACCTATAGAGATGCTGCACACACACAGTGGAGACCTCTCAAACCTCTTAAAAGTTTAAAAGCAACAGGAAAGGAATTGTGAAATCTACATGGTTAAATTAACCATGCACTTATTTCAGTGCAATAAACTTAATGAAATCCTTTTTAATTGCAGCTGGTGAAAGACAAAGCACACAAGCAGTTTAGGGCAAACACCAATGATGTTAAACACAGCCTCAGCACACATCCCTTTGGCTGTTCAAGAGAACTCCACCATGTGGTATTTTAGATTTTGGAACCATCAAAAGAGCCTGGAGAACTTTTAAAGAGGTAACTGCAAGAAAAAAAAAACAAACCACAGGAACAAGAGCATGGCGAATAAAGATAAAATGGAAGAGTGAAATTTTGAGTGCACTACACCTCTGCCAGTGTGCAACTGAAGGAGAATTGAGATGTTTGGGGGCCTTATGCAATTTTGTTCACGTCACGGTTTAACAGGCTGAGAATATTACTGATAAAAATGGCTCAGTACTTCAGCAAAACATTTAATCAATTGCAATTGAATGATTTCATTTGCAATTTAATTTCTAGCAGACATGGAAAAATATTTCAGGAATAGCAGAAAAGCATGCACAGTATATGTTTTCACCTCCACTTGTATCATTCAGAGATAAAAATATAACCAACCAGCTTAGAACTTCATAACCTTGACTTTGACATCATTAACACTACAGAAGTAATGTCATCTAGAGCTGGCTAACAAGGTGATAAATGCCTTTTTCATCTCTTTTTTTTTAAGTACTGCATTTTCCTCTTTAAAATCCCAAAGCTAACTGGTTTAACTATAAATAAATAATGTTTATTAAATGAAAGTGAATAGTAAGCTTAAAAATTCCACATCATTCCAAACTGCAAGCATACAGGGATGGGTAAAGGGTCTCCTGTTACCTTCATCTATTCCATAGCTTTCTGCAGTGCAATTAAGAGAAAAATCAAATGCTTACTTAGAGCTTCTTAAAATCAAAACAGGACAAACATTTTTAACATTAAAAAAAAAAAAGGAAGAAATACACTGATGCAATTTTAAGTTTACATTAGCAGAAGTCACAGATCTGTTCTTGTGATCTTTACTGACTCAGTCCTTTGGGAGCTGAACACTTGAGTCCCCTTCAACCCAGCAAAGCATTTAATGAATTTCCCTCTGCAGCCCATCTCATGGGTTTTGCATTGAAGCCACATTCAAATGTTCAGCACATCCAGGGCTGGGCCCACAAGTAATTACTTCCATGAGAATTTAAATAAAATGATCGGGGGGGGGCAAAAATAAATTACATGAAGTTAATCTGTTAACAAAAATAAAGGATTTAATTTATCACAGTATGTTTTGATCCTGAAATGATGTTAATAGAATCATATAGTGACTGCAAGACAGTAAAAATGCTCTGTTTATTTCTGGAAAACATATATTCTTGCTTTTCAAAGATTTTCCACAGTAGTGGAAACGATGCTGTGAACACTGAAGTGATCATGAAACATTCTGCCCCACGGTGAGCTCAGAAACCTGTGTAAGTTCATGGTCCTTCAGCAGCATGTGGCCCCAGCTCAGCACCATCCTCCCCTCTCACACTGCCCAAACCTGATGTTTGGACAGGATTCTGCATCAATGGATTGTCTGCTTCCAGAGAAACCCTTGGTTGCCCAAATGCAACTGGAATTTCCCAGATGCAGCTTTTAAAATCAGAATATTGGACTTTCACGTTAAATGAATCGACCCTGGCAGTTTAAGATTGTATCATAATTCAAACAGGCTGTAACACAAAATCCTTGTGGTGGCTACAGCACCACTGTTTTTACTTCAAAGATGAAGACTCAGCAGAACTTTGAATTCTCGTTTTTGTTCCTGCAGTCTTTCACCTTTAAAAAAATTGCACGTGGGACAGTTGAGTTTCCCTCTCTCATGGATTTGGAGAGCACCACAGTCTGTCACAGAGCAAGGTGAGATACAGTCAGAGCAATACACACAGCCTGCCACATTGTTTGCTCTTGTCACACAGATCTTATCCAATCTTTAAGTGTTATGTTCAGCATCACAATCAAAAAAAAACCCCCACATTTTGTGACAAAAAAAGAATTTCACTGTGAAATCACAGACAGCAGGAAACCAGAACACTTTCTTCGCACATTTATTAAATAAGGCTGAAATATTTCAGCCCCTGCTAAACCAAGGAAGCTTTTGGATAGGAAAGTTCCCAAGTTAACCACAGGCACTTACTTGAGGGCATTGTGTAAGTGTCTTCTTCATCTATAATCTCTGCATAGTCATCAGTCTCTGCAAGGGAGGAATTGAAGAGTTTCGGGAAAAGCAGATGAAAACAATTCTCCAGAACAACATCTCCGATTTATCGAGGCTGATACATCCCAACCCCCAAGTTCAGCATTGCTGGGTCACATTTAACACAGCCATGACTAAAACTTGCTCATGCATAATTCATGGTATGATAATGACCTCAGTGCCAGTTGTATTACATCACACAGATACACTCAACAAAGAAGAAAAGGAAGATTCGTTTGTATTCAAAAAAGTTCAAGCTTTGCAATTGGGACCCATCTAAACTGGTGACTTAGAATCTTTTTAACAGCAAATTCCATTGTAGGAAGAAGAAAAAATTATTAATGAGTTAAACTGGTTTACCTTCAATAAACTGTGAATAACAGTTTGCTATTTTTTATGTCAAACAGGCAGAAGACACCAATGATGTTCCAGGGCAGCATCCCCCTACTGTCAGTGTGGCCAGGTGAGTTATTTACCACAGAGTCTTCTAGAGCACAAAGACCTTTTTAGGCCACACTCTCCCACCCATTTTTCTTGCAATTTTCCTTGTTTAGTGGAGATTCACCACTAGTTTTGCTGTCAAGAATCAAGATTTCATGGACAGGTTTTGGAAACAACTTCCCAAAACGATCAGAAAAATGACAGTGCACTTCTTCCTCTGTTTAAAACTTGCAACTTTTACATCATCTGTTCTCAAAATGGTTTAAATGGTGTCAAGTCATATCAGGAGGTCTTTCCCTTGCCCTAAAGAACTTCCAGTGTGTGCAGGTCATTTCCTAAAGGTCAGATCAATTCCTCCAGGGGTTTTAAAGCCAGTCCACAACAGTGGGTTCATTTTTTACTTCAAGGCTGTCAAATTCTACTCACCAACTTCAAATGCAAAGAGAGGTTCTCAAAACTGAGTCATTTCCAACCCAGTTTTCGTGGTTGGTTTCAGGTGGTCACACACTGGAAAGCCTCTGCAAGCCATTATTTCCTCCCCCTTTTCCCCCATCTGCCCTGGAGCATATGGATACATCCCTACAGCTCCCTGGCATCATTTCTAGAGCGATGGCTTGGACTGGGACAAAGTCACAGTGAGTGGGAAGAAGGATGGGATGGTCCCTCTGCTCAAGCCAACCCTGAAACCAGAGCAAGGCTCATCAACAGTACACACACAGATAAGCAAGAGGCTCAGTTTTCAGGCAAACTGAATATTCAACAATTAGGAAACTACAGGTTGCCTACAAGCTTTGAAGTTCAACACACTTCAGGGAGTTGGTGTAATTTTATGATCCTAGTTTCTTACTACTTAAATAAAATTAAAGCTGGTTTTTCTTTTGAACTCTTGCAGGAATACGCCAGGTGTTGTAAAAGCAGAACTGGGAAATTCCATGTTAGTTAAATTTTTGCTAGGCAATTTCTATTTGGGACATAGCAAAACACAATCACCTAATAAAAATGCAGTAAATTACAAAGACAGTGCACAATTCTGAATGGGCAGCATACTCCAGAGGCACTTATCTCTTTCTTGGTATTTTATTTTCTTCCCTACATTATAAACTAATGTTTTTGCAAAAATAAGCCTCAATTTGATTTAAAAAAATAAGCTTTAAAAAAAATCCCCAAGATTATGAGGATAAATTACTCTACTTCCTTCTAATATTGTGATAGGATTTTGTTGAGGGTATCAGAAAGTTCTTTATCTATGTTAAAAAATGGGCTGATGAAAGCTATTGTAAACATACTTAAGAAAAATTTTTAAAGTTTGGAAACCAGAACTGGTGCCACTTAAAAAACTCCACACACTTGTCACAGTAGGTTACAGAACAGTGCTTTCAGAATGTGACCAATGGCAGGGCCTGTTCATCTCTCTATTTTGAATTAATGAGTTAATTCATACTAAAAGCATTCTCAGAACAGCATGGAGCACTTTACATGGTTTTGATACATTGCCCAAAACCATCATGAAACCAGAAGTGTCCTCATAATCAATTCAAATAAATTAAATGTACGCAATTAACTACACAAATATTTCTTGTTCCACATTTAGCACTCGGGAGAGGAATATATAAAAAAATAATTCCTTTATATGTCTGGCATTGTTTCTGGGAATTAGAGGAAAATTCAGTCAAGGCACCCACACCGATGGGCTCAAAGTGCTCTGGAATAAAGAGAATTGCCTTCCCTCACAGAGGGGCTTGAGCCCAGGATTAATCATAGACTGAGACTGTTCCCAGGTCTCCTAAAACCAGAACTGTGTCTGCTTAGAGATATTCCAGAAGCCACGTGGAGCCTAAAGCAAAACTGGGCTGGGCAAGGCTCCCCAGGCTGCCCCACAAAGGAGGGTGTGCTACAGCACGCCCGAGAGCTGAACGCTCCCAACCACGCAGCGACTCCAGAGGTCCTTGGTAAGCCTAGAAAAACTCAGATTTAACAACAGGGCTCATCCCTGCTGCCCTCCTGCACCTTTTAAACCCAGCACCATCACCTGTTATGATTCTTGGAGATGGCAAAATGAACAGGTTGCTTTCAGGAAAAGGTACCGGTGGTCACACACATGAATGAGCCAATCTGAGCTTTCCTAAGTCTGAATGCATTTATCAAACTGTAGGGAGAAACATCCTAGGGGGTATTAAATCCATAATAGTTAATCCATGACCTTAACCACATGTTTGAACTTCCCTTTTTCACAGTTTTTCCCACTTATCAAAGCTTGTAATTTATAAAAGAAGGTAAGTTCCAACAAAAAGCTATGTAGGGGTAGTAGCTGAAATATAATTTTTTAAATTTATGACAGAAAAAATGTCATTTTGATGTTTAAGGAAAGAAAGAAAATTGTGTGGTTTTATCTTTAGTTTATAACTGAAGGAAAGGAGATGAAAAGTTAATACACCCCCTTGACATGTTACTGCAAGGAAGGTCACAAGACGTGATCTTTATTTCCTCTTATCACCCTCCTTTGCATATTGCTTTTGTGCCCTTTTAGTGCCTCCTACTTAGAAGAATAATGATACACAGGCTATCAGTAGCAGCAGTTCGATTCTTTCCCAACATCAGATGGAATCCTTTAGAAAAATAGCTAAAAATCTCTTCTATAAAACAAAACCCAACTTGTTTTCAGAGGAAAAAAGACTTAGGAAGCCTGCAGAAGTTTAAATATTTTGTAGTAGGTTTCAAAGTTTTTTTAAAGGAAACCCCAAACATTAAAATCTGTCTTTTAAAGTATTAGTTTGACTAGTTGGAAACTGGTTAATATTCATGTATTCAATCTGCATTAATCTATCTTATACAGATTCCTTTAATGCAAGGAGCACTTTGATGCCTTTAAAGCATTACTCAGTAGTCTCATTTCTCAGGTGTTACATCCACTGATCTCACCCACTGACCAAATTAATGATGATAAAACCATTTCAATCAAACTGGACACTCTTGCAGACCTCTAAACCTCTGCATCATGCCACAAGTCTCATTGCAAACACATGCACCACCACATCCCCGTGTGTTTGAAATAGAATTTTTCCTTTCCCAATTCCAGCTTAGCAGAAAGCATTAGTTGCACAGCCTGTAAAGTACAGTAGCCATCATCTAATACCCAAAGCAGACCACTTTTTAACACTAAAAGCTGTATAAAATGTATTACTGAAATGTGCATTAAGTGGTATATGGAGATAAGAGTTGCATATTGCACGTTAGTAACACACAGACTAGAAAACATATTACCGTCCCCACTAATTTCATCTGCAGATCCAGGTGGCATGCAAGGAGAGAGAAAAAAGAGGGGGAGAGAGAGGGGACAGAGAAGGGGGAGGGGAAAATATACTATTAAATTCATGAGTAATCCAAAAGTATTCAGACTGTAGTTATCTTATATACCTGACTCAAGAGAAACCAGAAAAGTAGCAGAATTTAAGACTTCTCACCTAAAACCCAAGGGACAGAGATACGCTCTAAGAAGCTTTTATGATGAAACAGAGTTAATGACTTTCAAACACAAAGGTACACAACAATTAAATTTGGAACTGGAACTAGTTATTTTAATGCATTGTTAAGAAAAGTCAATTTCTGGGTTGATTCAATACTTTAAAGCAGTTCTCCTACAGCCATGAGTCGGCTCAACCTGACTCTGCACATACACTGAGTACTTTGGATAAGCAGAGTTGGTGTCGACCCTTCCAGAACAAATGCACTCCTGAGACATCACCAAGACATGAGTAAGAAATGGAACCATCTAAGTTTTAATGACACAGAGCACTGTGCAGTTGTACAAGGCTGAAATTTAAACAATGGCAAAGGGAGCAAATCTACGGGGAGGATTTTAAACAAACACCGGATTCCACGTGTACTGCAGCAGCCCTACTGCACACCAAACCCCACAGCACAAACTAAGGCAACTATTTTACACAGATTTTATAAATAATAGGAGATTCTTCTTAGCCCTAATAAAGCCAAACTGGTCCAGACCAGTGCTGGACCAGTACGCAGCCAAAAGCATCGCTGTACTCCGTATTTCATTCAAAGTGGTCTCAGCTGATGCTTATTGTTGCTGTTCTGTTTCATCCATAAGCATGCTGTATCAGGGGTCCAAGAATGAAGTCAAAATATATTAACAAAAAAAAAAGATGGCAGACAAGGGCTGCGAAACTAAATAAAGAAAAGAATTTATTGTATTTGTCATTGTAGCATATGATGCTCAAAAACAAGTTCCCCATAAGAACAGGGACCAGCAAGCTGCTGACGCTGCACGAAAATCCAATTCACCAGGAGGAAAACGTAATGAAATTATTCTTGGAACTCTGTTTACTGGAGGCTAAAAGAGTTTACAAACAGTAACTGAGTTAGTATATTCAGCTTTTGGGTTAATAAGGCAGCCTAGACAAAGAGCAGAGCAGTACCCTTGGGCGGCGACTCATGGGCACAGAAGACGAAAGGCAGAAAGCGTCTAGCTTTCTTTACTTTATGCTGACAGTGATTGACTCCTTTACAAAGAGGCAAGAAAAGGAAAGAGAAAAAAAAAACAGAAACAAATTATTTGGAAATAAAAGAGAAGAGACTGAAGAGAACATCTACAACGAACGAACATAAAGGTTTACATTACAATTCTGTATACCCAAATGAAAATACAAAGGTTGCCGAAACTCTAAAGCATTTTTGGTGTTTTCCTTCAAATTCCTTTCTACAGTAATTCATATTTCAGTTTTTAAAAGTGAGACTAGAACCCATTAAAAAGTCAGCTTCTGTCAACTATGAACACCATTCATTAACAACACAAAGAACATTGTCTATCCCAGAAGTGCAAACTGCTTTTCCAAGGTTCCCATCTAAGTTCTGCCAGACTATGTTACAGCTATATTCCAGTTTAAGTGGCAGACACCAGACTTAAACATGTATGTAGTGACTATCTGAACAAAAACAACACAAAAGAAGTATTTCACATAGCAGGGTTACACAGAACAAGGAAAACATGGTTTCTCTATCTCCTGAAATACAGCACTGACAGACTTTATGATCTCAAATCTGCCACTGGAGCCCTATTCCCAGTGCAGACCCACCTTGCCAATGGATATTCCAGCTCTGCAAGGATCTCTGGGTGAACACCCCATGGCACTGTCCTCACTGTCCCCTTTCCCAGTCACTCCACTGCATTTTTTAGCAAAGTGCTTATCAGGAATGCTTATCAGGACGAGGGAAATGTTGGAGTAGGAAAAAATACAAAGAAGCCACAACTGATTCCATGAGGTGAGAAAGAAGGACACAAGATGACACTCAGCACCTGAGGATACCTGCTCCCTGTATTTCTCTTGTTACCTGTTTGCTCCTCTCTGCTTTCCCCTTTTTCCTCTCTCCATGGAAATGTGAGAAGTGGTTTAAAAAGCCAATTAAATAGAAAACCTGCATCCTGCTGCTGGTAGCTCTTCACAGCCAAAACTCAAGAGTGAGGTCCAGCCACCTGGAGTTACACAGGCTGGGGGTTCAGGTGTTAAAAGAGAAGCCCAGTACCACAGCAGCAGCTACTGGGATAGTGAACCAGTCGGTGGTGGGAAGAGTGCAGGAAGGGCAGAAAAGGAGAATTACATTTTAATAAAAATAACTTCAACAACCAACAAAAATTACCATCATAAAAACTGCTGGGTGACGGAGCAAACAGGAATCATTAATCTAGTGGGAAAACGCTCGTATCAGAAAGACAGAACATTAATCAGATTCAATGCTAAAAACTAAAAGAGGTGCAAGGAGAGGGCAAAATTCTTGATTAAGTCAGTGTATCAGTATTTCCATTTGCCTTGGTTTAAGACAATTTAAAGAGGAACCGTCTGAGCTCTCCCCCTTGATACTCCCAAGGGACTCCTCTTCCTAACATCACATGACAGACAATTTCCAGCACTGCCATTCTAGCACAAACCTCAGGTAACACTCATAAAAAGCTTCAGACAGACTATGAAAGAAAAGGAAAAAACACTGCAGCTGGTTTAAGTGACTCCTGAAAAGGTGCTGACATGAGAACGAGGGAACCCAACACTCTGTACTGCAACAGAAGAACGGGTGTAGAGTCACTGCAAGCAACACAAACCATCTAAAAGGAAAGAGATGTTTCAACTCCTGACCTGCCTGCTCAGGCTACAGAGCTAATTTAAGCCTCAAGTGCTGAAATGCTGCTCACCCTCACGCTGACAGGTGGGTGGCAGAAGCTGCTGAAACCTGACTGACCTATTTCAAATGAAAGGCACATTGCAAAGGCAAAGGTGGTTTTAATTCCTCATGTGCATGCCCTGATGCCCTGTGATGTGATGGTCCCACTCTTCCTTTCCATTTCAAACTCTGCCTTTATGATTTGCTGTCTAAAGTTTGTTCAACTATTTTGCCCCATTGAATGGAAGATGCTTTAAATGAAGATGTCTTAAACTTACCACATCTGCAAGCCTAGCTACAAAAGGAAGTTGATTTGAATGAGGTGATTTTAAATTTCAAAAAATAGAAGTTCCAACACTTTCCCAGAAACCTAGAAAATACCTTAATGAAATGAATACTACTAAGAAGGATTTCCAGCTTCCAGCCAGGATATCACTGGTGCTCAAGAATGCTGCTGAAAACTGCACAGGATTTCTTTATTTATTTAGTTCCTCTACTCAGTATTCACTAAAATTATTGTGTAAAAAAAAAAAAAAGGCAAAAATAAGGAAAAAATCACTTGTTATGAAAATACTATGTTAGAAAGAAAGAGACCAGGCTTTTACTGCCTTTTTTTTTACAGGGCAGTTACTACTGGAGCTCCTTGTATGAGCAGACAGCAAATACTAGAAGGCTGAACCTGATAATATCCCGTTCTACTTTGGTTGTACCTTAAACTAGTCTGAGGAAAAACCCTGGGAAAAAAAAAAAACTGTAGAAAGAATAAACCTATTGATTTTTGAGCTTTTGAACTAAAATGAGCACTATGGAGTTGTCACATCAAATATGTTTCTACATAAACAACAAGCCCCCAAACCTGCATGGAACACTTCTCCAGTCACACTATGCTGCTCCTGTTGGCAAAGCAGAAGTGTCTGCTCAAATCCAATGAGAGGCTCACAAAGGAGGAGCACAGGAGAGTAAGAACTCCTTAACCAGCACCACAGGCTGATGGAATTAATGCAGAAACTTCCTGGACACTGATATGGAAGAAATCTCTTCAGAATGTCACATAATTCATTTTGGTCCTTTCATGCACGAAAAGAAGCCTTTTAGTCAGGCTAAAATAGAAAAAAATAACAGCACCAGTCTATTCAACTGTGATGAGAATCTGAAATACTGCAATTTATTAGCATTAAGGGCATTTTCAACTATATTATCCTATTAATCAGTGAAATAGCTGGGTGAATTAAGAAGCAACTCCCTCCTCCATGAACCTGGAGACTAATGACTTGCTCAAGGTTTGTAAAATTAATCTGCAGTAAACCTTAAGCTTGAATGTCTCCCAGTGCTGTGACCATATGGCAGAGCTACAGCTCTAACAAAGTCTTTATATTCCTCAAATTACTTAATAATTACTTAATTTGAATTTATAACTATGTAATTTATGGCAAGACTCTTAAGTCTTTCTTTTCAGAAGTGAGCTGTGGAGCACAACACAGCTGAGCTGTGACACAGTCCTAAGTGCTAAAGATACAATTTTTCATCTAAAAATTTACTTACACTTCTCAACTTTGTCTTTTTGGAGTATCTTGACAAAATGGACATTTAAAAACTGCCAATTTTTCAACCTCAAGCAAAGGACACTTTTTTCCCCACCAACCAACTCAAAAGGAACTAAGAAATACAAGTCCTACACAAGAAACTCTTTCAGACCTGGGCACAGGGCAGACCTTCATCTGGAGCACAGGAATCCTGACACAGAGCTTGCACTGTGCTCTGCAAGCAGAAGGGATTCAGTAAAATTGTATTTGTCTTTCCACCCTGCCCACAGCTTTGCTGGTGATCAGCCTCACCCCAGGACAGACAGGTCCTTTCACACGCCCTCATCTCCTTCATCCAGAGCACTCTGAAGTGGTTGTAACACTGACATCAGGTGAACAGACTCATTGGTTTTTTCCCTCTCCTGTTTGTTGTGTTTTCACATTTGGCTCCTGCTCTATGGGAAACCTCCTGAAAGTGTCTTTTAATCACAAACTATACCATAGAGTTTTTTTTCTGCATGATAAAATCTCACTTAAATCAGGCTTACCTCCTTCAAAACGGGGCTTTTCTCCATTCAAACTGAAATTTCAGCTGAATGGCATTACTTAACTGGCAGCTCCCTCAAAAAGGATCTGCTCCTAAGCAGCACCTTAGAGAAGAACTCTCACTTCACTGCCTGATCAGGAGTTAATCACAGTGGGATTTAAGTGTAACAATATTATGTTATAAACTTGTGATTTTAAAGCAGAACCTGGACGCTTGGTCCCCTCCTTCAGGATACTAAAATCCTTCAGCTCCTATACAGAAACTTGCTCCAAGAGATTGAATTTCTCCTACACAGGGCATGTTACTGAATATATCTAAACCATGGGATAGAGAGGCAATGGCACAACCAGAATTATTAGAAACTCCTGCCATCACTTCATGATGCACTTAGAGCTATGCCACTTTGAGTTTAAAATGCTGCTTGTGTTAGTGACAGCAGCTGCACCAGCTGGGGAACAGGATAACAACCCAGTTTCTCTTTAATTTACTTATTTCTCTCTTCAAGGTGTGTGTCCTGGGGTTTGCTACTCAGGTGCCTTCAACGCTTTGCTTAATCAGCTGAAACAGGGACTGTATTTTCAGAGACCTTTTAATTTCCTTCACCAAATAAGCCCATACTAAAGCTGTAAAATCAGCACCTGCTTTAACCAGGACCAACCCTGTGGGACATCCTAAAAGCCCCTTCAGACCCATTCCTTGTGCTGGCTACTGAGCTGATCTCTCCCCTCCTGTCACCTTCCCACTCACAGCTCCCCACAAAAACATCATTTTACAGCAGTACCTGAATATCCAAATGCCAGGAAGGACTGCTTGGAATCACAGGAGCTTTTAGGCTGAAAAAGACCCTTAAGATCATTGAGTCCAACCATTAACCCAGCACTGCCAAGAACCCGCCAAGACCTGTTCAATACTCTGCTTGTTCAGTGCTCACTGAAACACACGGGCCTGAAATGTCATATTCTGTGGCACTGCATGGAAAGTAGCATTTGAGCTAGGATTAAAAAAATTCATGAATTCTCTAGGGCAAAGGAGGCAGAGCGATTAGCCAAGGGATGCAAAAGCATATTTATTCTTCCTAGTCATATTTACATAAGCATGGAAGGGGCAGAAGAAACCAAAGAACTCTGTGCCAGAAGGAATTTATGTAAAAAGAGAGCAGGCAGCTACTGCTGTACTGATTTCATTTTATGAAGAACTTTTTGTAATATATAATTGACCAGATAAGTTATTATTTTTGGAAATCTGTGTATCTGGAAATATAAGATCACCTTACCAAGGTTAATGTTTGCTATTTAAAAACAAACTGCTGGCCAAAGTAAGTTCCTTTAGACTAGAGCAGAGCATTTTAATAAGGTGTCTCCAAGCCAAACAGTGGAAATACAGTCAATAAAATTAGAGTTAACTGGTGTGCTGCTTCTTACACATTTGATATATTATTTGCACAGAGCAAATAGTTTAGCCTTACCATTTCCTGAGTGTACACTCATGGCTAAGTACAAAGAACTCTTTTTTAATGTTAAGACAGATGGGAGAGGGAAAAGGAGGTAAAAGCTGCAATTACCTATTAGTTAAACATTCATTGTTTCTGGTGAACCACAGCAACTTCAGCTGAAACATCAGATGGCTACCAAAGAAATCTAAAATCCAACTAATTTAATTTAGCTTATTTATAGTTATTTATGATGTCATACCCACACAAATTGAGGGATAAAATCACTATGCTTTAAAAAGAGGGGGGGAATCTGGCAAGCATCTCAGATGCACACAATGTCCACTGCAGGAACAGAGAATTTGAGGAAGCAAGGCAGACAATACCAAAAGAAACAGAAGCAGCAAGAGGTGTGTGGTGAAACCTGGTTCAGTGACACAGAGATTCCCAGACCCAGCAATTTGCTGCTTTGGATTCCTGAAACCAACTTCATCCTTCACTAGTTTGAAAAGGCCTTTATCTAGAGGAGGAAAAAAAAAACCAAGAGGACTTACAAACCTTCTATCTTTGTGTGCTTTGGAATATTGGAGCACTTGGAAAAGACCAAGTTTTCACTTCACTAGACAAGAAATATTCCAAGCTATGTTCATAAATATTTCAAAAAGACAAGGTGTCTTTCACTAACAGGTTCCTTTTTAAACCTGCAAAGCTTCAGACAAATACCTGAATTTTCAGACCACCAAATCATGTTTCACCCTGGGTTTGGATATTGCTGGTTCCCCAAAACTGTGGTGAGGAACTCACTGTGAAACTCCCCTTTCGAACTAAGTGTGTTAATACTAGAGATATACCTGACTTCTTGGTTTTTTTTGCTGAATCTCTGGTTTAGATTTTTGCTATTTATCTTTAGCATCAGGAGAGGTCTAAACAAAGGGGAGCAACGTCAGTGAAATCAAACAGCAGAATTAATTTACCATTTAAACCACAAAAGGCGTGGAGCAGTAACAGATGTCAGTGAGGTCCAAAAGCTCATCTCATCTGAAACCTTTGGCTCTGAGGCACTGCAATGTCACCAGAGAAAAGCTCCTGTTCTGCAGGAACACCCCCCCAGCTGGCTCTGCCCTGGCTGCTGTCAGGCTCTGCTGACCCAGGACTGGGCTGAGCTGAGCACAGCCGGTGCCTCCCCTGCTCCAGCTGATGGATCGGTTCCATCTGACAACAGCAGTGACACTTCTCCACATCTGCATCAAGCATTACTTCACTTACAGCAAACTGACTCCTTTGGGGATTCAAGAGATTCTTACAGAAAGCAGCTCCTGAGAATAACCCCTGTCATGTGAGCTCATCCCAGCGATCTGCCTCTGGTTTAAATTTAATATGGTGACATACTCAGTGCATTTCAAATAACTTTGGGGGAAAAAAAACCCAACAACAAAAAGGTGTTTATGTGTTCTGTGTCATTCTACTACAAGAAGAACAAACTCTTGAGACTATTAAATGCACTGGCTTGAACCATTCCAGCACTGTCAGTGTTTCCAGTGGTTTGTAACATGGTACAAAAACAAGCATCAAGCACAATAATTTTACTGTGGAAAGATGTAAAACATTCCTACAACACAAGAATTAATACCTAACTGGTTTTGATTTTGGTATTGGCAAGAATGAGAATATTTTCTGGTTTAATTCCATTGCACTGCTAACAGGAGCCAGCTTTGCAGCTCAGTGTCCCTGACATTCACCTGAACAACCAGCTCACCTCCAGCACTGCACCTTCTGCTTCTTCTGTGGTGCTGCAGCAAAGCTCTCATTTCCCCCTCATCCACCTTCATGTGATGCCCTGAATGCCAGAGCTGGGGTATCACAACTAATTTCCCTACACTAATTTCAAAATGCTGCTTTAAAAGAGAAGTGTTTGTGCTCTGAAACACAAGAGAACATCAGCAGAAGATACCTCCATTTGTAAAGTCAGAGTGACAGCAAGAAAGGATCCTGAAGTCAGCATTTATTACTGGTTTTATTATTAAAAGTACTATCAGCATTCTCAGAAAAACTGGAAGAGTGAGAATTTGAGGCTGTAGACAGTATGATGTTTTCATCCTGAAGATCAGCCTTTCTGAGGGTGAGTGGAGTAACTAAAAGCACAGTGCTCATCACTTCAGAAATTTCAACTTTTTTAACAGCTAAAATGAGCCACACAGGTAAGAATCAAAAGAGAACATGCTGCCCATGCTTCATGCTTATCCACCTGATCTACCATGCTTGCTTGACAGGCACTGAAGGAAGAGGAGCTGCTCTGACTCTGAGAGGCCACAGTAACTGGTGAAGCTCTATTACCCCACTGCAGCTTTATCCTCATTTTAACTCCAGACCCTCCCACCTATTTTCTTGCAGTGTCTGCTCACCTGGGCTTCCTATGCCAAGGAGTGAATCTCAAACACCTTTAAAAAGTGGGTAAGGGTGGGGAAAGGAATCTGAGAAGTAGGAAATTAGTGAAATGTCTACATATCTTTCCTCCTTATTGTATGAAATATGTTGGGGTTTTGAGAGTTTGCCAGTAAGTGCAAATGTAAATGTTAAAGTGGGGCTGAAGCCTCCCTCGAAGCCAGGGGTGGGAAATCCACTGAGTCCCAGTATTAGTTCCTCAAATTTGTGGCCAAATACTAGAAACTCACAGGAATAGATCATAATATAAAAACATTTTTGCATTAAAATCCCCTTAATAAATATTAATATATATTACACCCATTTAGAAATAAATTTTCTACTAAGACACTGAATCAATCCTTCAAAATTATTTAAGATTCTGTAACAGAAAAATGTTCTCTCTCAAGCATTAAAAAACCCCCACAGTAACTCAGAGAAATCTTAGAAGTCTATAAGGTACAGAAACAACACATATTACCTCACATACCCATCCTTCAATTAACTTGTCATTTCCAATAGCAAAAATTAAATGCTTTTATCTAAACAGCTGCAGAAAAACAGCTATTAAGTTTCTCCTTTCTGTAAAGCAACGATTAATATTTAATTGCCTATTTTCCCTTTATCAAAGCTGCTCCTTCACAACCAGCACATACTCAGGTAATTTCGGTTCCAGCCGACGACATTCTGCTTCATCACAAAGTTAAGTGGAAATACTGACAAGCAGCCTGGCTTTGAAGTAACTGCACAGATGAGGCTGTTGCACAAAAGTTTCTCTTTAGAACTTGCTCTAGGAAGGCAGCACAGCTGCAGCTTGGGGCAGTCGGCAGCCCTGGAGCAGCAGGGAGTGGAAAAGCTGCCAGCTGCAGAAATGACCTCGGGTCCTGGGTTGGGATGAGCCTTACCTGACACAGAGACTGTGTGAGACCTCACTCCTTGCTTCTCATTGTTGGCCAGCCTGGAAAAGAGAGGTTGGAAGCGCTGAATGCTGAACATTCTTCACGGGCACAAACACCGGGAATTCATCCCGACAGGCACCCACTGCCACCAGCAGGGCTGAGCCACAGGGGGAGAGAGGGAGAGAAGGCAGAGAGGAATCTACCACTTCATCCCCTCTGGGGGAGAGAGAGCACATTTTAATTAGCACAATTCACAGAAAAAGAGCAATCTGAAGGAAAACACAAAACCCGAACTGTGCACACTTGCAACATGTGTGCAGTCTGACTGTGCTTCTGCTTTCTGTGTGCTCTGTGGGAAATGGAGTATGAACTGAGTTTCTGTCTGTGAGATGACTTATCCTGTACTATTTTGAATTAATTTACATGTCAACTAAATGAAGAAAACCCATTGCATTTACATGTAGCTATGTTTTAATGTTCGCTATGTTATGTATATATTATCTATTGTTCATTATGTATAAATGTATTGCTCATTACATATAAATGTTCATTATGTTATGCATGTATTATGTATATATTATGTTACACATAAATGTTCATAAGGATCAGAAATTCTAACAAATTCTCAATTTTTCATCATTTACATATATAACTAAAATTTTAAACAGTCAAGAGAGTACTGCACTTCATGCCTTCAGAAATCAGGAATTTCATCTGGCAAAGGCAAATCTTCCCAGATGCAAGCTGCTGTTGGTTGGTACTTTTGAGTATTTGATAAAAGCTCTGCTGCCAAACTCAGAGCACATGTGGTGCTCTTGTTAAACAGACTCAAGTGCACAAGTTTAGTTTTGGTAAGCTGCCCCAAGAATGAGAAGAAGCTTTTCCTTCAAACCTTATTTTACCCCAGAAATCCTTACAAATAAAAAAGGGTTAAGCTTTATGTAATTAGAATGTTATTCTGCATTTCTCACTTGCGCCTGTTTAAGTAAGTAGAAATTTTCCTGTTTCTTGAGTGCACACTGAATTTACTGATTTTACCGCTTCCAGCCTCAACTTTTCTTCCCTGAATTTTAACTTCTCTCTTTCCACAGCATGAGAAAGCTGCCTGATAGTGAGGGCTGCAGCAGAACCTGTGTGTAATCACTAATTCAGGAACAAATTGTATTCCATGCCCCATCCAGCAGTTAAGTAAGTAATAAAAATAGTTCCAAACTCCTTCCAGAAATAAAGGAAGGAACAAGGTGATTGGGTCAAAGCAGGCCCAGCCCCTGTGTCCCAGAATAAAAAGGGGGAGGTAAAACCATCAACCACTAAATGCCACTGGGTCTTCCAGCAGTTACCTCGTGCTACTGCACAGGGGTGGCACCACCTGATACAGTTCAAGGAGGACCCTGCTGATGTGTGACTCTGAACTGGGTTTGGATGTGGCCACTGAGAACAGTCAGATTACAAAAAAAGGAAAAAAAAACCCAAAAAGTGTCTTGCTTTAAAGACTGGAGTTTAGAAAGCCACAACAAGGAACTGCCCATGGAAAGGTGAGACAACCATGATAACTTCCAGAGAGGATGGAGACCCAGGCACTGACACCAGGGGAGCAGAGAATCATCAGGAAGAATTAAAGGCCTGCCTACATTAGAGACCACCAACTCCAACAACAGAAGGAATTGTCTAAATCAGAGCTAAATCAGAAATTTATTCTTATTTACCCTTAAGTCTGGGAAGAAGAAAAATGCAGAGAAGTGTCTTAGCATAATTTGTAAGAATTATTAGATGCAGATAACTTGTCTCAGCACACCTTTGATAAAGTATCAGCATAAAACCAACCAGGGAAAAAAATGCATCTCTGTTTGCCTGACACAGGATTGGTGTTTTCTAGGCATCCACAGTTATTATTGGAGAAGAATTTTTCTATATTTAAAACAATAAAGAGGTATTTACTATGCAATATGAATATTTAAATTAATAACTGCTATTCTTTATTACACTGAACCTAGATCCCAACTTAAACTGGCCCCATTATGGAAGTTTTATTAAGAAAAGGTGACATGACAGATTTATGGTAGCAGCAAAAAGAGTATTTTCTGTATTTCACTTAAGCCAAAAAGGGGACAATTAGGAAAAAGATGACCACAGAATGACTCACAGACTGAAATCACAATTCACAGACTGTTCAGCATCACTCCCATAATTAAATTTACTCATGGACTCAAAAGAAATAGCCTGAATCTCAGTCTTTTCCAAAACATCCTGCTTTTGTTATTGTCAAATATGATGGATGCATTATGCACCTTTTTCCTCAGATTTTCTTTCTGGTATCCTTGTAGTTTAATACTGCTGTGAGGTTTTTATGCCCTACCTGCTATTTGTCCTGGAACCCAAAAGCAACAATAAAAGTTAGGCACGTGCAAAAAGTTCCAAAAGCATCACTATTTTTCAAAACATTTCTTTTTTTTAATACATAAGAAAAGAAAGCACAAAACTTACTTTGGTATTGATGGTAAAGCTCTTTCACCTTCTGTGTAAACAAGAAGAAAACAGGATTAAAGCTTTTACAAGTTTTCAAATAACCTCTCTCAAAGTGAAATATATACGTGCCTGAAACAATAATCATCACAATCTCTCAGGGAAACTGAGGTGATTCAGAAGAATGTTCTATACATATATAAAGAGCAGCATATCAACAACTCCTTCTACCCACTGATACAGACCTTCAGGCAAAATCTCATCTGAGGGAACAACATACACAGAATATAAAAGCTCTTTTTCATTCTTAACAAATAACTCCAATAAATCACTTGCAGAAGGTGTGACACTATCTCATCTCCCTGGTAAGAAATGCTTTTCTTTTATCTCCAAGATGTCCTAAGTGCTAACATATAAATAAAACAACTGAATCCAACTTGGATTTCCAAGTAAGACGACTGAAATAAATCATTAAAGCACATATTATCATATTGATTTCACACTGGGTTGAGACTATACAATAATAATGCTTTGTGCCAGGGAGTAAGCCAGCTTTTTGTACACTGTATTCAAATCCTTGGCAGTCTTTCTTTGAAAATGGTAATGTGTATAAAAGCTTGGATGTACATATTCAAGGAGGTTTTTGTTCCTATCGGATTTGATGAAACATTTGGTATTCCTGTGAGGAAGTTACTAATCCTTCAGAAAAACACCTTTTCAGTAGATTGGAGTATGCAGGGAGGGAGAGAAGTCGGGTAATTAAAATGTGTTTCACTCTCTACATCAATGTAGCTCTGATAAAGTGACCTGAGAGAATGGCCACACTTGCAGAAAATGGTGACAATACACTGATGATCATGTAAATTCTCACTTGTTTTTCTCACAAGTTAAAATTTCCAGAAATCACAGATGTAAATGACAGTCTCACCTTTGTGTATTAAGGGACTGAGCAGAGAAATGCTCGATACCCAAAAGCCACACTCAACATGGCAAAATTCACTGGTTTGGTACATTTTTTTTTGCTGTCTACAGGTAGAAAAGCACCATTTGGCTCAGCAACATCAGTCTGTTTTGATCTGTCTGATGGGGGATGTTGAAAGGGAAGTTGCAGAAAAGAAGGGAAACCAGAAGCTGCAATTTGGAAGATGTGGAGCAGCTCAGCAAAGTGACAAGAGCAAGCACCTGAAACTGGGGGGCAGAGCAAGGACAGCGAGATTATATAAGCAGGTGGGAGATAAAGGTACTGTGATATGTTAGGGTGAATGATACCTTTTGGGGAAGGAAACAGAAGGCAAAGATCCTAAGAGGCAGTGTGGAGTGACAAATACGAGACCAATGGCATGAAGGTGCAGCCTGGCAATGAAAGACTGGGGTGCAGGTACCCAAAAAAGAGAGACTGTAAGGGGCATGAGAGGATTCAGCCTGGATGAAAACTGGGCAAAAGACATCAGGCTTGAAGGAACAGGCACAAGAGGCCTGCCCACTGTTATGCTGGCCTCCCCAGGGCTGTGAAGAACACTCAAAAGAACCTTAAATTCTATGTGGCACCTACAACTGGCAGTTATTAGTTGTGAAATCATCCTGTGTTCTGGGTTACACCAATTTATGCTGCTACTGCTGGTGATTCCAATGCTGCTCCTACACTTGGCAATGGATTTAAGGCTTAGATGGTGCTGATTAATCACACATTACTGGTGGAACACAGTCTCCCTCTGTTATAAAAGAACTTTATTAAATTGTATTTTTAACCTTATCATTCTCTATCTTTAAATCAAGGTAATAGATGCACAATTAATAAGCAGCTATTCAAAATAATTCTCCTTGCTCTTTAATATGTAGCTCCACTGCCTGTTAACTGCACAGTATTCAAACTGCATTCTGAAGATGGAATTTTAATTTCCCCTAGGGCTTTTCTTCGTGGAGTATCATATTTGGGGACTTCACAAAGATCAGTGAATGATTTCATTACACTTGATAGGAATGATTTCATAACACTTGCAGGGCCACAATGCTTCATATGTTCAAGGTACTGAGCTCAGATCAGATCTGACTGTTCTTCCCTCCTCCACCCTTCTAAGAAAGTGAGAAATACCATAGGGGTAACTGCTAGTGTGTGCCAAAGTCAAATACTACCTATCAAAGAGGATCTAAAGGAGATAAAGAGAGAATCTGACTTTCCAGTTTGGTATTAAATTTCCTTAAGGAAGAGAATCTCATTCTGTTCCCACAAGCCTCTGTCCCACTTTTTGAACAGCCTCCTATCAGTGCAAAATGCAAAGTAGGGATCGTAAGAAAACATAAAGAATCACAACAAAACCAAATCTCGATTCCATTGTAACAGCAAATCCTTTCTAGGCACTTTGTGAGATAGGGAGAATGTGAACAGAAGTGGTCTTACACAGCTGAGCAGTAGCATCGTGTAGTCAACGAGTTAGAAGAAGATGAAAAGAAGTGAAGGAAAGGTGAAGGAATTAAAGGAAAAGTGAAGGAAAGGTGACAAGCATTGAAGCAGTCTGGAAAACTGTGAGGAAAAGACAGGGATAGACAGAGAAAAGCAAAGACTCTGACCCAAGTTAAATGAGTTATTTGCTTCCAGATCCGCTGGGAAACCAAGCAGCACATGTGGGTCCACCATATCCACAACTGCTCCACCTGATCCTCTCCCTTCTCCTGCTGAATTCCACAGCATATAACTGGCTTTGTGCTCATTACCATCAGAGCAACAGATTTGGACCCTTGTCCTCTGGGCTGATGGGGCTGGGAGACGTGGACAAAGCAGGCTCAGCCCTGGGAAGAAGGAAGAAGCACCCAGAACTGCCTGGGAGCCACAGCCTGGTGCCTGCAGGGACTGGCTACAGGGACAACACAGCCCACTTGGCTGCTGGAGATGTGTGTCAGGTGCAGGGCTGTAAAAGGACAGAGGAAACTGGAAAAGCAGGCAGATGTTTTAAAAAAAAAAACACAAAAAGGCATCCAAGCATCAAAAAAAGCTCACACACGATCAAGTAGTAGCAGAGATGCACAGAGGTTGCAGTAATGGGGTTGCCCAGAGAAGCTGTAGCTGCTCTATCCCTGAAGTGTCCAAGGCCAGGTGGGACAGGGCTTGGAGCAACCTGGGATAGTGGAAGGTGTCCCTGCCCATGGCAGGGGGTTGGAACAACATGACATTTAAAAGTACCATAAACTTGAACTATTCTGTGACTCTTCTGTGATTCTGTGCCTCCTCTATCCCTGGATCTGATTAAAGACAAAAAGAATCTGCATGGAACTCCTGATCTCGCAGACGCCTACGGGCTCTCTGGATACAAACTGCTCACTTCAGGCACTGCTGCCCAAGTTGGTGCTCACCCTTTTACAGTTTATATCCCAAATAAAATACCAAATATTCATTAGTACCCCTGCAGGTCTGAAGTCAAAATTTCTTACTAACAGCATCCCAGTTAAGGCATATGTTGTTTTTCACAAGTTGAAACCCACAACATTTTTGCCCAATTCTATATTCTTTTAAGGGAATGGGATATGCATGGCTGTAGTGGGGTTTCCACTGGATTGTCCAGGTGTTTCCACTCTGAGCAGAGCTCCATGCTGGACACAGCAGGTCCCTGACACAGCTCCAGTGGTCCCAGCCAGGCTGGGGGTGCCAGGGGGAATGTAAATTCTCCTCACCTGAATGAAATTATCCTGAAAGCAAAAACAGTGAGAGGTCAAACCAAAGAGGTAACAGTATCCTAAGAATGGGAACACATGTTGCCATTCCATTAAAATGAAAATGATGCCCAGGGTAAATCTGTGTGAAACAAAAAGCACTTAGGTGAATAACTTCATGAACTATTTAGTTTTGGTATTTTTGAACACTTCCCTGGGCAGCTTGTTCCAATGCCTAACCACCCTTTTGGTAAAGAAATCTGTCCCAATATCCAATTTAAACCTCCTCTGGAGCACATTGAGCCTGTTTGCTTATGTCCTGTTACTTGTTACCTGGGAGAAGAGACCCACCCTCATCTGGCTATAACCTCCTTTCAAGTAGTTGTAGAGAGTGATAAACACCCCATAACCAAAAAGCTGATAATCAGTTCCACTTTTAATCAATTTTTTTCATTTGTGCTCTTGGCCTGTAAGAGGTAAGTGTGACAATGGAAATAAAAATATTAAGTGTAACATTTCCATATTGGTCTAAAGGGACCTGTCTATCAAAATATGTATGAAAAATAAAACAAACTGAATGGAAAAATGCCAGATACTGTCCAGGTCTTAAATATTACCAAGTGCTCTCCCCAAATTAAGAGGAACTGGTGCATTACTGGATAGCATGACAGATATCACAAAAACAGGCTCTGTCAGTAATCAAGAAGGATAATTTACAAGGAGACTTGCAATAGATGTAAATTTACAAAGAAGAGGGGAGGGGAAAGCTCAAAAAGGGGATAAAACATCTGTGGGATCAAGAGTTGCTACATGATTTCTTTCTGATGTGTCTTATACAATCAAAGCTCACTGTGGGAGGGATCTGGGAATGCAGATCATGATGGGGACAGCTCTCCCATGAAATGTTTAATGAGTATGTTGAGTATTGCTATGAACTTCAAAAAAAGAAACCTGAGACAAAAGAAACCCAGAATTTATTTTAACTAGAGGGGTTCTCTTCATGTATGCATCAAGAGGAATATCCCCAAAGTGGTACCTGATGTTCCTGTTAAATCACTCCTCATTTGCTCCGTGTTACAATTCTGGGTTATAAGAACAGCACACAAACAAACACCCTGCATTAAATGCACTGATTTATCCTGCACTCACACCTGCCAGCAAACCTCAGTGCAAGGCACAGGCAAATCACAGATATTGCCCCTCAGAGAGCTCAGTGAGCCTAGAAGATGTAACAGCTGCTGCTAAGAAAGGTCAGAACAAGACAGGAATCAGGAAGAAAAACTGCAAATGAACAAGTCAATTTTGATGGGCACCACCACCAGTGTGGAAGTGGCAAGAACAGGACAAAGTCCACATGTGCCCCTAAAGGAAAAGCAGAGACAGAGCTGTCCATTAATATTCAGGGAAGAGATCATGTGTAAAGACATGAAAAAGTTTTAGAAGATCAACTGTGGCTACAACAGTTCAGGCTGGGAACAGCCAATCCAGTGGCATTAGAAGGAAAGTTTTGGGAGTGAATAATAAGAATTGTAGGAAACCCCAAATTGTGATTTCTCAGAAGACAAGAGGCACAAAAGACCTATACTCACAGGCACAGACCAGTCTAGTGACATGAAAATCTTGGATTGTGATGCCTATTTTATTTTTGGAACAATAAACTATTACTATCACTGATAGCTACCCAGTCAGAACCTTATCCTTTTAGTGTCAGATTTCGGGGCCAGTGGTTCATCATCACTGACTTGTGCACCAGGTTGGCCTGGAGAGCTGAGTTTGTGTTGAGGGAAGATTTTCATTTGTGTGGAGAGGGAGGATTTTCATTTGTGTGGAGATGAGGCTGCACAACTAACACAGGCTCTAACAAAGCTGCTTGTGCTAGAGCTAAAGGTCACTCACACACACTAAGGGTCAATAATACCAAAAAACATGCAAATTTAAGAATAATTTGAACAATTACCATTTGCTGTCAAGACATCTAACACCCTAAGATAACATTTCTTTTTTACTGCATGACCAAGTGTAAGTTTGGGGATTTTTTGAGCCATGCACAAGCAGGATGTTATAGATGGACCTGGAAAAGACCTGAATTATGTTAACAACATTACCCCAGGGAAAATCTGTGGCAGAAAAAAGCAAGAACTTGGCTAAAAGAGACTCAGTTTCACACTGAAGAGATGCTGGGATAGTTTATGTCCTCTCTTGTGTAAGAAACAGAGAAGAAGGAAATAGTTTATTGTTTAGAGAGCACAGAAGTTGGATGAATTTCCACGAGGAAAGATGAGAACAACAGGGAAGAAGAAAATTTCATTCTTAACCAGTTTTGCTTGAAAATTTTTCATTAATTAAAGCTGTCTTAAAATTCTAATGAAATTTAATTGAATTCTCCCTAAAACTAGGCGTACTTGCAACCCCATCTCACTGCTTCCAGCTGGTGAGTTGCTACAAAAACAACTGACAAGACACTATAAAATGTATCTCTGCTTTACTTCTACTTTATGAGAGAAACTCATGAGACCCCTCAAGGTTTTTATTTTTTAAATGGTGATGTTTTGAGTATCTAGGAGAAAGGCAGAAACTAAATAATTATCACCAGTCAGAACCTTATCCAAATGCATCCTAACCAACCTCTCAGAATTTCCACTTGCATATTAGGGAACCACTTTATAAGACAACACACCCTTGTTAGGAGTGCCTTTAATAATTACAATTTACTTCTGCAATTTAAGTTTGGAATTAGTGTAAAGCAGTGATTACTGAAACCACTCTTAACTATCAACCACTAAGCAATTTTCGATGGAGTGACAATTTACTATCAGCGTTTCTCACGGCTCCTCCCAGAAAGAAAAGAGCCTCCAAGTGAGGGTTTTGCTGCTACCTGGTGTCTTGTATTCAAATGCACAATAACCTCTGAGTAGCTGGGAGGATGAAGTTCTCCTTACCTTTCTGAGGCCTGATGATGAAGGACTGGGTGGCTCCGTTCACCAGCCGGCAGTAGCCGTCGATCAGGTCTGCCATGTTCTCTGCAATGGTTAAGGACGGTGCTGTCACTGTCAGAGGCTACAGAAGGGGAAAAAACAAGGCAGCAACAAAGAGGAATTATTGTAGCTGCAAACACTGAGGGGAACAGCTGGGTCATTGCATCAGAACCTTACACGCGCCTGCAAACCGTAAACAGAAGAATGGGGGGGAGCAGGGAACCACCAGAGAGGTTCTTGCTTTGCCTTTTGTGCAGCCAATTTCCAACAGGAGGTTCAGAAAGCACAGCTGGTAAAACCCTCCACCTAAATGTAGTGTTAATTTGGGCTGATGAAGTGTAAACCACTGCCGAATACAACTGCTATGACTTTCAGGTTTATAATTAAGACAATTCTGAAGAAGCTGTTTTTTCCTTAAAGCTCTTACAGGTGGTATCTTTTTTCCCCGCCCTCTGCAGCAATTTATTCTTGGCCTAAAATCAACCTTCCCCAATTTCAAAAAAGATTTTAAAAAACAAAATAGGTACAGTGGAAAAAGAGATGAGAGACATACAAGCTATTAATTTTAATACCACCAACATTCATCATCCTCTGCACCGATCTGCCACCCTCCCTCACTCCTGCTCTGCCACTGCTTTCTGGTGCACTGGACCAAGGAAAAGATTTGAATTCACTTCCAGCACTGCCTCCATGTAGTTCCCATGAGGGAACAAATTGTCCTTCTTTCACATTTCCCCTTTACACAAAAGTGGAATTGCTCTGTTTCCTCTCTAGGATGCAGTACATATGCACAGGCTGCTATTAAATTGCATTTAAGAGCTACTGGTTTTATATTGAGCTGCTTCTACGAATATCAAAGTCTACAAGCACCAGATGCAAAACCTAAAATATGTAATGAACTCTAAATCCATTTTAAAACCAAACTTGGAACAAAAGTCCAGTGTGGAGAATATCCACATTAAGAATATACAAAACCCCACTCCTTGCAAGGAAAAACAAAGTCAGTGGCAAGTTTATCACCACTGTCAAGAACATACCTCAGGTGCACCTGCTATCTTGAGTTGCAACATCCCTTTTCTGTCCTTGTCTTCACTGTTTGAATACTGAATGGTTTGCACTTGATTGAAGTCTGCTAGATGGGTTGGCTGCAGAAAGACAATGCAAAAAATGAGGGAAAAAAATTACAGCAAAATAGCCTGCCTTCATCCCTGGTGTTGGAAAAGCACAGGGAGACTTCGATCTCCAAACCACACGCGCAGAAATCTGTTCTCTGTTTCTTTCTAGAGTTTCATTACCCCTGGCTAACAACACACAAATAATCCAGAGTGTCTGGGAAAGGAATCCAGCTCCACCGTGCCCACAGAGGTCACTGTTGAGTAAGGCCAGGCACACACTGAAGTGGGAACAACCTTTTGGATGTCAACAGAGAAAACTCAACAGGCGAAAACCATGTGGAAGCTGTGCTGACACATTCCCAACACCCCTCCAGGCTGCTGGAAAAGGTATGTTCTTAGCTGTGTATTCCTGATTTCCCCATCTTTTAACTACTTTTGAATTCATTTCAATAGAAAGCTGGACATGGACTCAGCTTAAATTGTGATTGTAAAGTTCCCAAACATTTTGCTGAAGGATCTGCCTGGACAGAGGTCCCTTGCACTGTGGGGGTGCACAGGAAACACTGCAATACAGTCAATATCAGGTAAGGAAAAGGCTGAGAAGGGCATGAAGAAAGTAAATAAGCAGTGCCTGCACAAATGTGCACACAAACTGGTTAAACAAGCTCTGCATTTACACATTCCTAAGAAGGAGAACAACTCAGAATAATTCACATTTCATTGGTAAAAAGTCCCCACCAATGCTTCAAATTCTGCAAGTGAGCACTTCACTGGGTAGAAAAGCCAACAAATTCAGTGCTAAGGCTGACACTGCCTCTGTACCTACCACCAGTGCCTGTCCTCTGATCCCAAATCACAAATTAATATCTGACTAAGAGCTGTCCATGCTGAGCTCCCAGCTTGGCTGTGTTTCACCCTGAGATCAGAGTTGTCACTCCCCTTTCTGTGATGTTCAGTTCACACCAGGTCATGGTTGTTAACAGTGACTGAGGAAAAGCCCCACAGAACAGAAGCAGACTTACATTTGCACCCTTGTCTGTCAGGTAACTGATTCCTTCTTCTGGGCCAATTGCCAGTTCCACTGAAATAATCCAGCTTGACTTGAGAGTCAAAGGAGAAAGACAAGGCAAAATTTCAATAGTAAGACAAGGCCTTGCTATGGAACACTATCCTCCAAAATTATAATTACAGGTTATACTAATTAATATCTACAAGCTTTTCCATTCTTCAAACAAATTAAAATTATATTAAAATCAAGTAATTCTGTAAGTGGCAAACCCCCTCATGACTGGTTTCCTGGGGATCTCTGCTACTCAAACTGCATTTCCATGTGTTTTATCTTAGGTCTACATGAGAACTATGGATTTCCTGTATTTCCTCTTCTCATGGACACTGATATTCAAGGTCTAATTTCTGCTGTAGTCTCCATTTTCACAGACCCTCCAGACTTAGGGCCCTTCCTCGAAATTTGCTTGAAACAGGTAGAGACTAACAGGCATTAGGGGAAAATTTACAAACAGAAGTTGAGAAGTCTCATTTTCTCATGGAAACAGCTGAGAAAGTGCTTGACTTTCACAAACAAAGCACCAATAAAAATATTTCATTTTACGTACAATTCTTACCCAACTAATGAATGATGGTGGTTTTTTAAGCAGTCAGTGGAGAAAGTTCTAAATAAAATCAATAAATACAATTTGTTGCTAATGAAATGCAATCATCTTATATGAAAACAGGAACTAAGCAAACAATTATTGTAGAACTAAGCAAAAGCAATTAGATTTCTAACTCCAGAATGTATTCTGGCAACTTTCACATTCCTCTACTTACACCAAGAGCACACTTGAAGCATTCCTTGTCAAATCTGTACACTGGAGAGAGGATCTCAAAGAACTTCAAAATACTTTCTTCTCTATTGAGGTTGGCAAATTGTCGAAATGTTTGTTGGATTAATTTCCGTAGTGTTTTGGCCTGTGTATTAAAACATTTAGAGAACAATTATTTTAAATCTAATCACTGAGGGACATTTAAAGAGTTCTGGTCACTTAGTAGCACTAACAGTGTCTTTATCAACATAATGCAGACAATTCTCAAGGGAAAACAAAAGCTTCAAAATGTAAGGAGCAATTTTGCCTTTTAACTTCTACTTAGAATCAAAATTATTTCTGCTATATTACAGAGAGGACATCTAACTAATAATGTTTTGAATAAATTATAATGAAAGACCACATGTTAATCCTTCCTTCCAGGAATATTTTTTCTCATTTCTCCCAACTTCTGAAGTGTGTCCCAATACAAAACCACAGCAATTCATACCTTCACATGAGGTTTTAAACCTAAATCATCATTCTCTCTCTTACCTGGTAATAACAAGCCAGCTGTAGCTGTACCTTAATTTCTGCACACAATAACTTAGACTATCCATAATAAAGTGGATTCTTTCAGTCTGATAATATGCAAAAAAGCTTCAATATAAAAAGATGAAATTTAAATAGCAGACTGAATGTAAAAAGTAAACCTAACATTCCAATTAAACGATATTAACTATGTTGTCTAGCATTTTATTAACTGTTTTCAGGGTAGAAATAGAGCAGCACAAAGAAGAGCTAAACTATGACTTTTTAAAAGTGAATTATCTGCCTGTATATAATGTATAATCCCTGGAAAGACAGCCACTCATATAAAAATAAAAACAGGATCTGAGAAGCAGCATCTCTAAGATGCCCCCAAACTGAACAAGCCAACAAGAATTATGAATAAAAACATCTGCCTGAAGTGACTGAATGGCCTTAAAAAAACCATTTCTAACACATCTTCCAACTAACAATAATGACAGCATGCAAAACCATGCTTATCTTTGCAATATGTCAAGGTTAAGACAGGAATTGCCACTGTTCCTCCATCCAGACATATCCAAAAGTCCCATTTTAACAGCAGTAAAACTCTTTATTCTCCCACACTGCCTGTTAACAGCTCCAGGCACTACACAAATACCAACTTCCTTTTGTCGTTAGCACTTCCAGCCAGATTAGACACTCACTTTTAGAAAGCCTTTACAGAACGTTCAGAAGTCAAAATAGCCAGAAATGTTTATGTGGAGTGTTCAGGAGGAGTTACTTCAGTAGCAGTGATCCAAGGGTGTTGCATATTCACAAAACCATCAGTTTTGCATCAGATGCACATATAGGTTGAAAAAAAACCCCTCTAGCACATACCGTGTTGTCAAATTAACAAAGAAATCCGTGACTTTGGTGTAATTTCAAATTATTGTGTCGATTTAGCAGAGCCAATGATCAGGTGGATCATTAAGGTGGCTGCAGAACTGGACAGGGTAAGAAAGCCCCTGGCAGTCAGGAAACCTCCCTGGTGCACCCAGAGCTGCCTCAGGCTTTGTTAGGACTCAAACACCCTCCACTGGATCTCCCTGTTATCTTTATTTTTGCAGAGAAAACCAACTTCAAGGGAACTGCAACCCTCAGCCTTAGCTTATCACTGGCAAATACCAGCAGCAAGACACAACAAAATAAAAAAGAATTTGCCAGCTCAAGGTGTCCCAAGTATTTCAGCCACTCAGTTGATGAAAGATACTTTGTTCTGCCCACGGTTCGTTTTCCTGAACAATTCCAGCATCACTTTTACTGCCAGGAATACTGGCACATGTTATCTGGCTCTTTTCAGTCCACCAAGAAGAACTGGCCACTTTAAATTTTAAGATCATGAGCAAGGTGTAGAGACACAAAGTCTGTTGGAGTCACGGAATGGTTCGGGTTGAAAGGGATATTAAAGATCATCTTGTTCCACATCCCCCTTGCCTTGGGTGGGGACACCTTCCACTATCCCAGGTTGCTCCAAGCCCTGTCCAACCTGGCCCTCAACACTTCCAGGGATGGGGCATCCACACCTTTCCTGGGCAACCTGTGCCAGGGGCTCACCACCCTCACAGGGAAGAATTTCTTCCTAATATCCCATCTAACCCCACCCTCTGTCAGTGTGAAGCCATTCTCTGTGTCCTGTCACTCCATCCCTTATCCAAAGTCCCTCTCCAGCTCTCTTTTAGCTCCTTCAGGCACTGGAAGGAGCTCTCAGGTCTCCCCAGAGCCTTCTCCAGGCTGAACAGCCCCCAAAACACACCTCTTCTGTAACAGAAGCATCTCTCAGAAATGTCTGCAAATGGCAACTTCAAGCAAAATGCACTGAAAAGTTGCTCTTAAAAGCAAGTCTAAGAACCATTGTTCCCTCTCTGTGTTTGTTCAAGGCAGAAAGAATTGAGAGAAATAATTATTTTTATATTTCATGGCTATCAGGAACCCTCCTTTGCCTGCCAGTTCAAATTCCCTGGTCTTCATAAAGTGGAAGAGTAATTTAAGAATTTGGACCAATCCTGTATTATTTTGAATCGGGATTTCATTTTCACTTAAAAGCAGACACACTTTTCCTTCCCTTGTTTTTCTTCTTCATATGTCCAACAATTTTTTTTTATGTCTTTACAAGGTTCCACTCAGCTTCACCTTCTGGCAATTCTTGCTACTTCTTTTCTCCCCAATTTAGGATTTCCAAAGTGCAGTTTTCTTGGTCAGTCAGTTTTCTGGCTCCATAATATTATTTTTGAGACAGTTATTCATACTTTTATGTCTGGAGCCTTTTACCACAATTTTTCCCGTTAGTAGAGAATACAGTTTCAGATAATTGCTTAAATTAAAATGCAGAGGGGATTACTTAAATCCACTTGACTTCATTAGCTTCTGATTTTCAAAAGTCTTTTGAAACAAAACCCTGTCATGACAGACCTTTTGTGTTTACCCATTTAAATCACAATGCAGATTCTTTCCAAATCTGAAGCTGAATTCTATTCTTTCTCTAAAGCACTGCTTACCAAAACCAGCTCCAAAATAGCAATTTGTGATTTGTACTTTCACGTATGAATTGTAAGAGATATTTTACCAGGACATTCATATCGAGGTGGCTATAAATGTAAAATACTTGGTGACCATTCTTAATCCCCCCTTTCAAAACATGTTGAGAAAAATTTGCATTTTTCACTCTGAGAACATATGGACTTCAATGGGAGTGAGATTCAAGTAACGTTTATAGTCTTAGATAGGATTAACATAAGCAGAAATTACTGGAAATCTTCCTTGAATAAGTTGGATACAGTCTTGAGCAAGGAAGGCAGAACATGGTTTATCAAGTTCCCAGGAAAATATTCTAATTTCTTACAAGTCTCCTTCCTCTTTCTCCAGAAGTCTCATTTTTCTTTTAGGGGGGGAAAAAAAAAGTTATTTGATACAAGAGGCTCCAAGGACTCGTTTTGCACTTTTACCCCCAAGGTTTGAGAGGCAGAGCTGTGCCCCTCTCACAGCAGCTCAGCAAGGCCACGTGCATCACTTTATCCTTGTCCTGCCAGCTGCATTACTGGGATTCAGATCCCACCACTCTGACAGAGAGCTTGGATGTTTTTTCACAAAGCAAAACTGCACAGCAATTCCCTTAGGACTCTACAGTGAAAACTATAATGCAATTTTCAGATTTCTGACACTTTTTTCTTTACAGCAGCATAGGATTGATGGAGCTGTAATTACCTTCACTGAATCTAGTAAACTCTTCGGGAAAAACCGTCTCAAACCAACATCTTTCCTGAAAGAAAAAACACACACAGCATAAATACCAAAAACATTTCTCTTTTCAGGGTGGTGTTTTGGGTCTGTTTTTTGGTTTTTTTAACCAGCATATACTATTACTAAACAACCTTCATAGCAATGGCCTTGACAATCTCAGGGTAACACACACAGTACCATTAAAACTCTAACTACAGCCACTCCACATCAAACGTGGGACAGCAGCATCTTCTAGTTCAAATCCCAAAGGATTTTGCATTTAAACAGGTACCTGTGTGGAAAGTCTGTTATTTGAAATGTTGGCTTGGGCACAGAGGAGTTTTGAGAATAAAAACTGGTTTTTGTACATGTTTTATTAATTTCAAGAATATAGAACAAATATTCTTAGAGCTTGTAGTCAGGTGAGAAGGGAATAACATGAAACTGGAAAACCCTGATAAACCTCTATTAGAATGAAGTAGGAGATATAACAGAGAATGATAGAATGGTTTGGGTTGGAAGGAACCATAATGAACATCTGTTTGCCATGGGCAGGGACACCTTCCACTTGACCAGGTTGCTCAGAGCTCCAACCTAAGGAATCCAGGAATCCATAGAGCAATATTCATGATATCTCCTCATTAAGCACACTGAGTGCAATTCCACTACTGTTTTACCCTTTGAAGCATTATAATTAAGGGGATGTCTAAATTTCTACTATTTATTTTTTCTTCATACTGAGCAAATTAAAATTAGCAGCTTTTTCTTGCAAGTAATCTCACTTTTTGCAATTGTAAATCAGGTGACTGTGAGCTCAGATTTTGCAAACTGAATTTATCAAGCTCATGTTCACACTTATAAATTGGGTTGTACCCCTGGTTTGAAAACCAGAGCCACTAAATATTTCTGTGGCTCTGATGGGCTGCATGGAGCTTATGTCTGACCCGTGTTTGTGTCTCTACAACTGAACATCAGCTTCGAAACAAGGTGCTCGAGAAGTTGCCAGTGATTTGTTAGTGCAGAAGACACCACTGGACAACAAAGGGCAAAAAACTTGCATGTAAAAAAAGGAAAAACCAAGAGGAAAGTATAAATAGGAAAAAGATTTATAGCTCAAAGGTGTTACTGACTTTTTTCCTTTAAATTTAGGACGTTACCATCTCTTTCAAACATTCTTATCTGTTTCTGGAACGAGTACGAAAGCGAGCTTTCCATGACTGCATGCTTTGAACACACACAGAAAAACATCTGGAATTCTTACATTTGGCAAAGAAAGGAAAAGCCATTAGCAAGCAGAGATATTCAGGATTTATTTACTGCTACCTAACGGCACAAGAACAAAGCCAACAGTAAAGTCAATATAAAAAGCTCACTCAGAAGAATAATCCAGGGTATTTTTAAAGCTCTCTGAAGATGAGTAGCATACAATTTCATACTAAAAACATCCTCAACCAGGAGGAGCAGAATGTTCATGTGCAGCACTGGCATCTGTGCAATGACAGTAAGCTGCAGGATTATAAAACTTTCATAAATGTTAATTCCTTCCATGCATTTCTTCTCAAATGCAAATGATACTCGGTTTATCATCCCACACAGTTAAATGAATCTAACACACTATTACCATCTAAATAATATGCAAAGACATTTTGACAGGGATATATTAGTTTAACATTAAGCATCTGAGAGAGGGATGGTGCTTCTGAAATGAAGCACCTTCCATCACCCTGGTATCCCTCATCTTCACAGTCCTGCAGCACACGGCTGCCACGGCCTCGTTTGATTCATTACTAGAACAAGTTGTAGAGCAGCCTTTTGTACAGATCTGGGTGCAACAAACTGAGAAGAAATTCTTATGCAGAGTACAACAGACCACAACTCTTAAGAAAACTTGCTAATAAAGCATTTCCTGTGTTTAGCTGAGGCAGTAAATTTATTTACTGCAGGAGAATTTAACAAAAGAACCACACAGATTTAATGCCCTGATCAACAACAACCTAAGGGTACCTATAAATAAGGGAATAAGCACTGGGAATTGGAACATACAAACAGTTTTACACACACAACCCTACAAACTCCTTCCCAGCTGTGCTGGGGGGGGCTGGAATGGCCAACAAGGAGACACCAACTCAGGGCTCTGCATGAAGAACTCAGACATCTGGATTCTGATTGCCAACAGGAGATAACAAGCACTGAGAGCCTGGTTCATACAGTTCTACTACAGCTTTGTATTTAACCTCATCTACTCCAGCCTACTTGTGGGCTTAAATTTAAATTCAATTTTTTGATGTACAAACTTCAATACGATTAATAAAACACCAACTACAGATAGCTGATACTGCTTGTCTTACAATGATAAGCAGCTTTAGGCAGCATATATCGTGTATTTTTCACCTCAATTCAAGTTACAACAAAAAAAGTAATGTTAGATGAACATAATAGACTTTAACATGCTTTTTACCAAATTGTGGCTGCACCTGTTTGTTCCTATAGCTCCCACTTCTGTACTTGTAATTATCCCTGTTCTCTGCTAACAGGCTTCACATTTATTATGAAAAAAATTCTTCTTTCACTCCATGAAGGCCCAACTATTAAAGGCTACTTAGCAGTTTGATCCTAGCCACCATTTCCCACCCAGATCTGTTCTTGTATGACAATCTGATCAAAGCCAAATATACATCAAATAGACATCTAACAAAGGCAGGCAAGGAGCAATCACACCCAATGCAAAAAAGGGCCATTTAAAAATTGCTCTCAGATGGTTAAGTGCCTCATGATGTACTATAACTAGCAATCCCCCCCTGAAAAACCCAAAAGGCCTCACTTCAGCAACAAATATTACTTGTGCAGTTAAACATTTATGGGTTATTAAGGTGGTAAGATCAAATTAATGCATTTTGGGGATCACTGGCACTTTTTGCAGACCTGTTCCAGTTCATAATTATCTTTACTATAGTCACTTTGAGGTGTTTTTTATCCTTTATCTTTCCCAGCTAAATCCCATACAAATTACATATTGCTTCTTAAAAAACCCCAAAACTCTTGAAATGCAAAATTCTCCATGTCCAATCCTGCATGGCATTAAGCTGTTACATTTTGAATATCAGGGTTTTGCTTCACTTTGTCTTTCACAGCAGCAATGCAGTTATTTCCTCCCAAAGCAGTCGCTGTTTAACAAACACAGAGACTGAAGGAAAGAAATCACTGTTAAACTGGAAGCAGCACCACACTGAGTCCTCCTGGAACTCTCACCTGTTACAATTATTAATTTATACTTTGTGTGACCTGTTATGACCCAGCTTTCTTTTGTCTCATTGTTTCCAAAGTCATTAACCTAATTACTACTGCTTGTAGCTTCTGACTTGCCAAAAGAACTGACTTAAAAATAGTTTACTCAAGTTCTTACTGGAACATATCTATGTAAACTGCACCAACCATAATTCACAGACTTTCAAATCTTTTTTATATCCCCTTTTAGTCTTGTCTGTCTGCTCATCCCCTTTATTAGTCCCTTCTCATTTTGTGGTGTGTTTCCTCAACCAGGATATTTCTACTAGTGGCTACACACAAAAAACTGAAGCCCTTAAAAAATTATTTAAAAAAAATCCCTAATTCAAACAAGACCAAAGCTTTAAAAAAATCTGCATAAAATAGGAGCACTACAGAAATACCAAATACTCTACAAATAAGCAGGCTACTCCTCAAAGTTATCTTTACCTATTAAAATCATAGATTCCCCAAAAATCCTTGTAAACTTACTCGTTGTGGTAAAAAAATCTTAACTTCCTCCTCCAAATGCTCTAATTTCACACCTCTAAAAGTTAGCATACATGTGTTATTAAAAACAAGATTTAAAAAATAAAGACTTTCACTGCTGCACCAACCTTTTATCCCAATTTTGTGTTAAGCTGTACAGCACCTTTCCATGAGGGTAATTAGTAGTGATGAGCATATCATTGGTGCATGTATGTCTGAAACTTTATCCACTATATAAATACAAATAAAACCAGTTTTCAATCCCTGAAGCTTCTAAAGGACTTTGGCTTGTTTGAACTGAAGCCATCTCCTGTCCAACATGAATAAGTAAACAAAATATTTCACTACAAGGATGCTCCTTGGTCTCCTTAAAATTTGTGACACACAGATAAACAATAACCTTGTTAACTGCAAGGTCACAACGCAGAAAAAGCCCACACGGAGCAAAGAGAAGGAAAAACAACACCACAAACATTTTCAAATAACTCCAACTTTACCACAGATGAGTCACAACTGAAGAATGCAACTGGGCACAGAAGAACATTTAGGAACTGGGCACAGAAAAAACAGTAAGGAACAAAATCACCTTACAGCTAGAGTGGGCAAACCCCAAAAACATTAGCAAAATTGCTGAAAATCATAATAAGCCTCCTGATCAAGTTTAAACAAGTCCAAACCTGTTTCACTGGACCAGAGTTAAAGGCACTTTTCTTTCTTCTACACCTCAATGGGTTTCATCATCCTTTTCTTATATTAAAGCATCTTAAACTTGATGGAATAGAAAAATTACAACAGAAATGTTCTGTTATTGAACTGAATGGATTGTTCCTGATGCAGAGAAGGGACAGTTCAAACCTCAAGCTAGAACACAATACTTACTCTAACACTTCATAGTTGGACTTCTTTTCTAATGCATTGCCTCTCATCTCTCCGTAGGATCTCCTGAAGTCAGGAAAAATATTTGAAAGAAGCAATTATTGGATAATTCAGCCTAAAACTACAACAATAACATAATCAAAACTTCCACTCAGCATCAAAAAACGTTGGCAGAATGAATTAAAAGGTAAGTATTAAGTACATTATTCTATCTCAACAGATCAGATTTTTATTTTATAAACTAACTGCATTTTCAGAACCACTTCAAACCAGTGCTGCTACAAAAAGAAGTGACCTAAACCTGCCCTTCAGCAGCTCCTTTCTACCTCACACTGCACTTCTTTGTGAGAGCCCTCTGTGCATGGAACAGGGAGAACCAGGGGAAGCAGGCAGTGACGAAAACTGCTTCAATCCAAACATGTTCACGTTAAAAAATAAACGAATAAATAAGAAAGCTTTGTTAGGAGAGGGCTGAGATCATCATTTTCAGGGAGAAAATGGACCAGTAATGCCCATTCTAAGAGTCCCAGTAGTTCCTCTACGAGAAATATCTCATCAAAATGCTCTGAAGAGCCACAGCTTGAGAACCAGGGAAGGCAGGACTTGGCTGACAACATAATCATGGATTATTATATTCATTACATGTTTTGTAAGAGGGCACAATGATTTTGTAAGTGCATAAGGAGCTTGCAGTTACACAAAGAATTTTTGTTTTCTCTGGGGCTACCAGCAAAACTTGTAACAAAGGGATCAGGTTCTCCTGTGATACCTGGAAAATTTCATAAGCCTAAATTTTGTTTTAATTTGGAAAGTACTGTTCAAAGGACACTTTTAGTCTCTCCTAACAAGTTTACATTTGTCACTCATTTCTTATCAATTTTACTTCTTTCCTAATCTCCCTGTGCGAGACATCAGCATAAGTAAAGCAAATGTTTCAGGCTGGAAATTCTCCATAAATTAGCAAAACCCAACACATGCATTTCAAAGCTGGGAACTCTCTCAAGGATCTCTTAATCTGATATATTTATCTTTATTTTCCAGCTGTCTATACAGTTGACAAGAACACCAAAAACACCCAAAAGGATCCTTAAGATTTAATCATTTCAAAACAGTACATTAAAAATTGAGTAAATACAGAGAGGAAAGGTAGCAGCATTTATCTATAATTACATTCTTTAGCTGTAGGATTTATATATGCAGAATCAGAAGACTATTTGCTAAATAACACCACAGATGCATTTTTTTAAAGCATACTTCAATGTACTCTACAGGCCTTTGAATTATTCAGATGAAGAATTCACCCAAAAGGCAGTATCAAGATGTAATTAATTAAAATTTTAAAATAATGTTAATTTAAAAGTCACTAAAAATGAGTTACAATACAGTCTATTCAGTTTTTCTTCAAACTGCTTTGTAGCAAAAAAAAAGTCTTATGATGTTTTATTCAACTCTACTGGTCAGAAATTGATGAACTTTAAGCAGTTTCAAAATTAATGTATATATTCTGTCAGAAAGATGTTGAATAATAAATTAAATTATCAGCTTACCGGATTTCAAGGCAACCTAGTTTCAAAGCAATTTCCTGGTCCACTTGATCTGCTATTTCTAACATATAGTCATTTTTCACCTACAGCAAAAGAAGCAGGTAGGCATCACAGAAAGATCAGTTCAGTGCCAACACAGACTAAAATACTCCCCAAACAACTTTCAAATGAATACATCTTAATTTTCTGGAATGACAATTCACAGTCCAAGAAGAGAAAAAAGAATTTGTGTTCATATTCTCCATAAATGAGCTGCACTTTGGGAAGAAACACATTTCCACCGCAATGAACTTGATTGAAAAATTCTTTATCTGTGTCAATATTGGCTACGTTTTATTAAATATAATCAAAATTCACAGAGGCCTGAGCAGATGGTTGTACCTGCATTGCAGTTAGGAGAAGGCAGGCTGTGTTCTTGAACTATCCTGGTCAATGGGATTTAATTGTGTGGGTGGATCTAATCATGCAAATAAAACTGACAAATGCCTGGGAATTACAGTGAAAATAAAAATAGAAGTAAATAGAGTAGTATGTGCAAACTGTACTGCACACTGGCATAAAATAGTGCTGAACTAGAGAGAAGAACCAAGAGTGAAACTGGATGATGACCATCTACAGTAGGAAACACTTCAAATCCTCATCACACGTCATGGACTTGTTTTATTTACCAACACGGATGTGGGAAGAATCCTATTTTTTAGGTAATACTCTCACCACATTAGAGTAAGCAATTTATACAGTAACTAACACCAACAAAAAAACCCAGGCGGTAAGAGACAACAGAACCAGGGCCCAAGAACTTCACTCTGCAAATCTTGCACCAGTAACAAATCTTGACAGCTTTTCCTTAACAGCTCCTGTTATCCTCTTATGAAAACACCAAGTTGCTATTGAGATCCTGAAGTTGCAGCAAGGCCCGAAATACCACAAAAATCCACGTGACTGACTTGCAGATCAAAGAGGACATGATGCACTATGAAAGCAACACACTTCACCAAGTGGGTTTGTTGAGTGATGACAAGTTGTAAGAACAACTATTTCAAACTACTACTGCTACGAAATGCATCATTTAAAAGATAAGGAATTATAGCAATGGATCCAACAGCTGGAGGTGTTCTGCACTCAGCATTCTCCTCGGAACACGTGAGCATCCACCACAGCATTCCCTCAGCACCACTGGGGCAGCTGGGTCCTGCTCCAAACTACAAAGTAACAAACCCCTAAAATCCTGGATCTGAATTGAATGGAAAGTTTTAATTTTTTATCAAAAGACGTGAAAGAAGAAATATGATAAACTGTGCAAGAGTGAAACAATGCATTATTACAATAGCTGAAACATGAGAAAAAAGCTTCTTGCATTTGAATTCATACAGGCACTCAACATGACAAAATAATGAGCTTTTAACTCTTCTCAATTCAATTCCTACAAATACTAATGAGACAGGAGAATAATTGCCCTTCAGCATCATGTAGTGTGCTATTTGTACACACATACGGAAATAATAATTCTGTATTCCCACAGTAATAACACAGACTGTGAATTAATAATTCTCCTCTTCATTATTCTCAGTTTTAAATACTTGGATTTAGATTGGATATTAGGATGATTTCTCCACTGAAAGGGTGGTCAGGGATTGGAAACAGAGTGTCCAGGGAAGTGGTGGAATCACCATCTCTGGAAGCATTCAAAGCATGGATGTAGCCCTGGGGGACATGGTTCAGTTGTGATGTGGCAGCGCTGGATTAATGGCTGATATTCCATGTCTTTTCCAACCTAAACGGTTCTATGATCCTATAAACAGCAAAATGTAATAAATTACACCAGGATCTCTGTTCATGAGAAAGGACATCAAACTGGCCCTGCACAGAACTGTCAGACACAAGCTGAGGGCAGGTAAATCAGGAATGGAGTTTCCTGCTCCACGAGCTGCCATCAACGACCTCTGCACAAAAAACGTGGGTGGTGAACAAGAGCAAACCCTCCTCATCCTCAGCTCTGCGTGGGGATACTTCAAAAGGAAAGGAAGTGTTAAACAGGAGTTCAGATTGTACATGGATACCCAAACTGCAGAAATGCTCACATCCTTCTTCTGAGAATTCACCTTCCTGTACAGCCTAAGTCACTTCACCTAACAAGGTAAATCTGCTCACAAAATCCCTTGGCCAGCCTGCCTTGCATCCACCCAAATCAAATACCCACTGACTGATCCCTTGTATTTCAATAAACCTTTTTTTTTTTTTTTTTTTTTTTTTTTTTTTTTTTNTTTTAGCTACTGATTCAATTTTTTGAACCATTTCAACAATTTTGCATCACCAGGAAATGTCAGAGCTGTTATCCATCTATTCCTTGAGGTATTCCAACACCAAGAAGAACTGGCTGTAGCAAAGTAGTTTTTCAGTCCTGACACACAAAACTTCCACTTGCAGGAACGATGCTAATTTAAGGCCCAGTGCATCATGATCAAATGCGTATTCATTTATCTTCACAACTCATTGCCTTGTGCATCCCAGTACTCCAGTACTCGATTTGTTAAACTAAACAGCTTAAGAGCATCTCCAGTTTCATGCAAACATGATTTTAAAATGCTGCTAGCCTACTATTCCATAAATAAACAAACAACATTACCCAAATATTTAAAGTTTGGGGCTTATCTCCTGTTGCCCTGTGGCTTGTGAGCTTTCCAGTCATGCTCCCAGTTTGACTCTGCTACTACAGGCATCAGATATTGACTAAGAAAATGTAAAAGACCATCCCCCATTCCAACAAAATGGGAGGGGAAAAAGAAGTATTTTACATTATATACACCTACTTATTTTAGTGTTTCAATTTTCTGAGTTATAAAAAGAGATTATAAGGTTCAGGAAACCTGTAGGGGTCTGGATTTAACAGTGTGCTACTATGGGCAGCCAAAGGTGCTTGGTTTTTCTCTTTTTTTCATAAACCTGCCTGCACACATTCTTCTTCCAATTTCAGCAAGAAAAAAAAAAAGGCAGATTCAATTTCTTCTCCCAGAATACCAATGAGAACTTCTCTTATCACCTTTAATTTTGCTTGACTATTCTCTTTGAGATGGCATCAGATCAATGCATGAACTAATGCCTGTGCAGAGATTAGATAAGAATTTCATAGGAGGTTCAGCACAACCTCCTAAGGAAAATGCCTGAGCAAATATTAAGTGGAAGAGACATAAGAGATAATTTAATGGTAATTAAATGCACTGTCACAAGGCAATTGAATAGTTTTCCAAGAAGTCTTTTGTGTTTGCTCAATTATAACTTTTATTATTATTATTATTGTTAATATAATTAAATGAGAGAAATGAGAATATTTGCTGGGTTAGACAAACAAAGGCCCCATCTTCAAGAGCACAAAGCCTATATACACACAAAGGCACAAAAAATGAACTCCTACAAATCTAACAAATTCTATCAGCTCTTTTCTGTTGGCTACAGATCCAGAAGTATGCCAAGAGGGAGGATGAATCCTTCTCTGTGGGGTTTGGAGATCGTGTTATCTGTGAGCTTGTCATACTCCTTGCCACTGTGTGCAGACCTTTAGCTATGGCTTGGAAATTCAGTTAACAGTGTGCCATACCCGGAGAAGCTGAAGAATACATTTATTGATAGATGGATAGATAGAAATACACACACACATCCTTTTCAAGCAGATCAAGCACCTCCCCACACGCCTCCTCCCCAGTTTAATTGTTCAGAATGGGATCTCTCCAAAGGCCAAACCAGAAAAAAAAAGTAGGATGTTATCTAATACACCTTAATTTTACCTAGTTTGTTAGACAAAAGTCATTTATATAAACTTGTCACACAAATCTGGCTTTGAAAAAGCAACCCCAAAAACCCAAACAAGAAACCAAAGCAGCAACCCCTGATCCCTTTCACGAGCCCAAGGAAGCCTTTAAGGTGCTCCTGTTAAACCTGTGTGCCTTTACTTCATTTATACCCCATACTAGAGACCAGATGCTCTGGCAAGGATAAAATTACATGAAGTCTGTATTTATCTCCAATACTTTTTGGTCACAACGTTATAGCAATAAAAATGCATAAAGATCAACAAGGCAAACACTTGGATTCACACCAGGATTAAGAACTCAAGTACCAACACTGCTAAAATCCTGTATATTTTTTATTTGGTAACAATCAAAACCCAAAATATGATGTCTGAAGTGAGTCACTTTGGTGTATGTTGCTTGTAATACATTTGCTTCCACTGATTTACTAATTTTGTATTCCCACATAATGTGCTTATCTCAACTCCCTGAGAAAAATACATTGGAAAACAGTTTAAAGGAGGATAAGAAGACAAAAATAATTTATTGCTGCAAACTGCTGTGTTGATTTCAAGAACCTTTTCCCTCGGATTTTTTTTAGCATGTTCTAACAAGTTTAAATCAGATTTACAGTCAAGCAGGTGCATGCTTTGGGGGGAAAGGATTAGTCTACTTAAGTTCCATTAAACATGGAATAATGGAAATAAAAACTGCTTCAGGCTTCCAGGCGAGTACTACTGCAGTGCCAGTGTCAGAGGAAGCAACTCTACCTAAATTTGCTCATTCACAGGGTGGCAAATAAGAATTAAAGTGTGACCCACACTTCACATTTGGAGTTGACTTCTTGGCCACAACAGCTACAAACAGTCTGATACAAAAAAGGGCTGCAGCGTGGGGAAAACAGGAATGCCAAGCATAAAAGCACCTCTCAGAGGTAGGAGAAAGAAGTCTTGTACATGTTCTGATAAAATAAAAAATGAAACAAAATTGTCATTGCCCCCCCACACAGAATGCACATCACCATCAGTGAATACATGCTTAGGGCAGTAATATCCAAAGCAAAAAAGGATTTTGAAATCGAACACAATCCTACACCATAGTTCCTGATTTATTACTGTCCTGATATTCAACAACAACTCATTTTATTTAAAATACTTTCTATTCTTAATAATATTTTTTTTTTAAGCACTCTTCATCTTTTAGCCAGAACAGAAATCTCTCTTCTGTCTCCAGTATTTTGGGCATTCAAAGTTCAAAGATACTCCTAAATCGTAACAAAAGAAAGGAGGCGAACACAACGTGAACTAAAAAGCTTTTCCCACATGGAAGATGGGCACATAAACACAAGCCCAGTTTCATTTCTGATGTCAAGACTTATAAAATATTTGTTCTTTTACTTGAATGGGGAAATTGCTGATGGTGTCACTTCTAACTTCTCCAAATTTACCAGGAAATAATGGGCAGTTTCCCAGCTGCAGAAATGGGTAGCAAAATCCAGACGGAACAATTTAAAATAAAAATTGGAAACAGAGGAAAGCCCATGTTTGTGAAGATGGAGAAATCAGAGAACAGCCCCGTGCTATGATTTAAGGAGAAATCTATCACTGGCCTCGTATTTTATATACCAGCTGCTACTTTCAAAAGCCATCTGCTTCATTTGCCTGCACACGAGTTTTTTATGCAGCTGCAGTATTTCAGAAGAAGGTTCACCCAGGCTGACAAGCAGTTCATAAAAACACCATGCTGGATTTAGATTTCTTTATTAAGAACAACAGTAAAATAATTCTGAACTTGGCAAATGCTTTCCAGTTCAGGGATTTTTTTTTAAAAAAGCCATTAGATACTGCATCTTAAGAAGATATTTTAGGTTTAAATTTGTTTATAGCCTTATAAATTATTAAATAAAATTATTAAACTTGACATTGAGTTTTCAAGCATAAATACTGTGGAAATTCTTTAGCAACAGTACTATCAAATGGTGTCTCAAAAAGGGCAAATACCAATAATTAGCCACTACAGGCTTTCCAAGCTTAGTGTTACCAAGAAATTTCCCACAGGATAAACTCCAATTTTTCAGGAGGACAGTTTAAAAATAAGCAATCTATTTCTCTTTCTTTTCTTTCAATGTCTGTGACCTACTTACACAACTTAGTCCTTTTTTATTTCTATTTTTTTTCCCACATTTGCACTGCTTTGAACACTGCATTTAAACAACCCTTCAGTGACTAAGTTCCCACTGAAGAGTTAAGACCATACCCAAAAAGAATCATCACAACATATGAGATATTTAGATAAGCAACCAAACAAAGAACATGTCTTCTGTACTCCATTCAGTACATAGCACACAAACAGTAATTACAGTCATTTAATGAAGCACGGAAACAAAGATTTGCATTACATCATTTTCTCCTTATCCATTTGTTCTACACAAATATTTTTAGCTGGTGCTTTTGTATATTGGGAAATTATGTACTTCTGCTTAGTTGGTGCAATTTATATTAAAAATATACAACCTTCCTCTTAATTGTCCTGTATATGCAATAATTTATTTATTCTCAGTAATTTCTCCGAATTTATTTTCAACAGCTCAGGTGTGTTCTGGCACCTCTTTTAAACACTCAAGTTTCTAACTCTGGAGGTAATTTGGTGTTAGATTTTGTATGTTATAGTTCACCCTCAGCCACTTGAGAGTTCAAACAGGATCCTTGTTTTACACTAACACACAACACTTCTGGTGACACCCATCCTACCAAAATCAAGAGAAATTATTCCTGCAATTTACCAGTTCCAGCTTCTGTAATGAAAGACCAGAATATCTCAATATATCCATAGGAAAAAAGGATCTTCAGCAACTACTTTTGTGACCAAGACAAAAATCCAAGTATACAGCACATTTGTTTTCCCCACAATTTCCCATTCAAAATGAAGGATGTGGCTCTGCTCTGCACCTGCAGCAGGTACCAGCCACAATTCCCCCCCAATCCATGACACAGCTCCTTCCATGGTATCCCACCAAAGGGAATTATCTCAGATACTCTCTGGTTTCAGCTGTAACACTCCCTGTAGTGTTAAACACACCCCAGAATCGCCGTGGGACAGACAGAGGATTGGGTTAATGTGGAAAAGTCACCCAGTATAAACCCTGCTATCTGTAAGGAACAAACTGCTCCTCCATCCTTGGTTTCCAACAGCAGGTTCATGTGGGACACCAAATTTTCATCACTACAAAATCAGCTTGAAAGAACAGGGTCCCAACCCTCAGTACTAGAGCTTCAGAAATCTGATGCAGCATTAACCCTCAAAGATTTGTGCCTCATCTGCTCTGAACGAAGCCCCATATGCACAAAAGCCCAATGCCTGCTTCTAATGTCATCAGTATTTTTAGGAGCCACCTTAATGATCATAATGGTAGTTTTTAAAACACACACAGGAGGGAAACACATATGTGTTCCCACCCCTATTTACCCATCTGATAGTATTAAATTTGCTATAGGAGATAAGTCAATATTAGGGAAAATTAGGGCTTTGGCCTCATCTAGGGGAGTTAAAAGCCCAGATCCAGTATCAGGATAACATTCATCTGCCATCTGCCCTCAGCTGCTCCTCCTCTTCGTGTCCCAAGGTCACAGTCTCTGTATTATCTAGCGGTGATCTTTGACATCTCTAACTAATTTTGGAAGCTCCTCTGTTAATAATAAGGGCATTAGAGATGGGCTGGGGGGAAACCAACTTCTGACAAGGCATTGTTAGGGGCAGAGCAGCTAAAAATGCTGCCGTCTGTCTGACTGGGCTGAGCTCCAGATGTCACTGCAAGAGTCACTGCTGCCACCCAGACCTTCCACAAAGTAGGACTGGACCCTTGGGAGCCATACAGAACTCAACCTACTAAACAGGCCTTGCTCTCAGCTCATTTTGTACTTCTCCTCTCCAACACAGAATTTTGAGTTTCCAGATCAAGCAAGTCCAAGCATCAACGTAAATCAACTTTTTTGGTGGGTTTTTTGTTGTTATACACAACTTAATTCACTAATTGCAGTAACACTTTGTTCCAGACTACTAACAAAGACACATCCACACATCAGTACATGGAAACCTGTCCCAAGTGTTTTAAATGTATCATGCTGAATTATGAGCAATTCAAGAAAAGCCCACAAGGATGATTTTCACCCCTCTGGCTGACAGGTGAAAATTTTACATCAAAGCAGCCCTTTCCCTGTGGCCTGAGCTTGGCTGACCATTTAGGGGGTGTTAAGGAACATGAGGAAGTTCCCCATTCCTACCATACAGCACTAAGAAAAAGCAGACATTGAGCACACAACATTTGTAGCCAAAGTAGCCCCACAAGTATACAAACAGCAGAGCCTAAAAAAAGAATGCCAACATAGTTTTGAGGGTGTAAATCAACTTTTACAGGAAATAATATGTACTTTATGGGGTATTGTGAATTTCAGCAACTTCAGAAACCTACCCCTGTCAAGGAAATCTCACTTATAATTGTCTTTTCAAGTTGTAAAGAGCAGACAGGAGAGGTTCAGTTTGATTTATAGTTTTACCAAAAAAGATATTTTTAGTATCTTTTTAATCAGCTGCAATTCTTAGATTGCCACCTCCCTGTAGGGCACAGTTTACATCTCAGCCATTAACTCTTCATGAAAGATCTATTGGGTTTTGGGTGGTTTGGTTTTTTTCTTGTTGGGGGTTTTTTGTTTTAAATAGGCTGCCAACATCAGGAAAAACACCAGCTTTTCTCCCAACGTCCTTCATTTCCTTCAAAGCTTTTCCTGTCAAAGTCATTTGCTTTAGGTCTCCTATTTTTATTAGGGTGTAAGAGATGTTGTTATTTAATTAGGTTAAAGAGTCTAATTCCCAGCCTGCATTACAAATTACATCTCATGCACCTAAGCCTTATAAAACTTTAATCATTAAGTTATTACAGTAATTGCCTGGACTTAAAATTTCCTATGTGTCAGGGACAGAGTTATAAAAATAATTTAATTTGCACGATGTATTTATCTCCCACAATATAAAGAGATATTTCATTTAATGAAATACATTTTGAGTGTGAACATAATCTTTACAGACACTACAGGGACAGAGAAAAGAAGTGCCAACTGTCCACAATAAACTTTTTCTCTTCTTTTTTAGAGGACGTTTTTCCCTACTTTTTTTTTTTTAATCACAAAAAGTATCATTTTTTTTCTCTTTTCTTTTTAAAAAGAGTTTTCATATGAAAATGAACCTGCAGTGTACTTGCCTGGTGAGACACAGAGCCCTCGTGGCACAGAATTCAGCTCAGTTTTTCAGGGCATCATTGACCTGCCCTAACTTCGAGATCATCCCCTGCTTGCAATTCCTTCTCCTGTGCATTACACAAACTCTGGCTCATTTTAAAAAGCAAATTCAAAACACAGTTCAGTCCCATGGTCTCCTTTATTATACACATGAACATCTCCAGGGTAGCTCCACACTCCAGGCTAAACGAGGCAGCAGAGAAAAATTCTACACCGACAAAAACAACCTTTTCTTGTTCACTGGGATCTAAAAAAAAACCCCCAAAAAGTTACTTTAAAAGTCTTCTGTTTGCAGCACAAGGACAGCAACAATGGAACAGCTGATGCCCACGAGCTGCCCCCACCCCCCATACAGATGCTTACTCCCTTTTCATCAAGGGATAAACCATCTCCAATTACTGCGGGCTAACATGTTATTCAAGGATAAATGTGTGCAGGCTCTTGTCCCACAATAAAAGGAAGGCAATTCAAGTAGCTTACGTCTGATTCTCATTACATGAATGTTTTTAAAAGCTGTATTCTATCTTGAGTTCAGATATGGCTTTCGTTCCTCACTCGGCTACTAAGGCAAATTAGAGAAACCTCTCCCCTTCATTTCCACTTCCCAACAGCCACGTCACTGGAGCACAGGGAAAGGAAGATACTATGAATTTCACCAACTCTTACTTAAAGCAACTGAAAATGCTCCCAAAAAGGACAGGAAAATGGTGAAATCCTATTTAATTACTCAAAACCTGTGATTTTTAATTCTCCCTCTGTACCTTTATGCTTGTTTTCTCTGAAAAATGTTTAAAAAATCATACAAAAACCAGGTATCTTCATTAGAGATTTACAAAACAGTCAATAGAACACACACACGCAAAAAGAGGATGCTACTTCTCGATAAAAAGTTCATTTACAGTATTTTTATTCACTGTACTTCACGTTTAAGGTTTTGTGGGTGGCATTAGAGCTCACTTTGGTTCAGATTTGGGTATTTAATACCACAGGACACAACTGAAGGCTGGCACACAAAAGTGAGTGTGCAGTGAGCATCTGCCAACTGTGCAGACAACCATAAATCTGGCTTTTCTTGATTTTTGAATACTTCAGCCTCACAATTCCAACAGCACTGGGTGCGATCCAATTTGCCTAATTTGGCTGAAACTGTAAGCAGTTGGGCCCAAGGGAGTAATGCAGTTGATGCAGAATCACCACCTAAATGCTCCACAGATTGAAAGAAGAGAAGACACCCCTGAAGTCCTGTCACCCACCACCTCTGACACCTGCCACAGAGAGCAGCAACGAAACAAAAAGACATAGCTCCAGCATTAGTTTGTAGATCAGAGCTCTCAAATGGGATGTGACATGACATGACTTGAACACACAGCTCCTCCAGTGAAGGGGAATGACCTAAAGATCAGCCTCTCCCCATCTCTGGCCTCAAAGCTGAGGCACAGCCTGAGCACAAGAGGCGCCGCATGGCATCGTTAGTGGGACTGATTCTGATGTTATTAACGAGTTGTGTGGTTTCCCCCTGCTCCCACACACTAATTTTAATCACTTGCTGTACAGATTGCAGAATGAAAGGTCTCATTAAGTGCCCTGCTTTACACTTCCCATTAAGAGCAGCTCACGCCCACCGCAGATGGCAGAACGACCGCCACCATCACAGCACGGCAAGCCACAAACACTTCTGGGCACAGGTTCTTCATTTGTTAGAGACTCTTGAAGATAAGGAACATTCAAAAACAAAGAAAGGTCACAACATCCTTAAAACAGTCAAAAATCAAGGAGAAAACAGTGATTTCACATATCAAGCCCAAGCTGAGAAGCCTGAAATGCACCGATTTGCACAGGGCAGTGCACTCGCTGAAGTGAATGGGAGTAGTCATGCATGTGAAGGCACAAACGTGTGCCAGCTTTGGGTTTAACAGCCTGATAATTGTGGTTTGGGTGAGCTGGATGAATAAACCCTGTCTGTTGACAGTGATTAAGGTAACATTTGGTTATCCTTACAAAATGTTCTGTGCCCTTCCAGAAGATGAAGATCACTTGAGGATTTAAACTTTCTTTTTCAACAATGCTGCGGCTGTGCAACTCAGATTCAACAAAATCATTACAATTCCAAAATCCAAGGGTGACAGAGGTAACCATGTTTCCTTTCCTTCTCCATGAACTTTTAAATTTGATGCTATACATTTTTAATAAGACAGAAAACATGTGTTTGGATGTTACCAAGTTAGCAATAAGGTTCCCAGTCTCATCCTGACAAGAAAGTCACAGGCATCTGGTCCTCACAAAAATCTTTTTTTACTCATTTACAACACACAAGACAGCAATGTCTTTGATTTTTACACTGACAAAAGCCAATCTCACCACAGAAGAGGTGTTTCTGTGGGATTTTTAAGATTTTGCAACCGGGTTCTACGCTCCTTATCTCTGACAGTTACTTCTGTGCAGAAAGCTCAGGATATCCATGGATGCACATACGAATTCTGTACACTCTGTTGTTCTTGCCTACACACAACATGATGTGTCTGACTGAGAGCAGTGTGAGATGTGAAAATGTTGCAGGAATGACACTGAGATAGGAACAGAACATAAAAATCATCCTTCCTTGTTTTTTTAACCCCTCCTCTGTTGTAGGTCTGGGATACGATGCAGTTTTACTGCTCAAATTCTTCTCTTGTCTTCTTTTCATACGTCATTGCTGCTGCCTTAACACTTTACCAGATAGAAGTTATCGTCCTAGTTTATCCAAGAGGACAAGTGAAATTTATGGAGCAAAGCAGAATCATGGATAGAGAATGACAGCTCTGGAAAGTTCTGCACCTGATTTCCATGACAACGGAGACCCAAATACCTTACAGCACCCTGAAACAAAGAGCAGTGACTTTTAAAGAACTGGATTCAGAAATACCTCACTATAAGGTGAAGAAGAAAGGGGAAGAGAAAATAAATGGGATGGTGTGCAGAGCAAGGAGACAAGAACCTCTGATTTTCACTCTGTAATAGCACTGGGATTCAGGGCATTGTCAGACACAGGCAGCTGTCAGCTTTGCCCGTCGGTCCTGATGACCTTCAAAAACCTTCTATTCTGAGCCATTTGTATCTGTTTGTAATGATTTCTCTAAATTTAGTTAAAAGTTAACAAATATTCCTCTGGCATTTCAAACTCCTTGCATTAAACAAACAGTTCCCTGAGGCACAAACGAGAGGACACTGCAGGCTTGCCAGTGCTGAACAGGTAAGGGATGGAGCTCAGGAAATTATTGTGGAGCTCATCACCCACTTCTGCACCACGGCAAACACAAATCTCCTGTGTTTAAAGCCAGGATGGAGGAAGTCCCTTGATGCTAAAGGAAAAAGGAACATGATTTTGTTGTTTGTACAAGAACCCCTGGCAGCACTACACTAAAAATTCACCAAAGCCCAGACATTTTTAGGCTGAAACCACATTACACAAATCACTTAAACTAGAATGTTAAGTCCAGAGAAGAACTGCAAGAGAATTGTCATTTCAGAAGTCACCTTCATCCTATCAACATCAATATCAGTATCATATCAATACAAAAACTGCATCACACACTAAAAAAAATTAAAAGTCATTTACCTAAGACAAGAATGTGTGTGCACAATTGTGCTTGTTGAAGTTAGGGGACAGGGTAACCATTTTAGTCCTGACTACCCTAAAAAATATCCCCAGGAAATTTTACTGTGAGCTTGTCAGTCTAAAAGCAGATTAAAATCATTTAACTGAACAAAATTAGAATTTAGTGCTTAATTTGTAGAAACTTTGACTATTATGCAGTTTTAGTAACCCAGAAGAGATTTTAAACCCAAGAAAATAACTAAAAAATGTAAGTGGAAAAAACATTTGATGGTTTGTAGTGCAATTGTCACTTACACTTGCAAAAATAAAGAAATTCAGCAGTTTAATCAAGTGTGAATTAACTGTAAGAAGCCAGTGGAACAACAGTCAATTTTATCTGAGTTAGGACAATTATTACCTGCAGAATTACTTTGGTTTTGGAACATATTCCTCACAACTTCTCAAGGAGAAAGATTTCATGGGCTTTGTGCCCTTTCTGCTTTATATATATGCAACCTTAAATTTTTTCCATTTTTCTGTTTCTGCAGTAATATCCTACCCACATAAACAAACCCAGAGCTTTCTAAATTCAGCAAAATCAGCAAAAGACAAAGCAGTAGAACTGAACATACCTGCTGATAGAAAAAATTTAGAGTTGGTTTGTCCTCAGTGAACTGGTTTAGAAACCCTTTTGGCAAATACCGAATTCTCAATTCATACCTGAAAAGCAAGAAGAAGAGACTGTTGAGCAGAATTAATATTTCCTCACCACATTCTGAAAAATACAAACAAACTCAAAACTAACTTAGAAAACTAATGGAAAATTTCCTTTTTGATTACTCAAGAGAACTAAACTGGCATTTATCTGTATCTGGTATTTCATGGAGATGTTTACCAAGGGCCTTTGCAACAGAAGCAAACTTAGAGCCCTGCTGCCTTCTCACAGCTTCAGGGAGGACCGAAGCAGGAGGACTTGGAGCAGATAAACTCCAGATCTATGGGAAGGGAGGCCCCAGTCAGATGACAAGAGATGAGCTGCCAGAACCACTGCCATGACCCCAGACAACAGCTTTTATCTCTGGTTCTCACAAGCAGGCACTTAAAACACCGATCCTGCTGCTCCAAGAGTGACAAACAGAGTCACTCACCAGGGAGCCACATCCTGCAGGAGAACAAGGAACAGGACTCTGCTCCTTCTCTGATCAATGCTCTCATATTCACCTCTGGATCTTCCATAGGTTTTGGAGGCGTTGCTCTCTAAAAAGGCTCCCCTATTCATCACCAAGACACATGCAAAAGCCAAAGAGTTTTGAACCTGACAGTCATATTTTTCAAGTAAATTGTACAGCAGAAGTGAGGGAAATTCAGAATGAGCCTTGACCCACGACCTACACCAAATCTGTATCCCTTCTCAAACCTAAACTTCTGCTTTCAACCCCTAAATTTAGTATTATTGCTTGTCCTGTGGTAACAGGCCACAGTGTTTGACACAGACTGTTTGCTTCCTCCTCTGACACATTCCTCCAATGAAAGTCTGATAATAAATGTCTCCATCCCTTGGGCTGTGCCAACACAGCATATCCTAACTCACACTCTTAACAGTACTTCCCAAAGTAAGTATATTTAACAATCTGCTCATGATAAGAGCAAATATTACAACATTTCAATCTGTTGGTTTCAGCAGGACAAGAACTTCTTTTCAGCAAGTGATTTGGCTGCCTGTAATCAAGATGTACATGGGGATTTGGTAAAAATTTACTAGGGTAAGTGTTGACTAGGATTCCACTGCAAGCAGAAGTTGCAATATCCAATAAAAAAATATAAAATGTTCTTTGCTTTGAAATCATTGGAAATACATTGTCCTGTTAGAAACCATTAAAATAAGGAAAAAATTTGGAAATTGTAAATACACACACACACTGTATATAAAGAAAGAATACCAGAATGATGTCTTGTTGTAGTATGGCAATATATTTCATAATTCCTGTGCACAGAAAATATGTTTTTAAATTAAAGAGTGAAATGCAGGAGAGGCTGAGAACACCTGACAGAGAGTAGATTTACACTGGACATAAGGAAGAAATGTTTTACTCTGAGTGTGGTGAAATCCTGGCACAGAGGAGCTGTGGCTGCTCCATCCCTGGAAGTGTCCAAGGCCAGACTGGATGGGGCTTGGAGCAGCCTGGTCTAGAGGAAGGTGTCCCTGCCCATGGCAGGGGGCTGGACTAGGTGACCCCTAAAGGTCAATCCAAAACCATTCTCTGACACAACGAAACAGACACAGATAAACAAAAAAAGACTCAAAGTCACAGTTAAGACAAACTCTCAGAGATAACTCTCATTTGTGAAGGAACACAGAATCACCTTCTACTACCGATCAGCCTTTAAATTTCACGATCCTCAGCAAATAACTAGTTATTCACTAAAATTTAGGTATTGGCCAAATTGTTCCTCCAGGTATTTATGTGCCAGGGAGAGAAGGCAGCATGAGCACACCATCCAACTGCAGAAAAGCAGAGCCTCTCTTGGTTTTTATTCTGCCATATCCACTAAAATCTACTGCTGAACACAACCGCAGAGACCAATATGGAATAAAACAAGCCTGTGTAAAAGACTTCCTTCCTTTTTGGGGGCTCTACAATCCAGTGCATTTTTGAACCACAGGATTGTTAAGGTTGGGAAAGACCTTTAAGATCATCGAGTCCAACCATCAGCCCAGCACCACTACCATGTTCACCACTAAACAAGTGTCCTCAAGTGCCATATTCACACTTTTTGGGAACACTTTCCAAGATGGGTACTCCACTGCTTCCCTGGGCAGCCTGTTCCAGTGCTTGACAATCTTTCCCATGAAGAAATTTTTCCTAATATCCAACCTAAATATCCCCTGGAGCACAAATCTGATGAGGAGCAGCTGAGGGAGAAAAGCAGCTGAGGGAGAAAAGCAGACTCAGGGAAGACTTTATCACTCTCTACAACTCCTTGACAAGAGAGTGTAGCTAGGTAGGGGTCAGGCTCTTCTCCTCAGTAACAAGTGATAGGACGAGAGAAAACCGTTCCAAGTTACACCAGGAGAGGTTTAGACTGGATTATAGACCAGAAAATCAGATATTCAATATTAGAAAAATTTCTTCGTGGGCTGTCAAAGATTGGAACAGGCTGCTCAGGGAAGTGGTGGCATCACGTCCCTGGAGGGATTTGAAGGACATGTAGATGTGACACTTGGGCACATGTTTTAGTAGTGGCCTTGGCAGAGTTGGGTTAACCATAGGGCTTGATGACCTTAGAGGTCTCTTCCAGCCCAAACAATTCCGTGATTCCAGGATGCAGAACATCATTACTCTCCGGGTTTAAAAAAAAAACCAAAAAACCAAAACAAACATCTGAAAATCAATCTTTCCCCTTTATAGGGATGTGTCTTCTTAACCGATCAGCCATGAAAATGCTGCTTTTTGCAACAGGATCTCATGAGAAAATCAGGTAAGGCAAAGCAGCTCGGCTGGGACAGTCACCGTGAGTGACCTTCATTACCTATTTATAACCTAATCTCTGCCTGGGCCTGTGGGAATGAAGAAGCCGACTTCCAAAGGCCAACTCAAGGATGAGCTTGATTCAATATCCTCTGAATTTACTGTCTTTGAATTGCAGCCAACTGACAAGGATGACATGTCCCTTTCTCACACACCAGGTCTGCTTTCGGAGCAAAAGCATCTCAGCCGATGATCACTCCCCTCACGTTTGATAAGGTATTCCTGGAAGATCACCACTCTGCCTACTGCCCTGCCCCTCCAGAGGGGTTCAGAAGCACTCTGCCACACCTCACAAAGGTGGGCATCAATAGAGTTCACAGGCTGTACAGTGAAGTGACCCATCCACAGCAGAGGGAACACCACCGGGCAGCTCTGGCAGCTTCCCTGTCAGTAACATGCACTACTGAGGCAGCTGGTGGAGGCAAAAAACAAAGGATGATCCAACTCTTAATAATTTGTGCCACTGAAAGGAATCATCTTGCCAGTGCCAACCTTGCCTCCAGCAGGTTCTGATTCAGTTCACATCAACAGGAAAGGAACCAGAACAGAGAAGATGAGAACAAAAAGGGTGGACAAAGGAGAAGCCTTGTGCGAGTTTAATGAAGTGAATCAGCTCGCTGAAGGATTAGAGAAGTATTAAGGCTCACAGAAGGAAAGGGAAAGGACTGGATAACTGGAAGACAGAGAAGAGAGAAGACAGTGCAGCAAGGAGAGGGACACATCTGTTAGATCAACTTGGTCAACTCATTAAACCATCCCACAGGTGACCTGACCTTCTATCTCTGTCCGAGCTTTGGTACCACAGCTACCAAAACTCACAGTCCAGGACTGCTGAGCACTGGGGTGTGTCCTACCTGTCAGAGTCACGGCTGGGATGTCACCTGGTTACAGGGACCTGCTTTACAGACCTGAACTGCAGAGCTAGAAGGTGTCTGCCCTGTGGGGAACAGGGTGTTCCAACACACACAACTTGTTACAGGAACCTCCTGATACTTCTTTTGTGTGACACAAAAGACCAGCAAAAGGAACAGTGCTCTGGCACACAGCAGTTTTGGAGACATAAAGGACAGCAGCTGTGACTGCTGTGCAAGGCTCAGTATTACACAAAATGATGAGGGTTGGTGTTATTGATGCTTTAAGAGCCCCAGATCCTGCTAACCCCTGGCTCACCCAGCTGGGTGATGGATTTTTTCTGGTAACTTTTGTGTGCCTACTGACAATCCATGTAACTTCTGGTACCTGGATTAGTCCAGGAGAATTCCAAGACCTAATTTCCGAACACTGTGAATACACAATCCTTTAATTCAGATGATAAAAATAAAATAACCACATGTGAGGCATTTAGTGGTTTACTAACACTATAGGAAGCTTTTAACCTAAGAACCATTCCAAGACTACTTCCCCTTTAGTAATCTAAATATTTCTACAAGTACTGTCATATGATCTCAGACACTTTGTGTTATGGCATTACAAATATGACAGCAGCATTTTGATTATGCACAGCAAATCTCTCTGGGTTTAAAAGGTATGTCAGGCTGCATGTATTCGATAACAGATTAAATGACACTTGGAAAGGTATTGAATAATTTACATCTTATCATAGCTCTTTCATGAGCATTTTACACAATTCCTTTTCACAAGCTTCAAAACAGTATCTAACTTTGTTTTTAAAACCAATTAAATGTGTTCTGCAATGTGTACCATGCAAGTTGTACTGCCTAATAAAAATGGAACTGACACTGGTACACTAGGTAACAAATTTCCACACCATAAATTATTCACATCTCATCCATCACGTGATAGCACCACTATCAAGGAAAGGATTCAGGAATCTCCACCTTTCTAAGCTGTGATTTCACAGTATTATCAATGAAAAATTTCTTGTGAGGGAAAATATCCATGTAGATCACAGAAACAATAAAATGTAACATGCATAGAAGAGAATATGCAACATTTCTGAAACCCAGGTTTTAAACATTCCTCATTTCTTTGAATTTGTGGAATTTGTTAAAATTGGGACCCTAAAGAGAATTTATAAACTGAAGCTTGCCAACTGTGACATCTGCTAGAATGTAGTAACTCCATTTGTGAGAAATTAAGTATAGAATATTTACAGTAATTTTGCAGAAGGTATGTGCAGCCTTTAAAATAACCAGCAACTTGTGGTTATGAACATAAACCACAGAAATAGATGCACAATGCCCCTGCAATGAACTAGCAACCACAGTAATCTATTCTTTGGTTTAATCTCTATTTGGTTTATTGGTATTTTACAACTCTGAGCTCCCCACTTTCTCTAGTAGACTGCTGTGTCTTTCTGCAAATAAATTTTAGTTTCCTCTTGTCCTTCTACCAGGAGAGTGGACAGTTTCCTCCCTTCCTCTCCTGAGCGTGCACCACCAGCTTACCCTGCTAAAAAGCTGAAGAGGCTTAGGCCATGACACTTCTTTTAAGCAACTAACCAGCATCATGAAAAACCTCAGCAAATGTGCCCAGGCTACGAAAAAAACCCCAAAATTCTGCAGTTATCTTTCTACTGTTCATTGCTCCTGGTGTAACTTGAGAAGATCACAGTCAGAAGGAAGGCAGATGTCACTTACTGCTCTGGGCCGCAATATAAGTAAGTTTAACAACTGAGAAGTTTTTCAACAGCAGAGGGATAAAATGATTTTTGACTGCATTTCACTCTTTTCAAATCACTTTTCTCCTACTTGGTCTATAGCTAAGTACAACCAGTACTTAACAATATCCTTTTGGCTTTATTTAAATACCAAGATTTATCCTTTTAAAAATGCAGCTGTGTGCTTATAGCACAACTAGGAATAGCATTCCTGTCCTAAAACTTTCAAGTATGACAAAACTTGCAGATTTCAGCACAAATGACTAGGAGATTTCTGTTCCTATTTTATGCTTCCTCTAAATCCCAGGTTTCTCCTCAGTTTGCAGGAAACCCCTTACAACACAAGAACCCCTTAAAGCAAACAAAACATTGCTCACAGCTCTTAGTGAAAAGTTTGGTTTTATTTTCCCCCGTTCCATCAGCTCTATTCCACTACAAAAGGATCTTTCTTAGTAAAACAAATTACAGAACATTTTTTACGACAAGGCAGAAAGACTTCTATGACTGACATTAAACAGACTTATACTCTTACTTCCATTCTTCTGGAGGGTGGGCTAGTTCAAATTTCTCTCTCACATTGGACACCCCCATGTCCAGGTGTAGCCAGTGAACCTCCTCAGACCGCAGGTGACTGAGCCGTAACCCATAGCAGGCCACGTTTTTCACTTTGTGACTGTCCACAATCTTCTGAATTATGCCCTAAAACAGAGAAACACACACTCCTTATAAGCTGTAAAAGACAATTTTTTTTTCTTAAATTTTAAACATTACCATGTAATACCCTACATAAAATACTAGGCAGCACATAGGTAGCAACTTTACTAAAAATACTGAACATATTTTATTGTCAGCTACTCTTTCACACAGCTAGTTACAATTGCTGAAATTCTACTAGCACGGCTTCAGAAAACATCAGTAAATATGTTCCATGCATCTTACCTGATTTAGGCCAGTATTTCCTCTATGTAAAACAGAATAACATAAAAGCCAAAATATCAAAAGCAGGTTTGTGGATGAAAGGAAGATGTATTAGTTCAAAAAAACCCACCAGCGACCTTTAAAAGTCGCTCTCCATCAAGTACCAGAAAATCATCTTGGACTTACATCCTCTTTAGTGTCCCAACAGCCAGGATTTCACAGGTCACACCACAGCCCCTTGGTTTCCTTCCCTGTCCTCCCCCGACTCATTTGAGATTCAGCACAGATCCCTTATAAAACGAGGCAAGAGACAATTATTTGGGAACATTCTCAAACACAACAAATGTTGTTTGCCCTGAGGTGAATTTCAGAGTTTGAGGATCTCTTGCCCAGGAAAGGAACCTTTCACATAAATCTGTAGCAGATTGCTGTGTCAGACATCAGAAAGGTCTGACACGCAGTAACTAAAAATCAAATGTGGCAGTGGAGCAGGGATGATGAGCAACCTTCCAGGTGCAGCGTGCCAGGTTCTCCTGCTCTTATCCCGATCAGGGAGCCAGCAGGAGCTCGGAGCTGCTGCCTCACAACCCCATCAAAGGGAAGCCGTGTCCCTCTGCAAGGCGGCAGAGCCCCGCCGGCAGGAGCTCAGAGCTCAGCAGGAGCAGGGGCTATCGCTGCTGCCAGACACTTCTTTCAGGAATTCCCAGGCCTTTGCTTCTCTGCCTGTAATGCTCTGAAAATTCCCTGCTGAAAAACGCTCGTATAGGTACACGCACACAGACACACGCAGAGATGCACAAGTTGCTGATTCTTGCTCAGAATTCCAGGAAAACATCACCACAGAAGCAGGGGAAGTTCTACAGGAGCCAGAAGTGGCCTTCTGGAGTGAGTTAGAAGAGGGTTTTCTGTAGGATGACACTCTGGGTCTAGGGCACAAGTCTGGTGAGGAGCAGCTGAGGGGGCTCAGCCTGGAGAAAAGGAGGCTGGGGGGGAATTACTGCTCTCTACAACTCCCTGACAGGAGGCTGTAGCCAGGTGGGAGTCAGACTCTTCTCCCAGGTAACAAGGGACAGGATGAGAGGAAATGGCCTCAAGCTGCACCAAGGGAGGTTTAGATTGGGTATTAGGAACAATTTCTTCACTGAAAGGGTAAAAGCCTTGGAACTGGCTGGCCTGGGGAAGTGGTGGAGTCACCAACCCTTGAAGGTCAAAAATCATGAGGATGTGGTTCTTGAGGACATTGTTCAGTGGTGAACTTGGTCGTGGTACTGGGTTCATAGCTGGATCTGATGACCTCAGCAGTCTTTTCCAACCTAAATGACTCTGGGATGCTTCCCAAAATCTGCTTTATACTCCAAAGAAATTGTTTAAAACCTTGATTCTGCAAATTAAGCAAGCAGAAAACTAACCACAAAAAGAGAATTAAGGAAGCACTAAATCTGAATAGAGGGGGAAGATGACACGTGTAGGAGTGGAATCATGCTGCTGGTGAGGTGATATCAAGCTGTTAAATCAGCTCACACATCTCCTCAAACTGCAACCTTTAAATAATCTTTCAGAAGCAACACAGTGCACAGAGAAATGTAAAACAAAATTCTTTCAAGCCTACAGGAAGGAAACACAAGCCATGTTTAGTAAGTTCATGGGAACTGAGCTAGAAGAGGATCCATCAAGCCCAACAGGACCCTGTGTCTGAGAGCAGCAGTGTGAGCATCCTCAGAAGCATCACTTTGCTTCAGAACCCACAGTGCCCCAATTTCCCTTGTCTCCCATGCCCTGGAGCTGGACATCCAGTGCTAAGTGGATGGTGAGCCCAGACCTGAAGGAGGATGGACAGCAGCAGCAAAGCAAGCAGGAGGCTTGCAGAGGATGGTATTGTGTGGGAAGGAAACTTCACAACACTCTGGCAAATCCAAGCTTTCAGGCAGCTGGCAGCACCACAAACTCACCAGCCACAGCCTGTCCCGACAGCCAGAAGGTGCCCGAGCTGCCAGGACAAAAGTCTGATGCAAACAAGAACTCCCTGCAGGCACCTCCCTCGGTAAAACAACTCCAGGAGGAACCGGAGTGGCCACAGATGGGTGCCAGGGGATGAGGCAACACCAGGCAAGCACACAGGAACACTTCCCCCAAGTGCTCTCCTAACCTCAGACTATTTTTATCCCACTGGATTTCCGAAGCCAAGCATTGTTTTCTGTCATTCATCAACCTTCAATGAAACTCTTCCAATTACTCATGCTGTCTCCTCTTAAAGCAGTTCACTTTTTGCAACCTTCCCCGGCAATTCCAAAGGTCTATTATCAGGTCAGTGAACGGTTTAAAATCTGAATTAAATGGAAATTGTTTGTTTCTTGCCTGCATTTGAGGCTCTTTGTATCACAAACTACAAAGGAGAACAGTTGTCTGTATCCCTGGAAACACTCACCACCACCAAGTGCTCTCAGAAGCCACAGAGGCATATTTAACCTCTTCTTCACCCAAAGGACAATCTCTGCTTAGTTAGTAAAGCCTAACATTTTGGCAGGCGAGCTCTCATCCAAAGGGAACGGTGCCAGCTTTTCTATATGCAAACAGAAGAGATTAATTCATTTTCATCTCTTCCTGCACCCTGCACAGAGCATGTAACATACAGCATTACATTTTGGAAATCCATCCCTCTCCCCCCCCCATCTCTGACACTGTCAGTTGATAATGAAAATGGAGGTACATGTTCTTAGATGATAGTTACGCCTGCTGTGATAAGAAATGGCTTTGGAAGGGAAAAAATTATGGTAAAATTATCTATGACCATGAACCACTTAAACTACTGATGTGTAAAGCTCAGCTGAAACCACTAGTGTTTAGTCAGGAAAGAATCAAGATGGACATCTCAGACCCTCTCTAGTCTTCAGGCTGGGATTTCAGAAGGACTGAAGAAGTCAGATGTCCTAATTCCCCCCAAAATCGAGCGAGATTTTGTCCTTTTTGTATCATCAAACGAGTCTAAACCTATCACAGAATCAAAAATCAAAAATAAAAACAGACATATTTTCTGAATTATGTAAGAAAGGTGAGGTATGTGGCACGGTAGTTGCTGTCACCCCAAGAAAATAATTAGCAACAATTAGTACGTATTGCAACTCAAGAAAAAGTCAGCACAAACACTAAGGAGATGGCAGAATGGGTGCAAAGGAGGTCAAGTGCAAGTGTTAGAAAATATATTCTAAAAAGCCATGTATTGTCAAGAAGGAAGAAGTGATGCTTTACGTGAAACAAACACATTAAGTGCTTCTCTTCTCTTTTGTTTAGGAGAGCTGCAGAGCTCATTCCAGGTGCTATCAGCCCACAGTCAGAATCAAAAACTGGAGAAATAAGAACACATGGTGATTAATATGCTCAAAATGGCTGGTTTGCAGGGGACATCTCTCTAGTAACACATCTATACTTTTTTATTAATAAACCAGAGAATTTCAAACATTTTCAAACATTCAGAGCCACAAGTCCCATCAGGAGAACGCAGCAGCAGAACAGGGAGGCTCATCCAGCCCCAGGGACTTGCACAGCCCTCGCTGCTCTTTCCCAACAGTCCAAGATTAATCCCCAAGACTTGCTCTGGCACTGCAGCCAGCATCAGGTCAGGGCATTTAACTCCCACCAGTAGTAAATAACATGTTGTGTCTCCTCAGGCCCTGGGCAACCTCCAGAGACCCAGCAGAGATGCCTGGAGTGCCCAACAAAGCCACTGCCATCACTCCAGGATGGGTGACAGCCTCTGTGCCTTCCACGGTGGCTCTGTGAGGAGCCCTGCCAAAGCAGCCCTGTGTTCTCTGTGGCAGTGATGGGAATGCTTTATCAGAAGTTTCCAGACTAACAATTTAACTGCTTAACCACTGCACAGGAGCAGCTACAGCATCCTGCTGAGACATGTCACCACAACCTTTTAACTGGAAGCAGGGCCAAAGAAATCTGAAATCTCTCCAGACTCCACTGCAGCCAGCCCTGCAGCTCAGGAAGCTCCTCAGGCAGATTGCTGAGTGGAAAAAACCAGGTAAGGACCAGCAGTTTCAACCTGGACTACACACTTCTGACCTCAAATTAATCACAGCTAGAAGTACTTGTTGGAGAGCTTGACTCCAGCAGAAAGCTAATCCAGAATGAGATTTCACTTTGGGTACAGGGGACCCCTACATGAATGTAAATTCCCATGAGGAGTTTTCATGTGTCTGTTGGCAGCTCCCTGCAACTGCAAGGCAGTCACACAATCATCTGCCACTTGAATGCGGTTCACCGTAATCACATCGATTTTAATTAGGTTTCTGAAGCTGACATTTACATCCTGAACAAAAAACAGACTAGTACAGCTGAGCAAGAGACAGTGGGAAGCCTTCAGAAGAATTTCCTATCAATAACAGGCAAGGCATAGGTGACCTTTCCTTCCCTTTACCCCAAAGAGAAGAAGAAAAAGCTTTTGCTACAGGTAGAAAACTGGATTGCACTCATTTTTACTCATCTGTCTGAAGAACCCACAGATACCCACAGATACACATCACAGCTAATTTAAAAAATAGATTAATATTTGCCCTAAATTAGCAGGATGTGCCCAAAACCAGAATTTACAGTACAGTATATTTAGGAGAATGTTGAAAAATCAAGACAGACCAGAGAAAGGCTGAAAAGGCACACGGCACCCTTGGCTCTCCCAGGATGTATCAATAATACTTCATGCTTCTGTAAATGAGTCAAAATGAATTGCTTGCTTGTAAATTAACAAGACTGATGTGCTACTATGAATAAATTGAAGATAGAATAATATACTCCCAGTGTGACTGCAAACCTAATTTCCTTATTTAGTAGGAAGGAGAAAGTTTCTTGCACCAGAAAAAGTCTTTAAGTAGCAACTCTGACAAAGGCACAGCGTGCTAATGTTTGTGTAGCACTTCAAATATGTCAAACACTATTTATATATCAAGTACTGTAACTCCTGATGACAGATTTATATGGGGGGCTTAAATGAAAAGCTGAACAAAAGTAAATGGCAAAGGACTGATGAAAATTAATTTATCATTTCCATAAAGGAGAACTCTAGAACGTGCTCACTACACCAAAATCTGGGCTGTCCTCTGATAACACTGTGTCTGACAGTCAAAGCAAAAAGCCCACATTCCTCTTTTTCTCATTACTGTGCTCATCCAGCAAACACATTTGAGTGTCATGTGACAAACGAGATTGGGAAACTGATGAGGCTGCACAAGAACTCTGCCCCTGAAGCCCAACAAGCTCATAGCGAAACCACAGCCTGCACACAGGCTGTCCTGGTGCCCAGGATCCTGTCACCATTCCAGCACCTCAGCTCAAGCAACACATCCACCCAAGTGCCTCAGAGCCTTTCATATTCAAGCCGCAGTCGTATCTGTTATCCCAAAAACCTCTCCACACCCACACAGAATTCCACAAGGAACTTTCTTCCAAGCACACGCTGACAGTACTGACAGAGCAGAGCTGGTACAGCCCTGCTTTCCAGTCTTCTTGGATTAATCAGCACTTCTCTGATCCTACTGCACACTTCCCAAATAAATGCAATGCTGTTTTAAAAGCTGACAATAAATTTCGTTTTCCAGAAGCTTAACATCCAAGGCAGCGTGGGCAGCAGGGCGAGGGAGGGGATTCTGCCCCTCTGCTCCCTCTGCTCCGACCCCACCTGCAGAGCTGCATCCTGGGCCCAGCACAGGAAGAACATGGAGCTGCTGGAGCAAGTCCAGATGAGGCTATCAAGATTATCAGAGGGATGAAGCATCTCTCCCACGGAGCCAGGCTGAGAGAGGTGGGGCTGCTAAGCCTGGAGAAGAGAAACTCCAAGGAGAACTTAGAGCCCCTTCCAGTGCTCCAAGAAAGCTGGAAAGTGACTTTTTGCAAGGGTATGAAGTGATAGGATACAGGCAAATGGCTTTGAATTCAAAGAGAGTCGGTTTAGATAAGATATTATGAAGAAGTTTTTTTTACAATGAGGGTGGTAAAACACTGGACCAGGTTGCTCAGAGAGGTGGTGGATGCCTCATCCCTGGAAACACTCAAGGCCGGGTTAGATTGGGCTCTGAGCAACCTGATCTAGTTGAGAATGTTGCAGCAGGGATGAAATAGATAACCTTTAAATGTCCTTTCTAACCCATATTTTTCTGTGATTCTATATTTCACTACTCCCTATCCTCAGATGCACTTGCAAAGTCTAAGATCCCCCTTGGATCCAGTTCTGGTACAGTTAAACACTGATGCAGGACATTGACTTGAAGCCACCTACAGATCTAGATTTCTTCAGAAAAATGTCAAAGGTCTATTTATATTTGGTTTAAAAAGTTATTTTGTATGGGTGTCTCATCTAAGGATATCACGAGTATTTTGCACAAGTAAAACAGGCATTCTAAAGCCCAAGGGTGCTATAATCATTCTGATTATCATGGTACCACATCCCTTTTTGTTTACATTTCAAGATCCGTAATTTTGAATTCTTGTTACCTTTTTCAGGTTCTCAGAAGGGAGGCACCTCCAAAATGACAACACAACCATGCCTTGTTACCTGGTACAATTCAGGCAGGCACACAGCGGAGAAAAGGAAGAAAAAAAGGTAAATGGTACCAATTTTCTAGCTCTTACACTAGACTAGGAATGATTTTATACATTTTTACACACATCTATTTGATGTTTGAATCGCTGCACTCCAGTCTGCTTCTATACATCAAATAGTTCCACTGCCTCAAAGCACATGTATCACTGTACACACGTAGAAATGAGATTTGAATACACAACCAGTGCTGTAAAGAGCTGAGTTCACCAAAAATACTGAAACAGCTTTGAGTCCTGCCAGTGCTTACAGCCTCTTTCCACAGAACTTTGTGTGACCAACCTGCTACCCCTGTTACTAAATCTAGTAAGAATCTTTTAAAAAAGAGAAACCCAGTAGATAAAAACTTACCCAATTAATATATTTGCATCTCACTCACAGAATGCAGTAGATACAGCAGAGCAGCTCTACCCCATGCCCATTCTCCTACAACTCTCCAAGCTTCTGGCTTGGGAGGAACCAAGAAGCAATAAGCACATCTGGCCATTCCACAGTTGGGTAGCAGTGAGTTCAACTACTGGCGACCTGTCAGTCAGTCAGAACCAGTGCTGTGTAGCCCAGCTCTGCTCCAGACTAGCCACAGTAGATGTCTGGCACCTTTTGTCCAGATATTGGCTCTAAATAACAGGGGTTTGAAAAAGGGGGAGAGACTTGGAGGACAGAGATGAAGGTGAGCGGGTGGAACCACGTCTGGAACTGAGGATGGACTGACAGGCCTCTTGCCCTTTTTCAGAACAGGCAATATCCTTCTTGGGAAATGCTGGACACCAGGAATGCTGCTGTGGATGAGAAGGGATGTTCACCAATAAGGCTTTAATGCTCTATTCACTCGTGGAGCAGTAGCAGCGGTGCCAGCATAAACAGGCATTGCCTTTCTCCCCCAGCCTTCTCAGCTGCGTCAGTCTGCAAGACAATGAAGCTAACAAGATTACAGAACTGATCTGGATTTAAAACAACAGCAAAACAATCATTCATTTTAACTTGGACTGAGTTTGCCAAAACAGCCACACCACCTATGCCAGCACGACTAGGGTGGTAGCATGAGAAAACAAACAGCAAGAAGGCAGCTGGCAGAGCTGCCAGATGAAACACGTGTCTTGACTGGGATAGCATTTGAATCACAGACCTTTGCACTATGGATCTTTCCATTCCTCCACCCCAAACTGGATCTCCAATCAAATACTCTGCTCTCTTGCACCAACAGGTGAAAGTACAGCATGGATTGAATGGAGAGGCAAACAGGAAAAATGATGCAACAGGCACGAACACAGTAACACAGATGAATAAACTGCTGTAGTGAAGACCCAGCTGAATGTGCTTCAGCCCTTCCTCTAAAAAACTCAGCTTAGGGGACAGACTGGAATACATGAACTTCCAACCTGCACCCATGCCTTCTACCTGTGAGAAATAAGATTTTGCAGGTGGGTAGGGAAGCTGATGAATTTGCTCTGGTCTTTTTCCAGACGGATGGGATGTAGCTAAAGCATGCTCCTAGCATCCAATTTTTTTAAAGTTAGATAATATCCTTCCCCTTAGCTAAGGATTTACTTTTTTAATTCAGCTTTTTGAGTTCTTATTCTGTCAACATTAAGGAAGCTGACATTTCAAGGTGGTACTGCACAGAAAAGGAAGAAAAAGACATCTGAATTATGAACAGGTTAAGCAAACCCTGAACATTGTCTTTATTTGTTCAAGAGCTCTAATCATGTTTCTCTCCAACTACAAAAATAAGGAGAAATCTGACAGGTTAAAAGTTTTAATGCTATCTCTATCCAGCTTAGGTTTTAGACAGTATAATAGAACTGGAAGAAAACAAAACTTTCTGAGAATCAAGGTACAATGCATGTCTGGCAATAACCTGGTTTGAGATTTGTGGCTATTTCCACATAAATAATGTCTTTACTTCTCACAACTACTAGTGAAGAATCAAGGACAAGCTTTAAAGGCTAGAAGTTTAAAAAAAGGTGGGATGGATGCAAGCTGGCCACCTCTGGGGTGGAAAAGGAAACCACACGGAAGATCTACACTTCACCAGAAGCCACCTGTAAGGACTCACACAAGGTTTCCCAATGCCTGTTTTCTAAAAATCCCAAATCTTCCCTACCCCCTCAATCTGCTAAATGCATTGCACTCTTCTTTTTTTATTTTTAGAAATATGGTTCCAATTCTGCTTCAACCACATCTAAAAACAGCGGTAATTTTCTCCCAAGTGCTGATCCAGACCGGGTGGCAGTGTTCACTTTCAGGGTGCACTTGAGACCAAAAAATTCCATCTCAGCAACACCCACCTCCTCACATGCCACACCTGAGGCTGGGAGCAGGGCAGAGCATGCTCTGCATTCTCTCCAAGCCCGAAGCCTGGAAATCCTTCTCTGTGCATAAGCACCTAGACACCACATCCAAACAAGCGATACCAACATAAACAGCAAAGACAAACAACCTTTCTTCCCCTGGCAAATGCGTGGCTGTGTCTACACACACATTCACAGGAGGAGACCACTGTTTGCACATCCATAAAAGCCTTTTCTTTCTTTTGGAAATGAAGCATGCCTTTAGTATAACACCAGAGAAAAAGAGGGTAAAGAGAGCATGCCAGTTCTTTGAAATCCAAGAAAGCATTTCCCAGAATTGAGAAGCTGCTCTTGCATCCACTGCAGAACACAGCCTTCAACCCTCTGAGGAAACAGCTGTCTTTGAGGGACTAAATCCATCCAGAACAAGCAGAGGTCCACAGCCCAAAGTTCTCCTCAAAGCAAAGCCTTCGTGCAGCCACACTGTTGTCTTGGTGAAAGATATTTTAAGACAAACAGCAAGGAAATCACAGCCTAGCCTTTTAAGGGACTCCTACAGAAAGCTGAGTTCTGTTCATAAGAGCGTAACCACCTGAGTTTTAATGAGAAGTGTTTCCCTTCATGACCAAGGAATCGTGTAGAAGGTACACAGCTAAATCACTGTTTCTACTCTGCTCTTAGGATATAATCTTTTTTTTCTCCAGTTTCTTTTTTTTTGAGAGGAAAAGGCCCTTTCCTCACTGCTTTGACTGTCAAACACGTTATTTTCATTCACAAAGGCAAACTGGTCTTCGTTAGAAACAGAAGATGTTAGGAACCACAAATCAGGAAAGAAAATTCCAACTTTGCTTTCCCCGGATATATTCCATAAAGTCCTCTGGCTTTAGCAGCAGAAACACCTTTAATTGGCTCATCTGGAGATTTCAGACCAAGTCTGACTTTGAACACTGGGAATGTACCCGAATACTGGAAATGTTCCCTGGTATCATCCCAGCAGCTGTGCTGACCAGGGAGTAGTCTCAAAAGACCCTTTTTCTTTTCCTTTTAATTGCAGAGCTGTCTCAAAGACATTCACCTTTGACTATTCCTTCAGAGCTCCTTGGAAACAAACCCAGCTCCAGTCTCCTCCCTCAGGTCGTAATTCAGAAGAAATGGAAGCTCTATGGCAGACGGTCTCCTCCACAAAAGGAGGCATAAAAACCTTACAGGCTATTTTAATCTTAAATTATTCAGCTTGGTCGAAGAGCAGTCATTCCAATGGAATGTAGGCTTGTACTCCAACAAGGGTTTACTGTTTCTAAAATAAATGTCACGGTAATACATCAGTGCTAGACCTTTACTACCTGCACATTCACATTCAACAGTCACTGTCCCAGTTTAACAAAATAACAAAAGAAGGACATTTGTCAAAAGAAGGAAGTTTAACAGCTACCCATCATGTTCTTTATCAGGACAGAACAATACAAAAATCCCATTCCTTTTGGGAACATCCGTCCAATTGAAAGTACGTGTAAAAATTAAAAATTAAGGCAAGCCTCAAGTAACTGCTACTTGCCTGTTCTTTTGATCCTGCTTTTATAAAAAATGGCATATTCTTGCTTTAAACAATGATATATAACTGTGAACTGAACCCAGCACTGAATTTCTTACAGCAACTGTACGTTTTGTATCCTTAAAGTCCTTAACCACAGGTATTTCTGAGCTGGAAAAAAACAGATTTAATCTCTGCTTTTGTTTTTCAGGGTTTTACATACTCCTCTGGAAAGGAGGAGTATGCCTCTATTTCAAGTACCACATTAAGAGCCCTGGACATTTATCCACAGGAGAGGTTTGCAAGGTTAAAAACGTACTGAGACATAGTTTTTCTCCTCTTGTACCAAGTAATGCACTTTAGGAAACAAACCTATCAGATTAGAGATAGCAAACTATTGTACTTAAGCCAGGGAACAAAAACATTTCAAGTGGCACCCAAAAAACCTTATTCCATGTAAAATAAATGTATGCAGTTGATGATAATGCCTCCTGTTGTTGTCCCTCTGATCTGTCCCCTCACCAAATTATCCCTGAACACAGATATGAGCTTATTGATTTGACAAGAGACAGATTTCCTGATCATCACCAATGAAAATTCCTGGATTTCACAGGTCTGTGATCAAGATCACAAGACCTACTCCAGTGAGGAATGCTCTTGGGCCTTCCCACAAGCAGCCACGATAGGAAATAAACAGCGGGAAAGGGAGATAAACACTCAAAACTCTTTAGTTGTTTTTTTTTTATTTCATTTTCTCTTGCACAAAGGAAACTTAATAGAGGGCAAAAGGAGAAAACAAGTCTCCTTAACTCTGCGACAACTCTCTCCCTCCAGCAGAAGCACATCTTTGTAGTGAGTTTGAAGTACTGTTGGAAGGAAGGAGCAGATGGGAACCTGCTTCTACAGCAAGAACCTCACAGCAGAAAACAACCCCGCACACCACCTACCACCCTGCAACATTCTGCTCTTGGAGGATAATTAAAAAACAAGCAAACCACAAAAGCATTTGACATGTTAAACTGGGCTTCATGACAGTTTAAATACCACAATACCTCAAAAATTTAAAGAATAAATGCAGGAAAGGTAAGATCTCAGCAGTAGAGAGGATGTAAGTTCACAATAAAGTGTTTTCATGCATATATAACACTTCCACAGAACTCTTACAGAGTTTACAGATAATTATTCTTACAGATTACAGATATTTATTCTAAAAAAAGTCACAACCTTTGTGTTTTTTCCACAGATGAACTGAAGGACAATGCTGTAAAAATACAAGCAGCAGGTGACTACCAGGGGGGAGAGGATGGACAAATGGACTTTCTGAGGGGCGAAAAAGGGACTCTTCAGAGCTCCATTTTCCCACACTATGGGGGAGTAAGCTTCCTAACAGTATTTTTTTCCCTAAGTGATGTACACATTTACATTTAAACATTTTAAACATGCAAACACACACATACTACAATTAAACGCATTCATTTCTTATTACTTTTTTAAAACATGCAAAATGTCATTTAATGTCACTTTCATCCCAGCTCTCATTCTTGCCTTGAGGCGTCACACAGGCTAGTACCATTAAAGCTTCTGAATTTACTCAAAATACACAACAGGTCAATATTCTTTTAAAATAAACCACAAAACTTCCAGTTGGTTTGCTTCCAGATTTTTACCTCCCATTTTTTAAGTTAACACTTCACCTAAAAATGGCACAGGAATGCTAAAAACAGACTTACTCGGACATCTGTAGCATCTCCGTGCCGGATAATGCTGGCCCACGTGGTCGGTTCACTGCTGTTTTCAAAGTAGTGGAAAACCTTTAGGACTCGTTCCATGGCCCCCGGGGAACGCTCCATCCCAGTACTGAGGTGAGTCTTTGCACCTGAACTTGGGGTGTGATTCAAGTTTGGGTCAAGGTAAGCTGCTGCCATGGTTTTGCTAGATGCTAGGTATCTGTCATATTCTGGGGAGAGGGAAACAAGAAAGAAATTAATTGGAGTTATACGTGAATCTTATACTTCTTCATACAAGGCATTTACCAGAAAACCATACACACTCACTTTCTTTTTGGAAGGCAACTGAAATCGTTATGTATCTACAAAAATAAAAACCTACCCAGCTGACTACCAGAGAAACTGCAAGCCTCTAGGAGCAAGTGACCTGAACTTGAACAACACCATCATTTACAGAACGGTATCTTTCGCAAAACCTCTTCCGTTTGTTTCTCAATGATTTAACTCAGATCCCTGATAAAACATTCAAGACCAAATACCAGCTTTCAGTTTGAACAGGAGTTTCCATCCCTAAAATCTGCCAAGTCTGGTCTTACAACTCTAAAGAGGCATAAGGAAACCCTGGCACTGAACCGGGGGTTCTCAACTAAGAAGCCACACACCAACACCAAGCTCTCCGTTGCAAGGCTAAAACACTGAAAACTTGATTTTATGCTATTTTATGAACCAGTGGAACACAAAAACCATTCAGATCTAAGTTCATTATTCAGTGAGGAACCATTAAGAACACGGCTATCCCTCCTCTCAGCGATTCCTGAGCAAGTGGCTAAGTTTTATCTTCCACCAGCCTGATTTCAAAGTCTGGTGGCAAAAGGCACAGACCGTGGTATGAGTCTGCATGTCAAAGGAGAGAGAAGAAAATTGCCTCTTGGCTACTGCTCCTAATTAGTCAGCCACAAGCAGATGGTGTCTGCGAAATCAATGCAGTCCAAGAGAAAAAGAGCAAAGAGCACCTCCTCCCTGCCTGCCAGTCTAGAGCATCATTCCAGCCTGCTGGCTGGAGAGAGCAAAGGACTGCAGGGCTTTGCTCCAGGGCTTGGACAAGTGCACAGAGCTTTCCGTACCTCCTCCTCCTCCTCCTCACAGCGAGCAGCCAGCGGGGAGGCACTTTTGAAAATGTGGAGAAGTTAAAAATAAACTAAACTTGATCTTTTTGGCATAGTGCTCTGAACGCCTTCCTGGTAGTAAACTGAACGCCTGAGCCCTGGCTTACTTCAGTGAGAGGCGCAAGAGAGAGCCCTGAGCTCCCGTAATGCCTGGCTGCCCCTCAGAGCTCCAGCCATCGCCCTGCCACCTGCCACGGTGCCCTGCTGACCTCCCCAAAAACTGGCTCAGGAAACTACCAGGGGAAAAAAAAACCCAACACATAAAAAAAGGTGATTTGGTTTTCAGGGCTGGCTTAATTTCATGCCACGGCTGCCTGAAGCTGCCGAAGAGGAAGAGAAGCAGAAGCAGCCGGCAGTCAGGGTGAGGGAGAGCATCTCCCCCCTCAGCAGCAGCTGGTCATCACACCAGCCACGTCAAAACACACCACGAGCTCAGCTAACAGGAATTAGCACCAGCAATATCAAGGCTTGAAATCTTCAGACTGTAGATAACAACATTTGCGACTGGAAGTCTTAAGCATCCATCTAATTCAGACCCACCAGATAAAGAAGAAACAACAGCCCCTCTGGGAAGGATGTCTTTACCTCTTGAATAAATGGTTGGATTGCATTCATCCAACAGAACTGTAAGAACTTAACACTGGACAGACAAAAGGCCTCTGATGTCCTGCCCTCAGGGAAGATGGTAAGAGAAACCAAGGAGACACTTTTCCCAAATACTCCCCCAGTTTCTGACCCTTGAGGGACTTCCCCCACCTGCCAGAGTTTCATATCTGTGTGAAAACTCAAGAAACCACTACATCTTTACTGTTCCTCTTTTCTGGCCATCAGTACAAATGTATTAAGCCAACCTGACGCCCACATTAAAGCCTCTCCTCCTCCTCACCTCTCACGACCAGATACAGATCTGAAAATGCCTGAAAATGCCTGAAAATGCTTGAAAATGCCGTGAGCCCCTCAGCAACTTTGACTTCTCCTCACCAAAGAAGCCTGTGAGCTGTTTTCACACAAACATTGACTTTAAAGCTGAAACAGGCACAAAAATCTCCCCTCTGGCACACTAACAACCAAGACGACAAGACTGTGCAAGCTCCAAACTGCAAGGCTCCTTTCCTGTAAGGTTAAAAGAGCCATCGCTAAAGCCCAAAGGTCGGCAGGGTGGGGAGTTTCACCAGGACACATTCAGGCAGGCAGAGCCCTCCAACAGTCCCACTGCTTGGAATGAAATTGCAGATTTCAGGCTCAGACAAGGCCACTGACTTCGTGCAGGATGTTCTGCCTCCTTCAGAACAACCCACCCTACCTCAAGGTCACTGATGAAACTGCTGAGCTTTATTTAAAGTTTACATAAGCCAAGAGCAGGGAAAAGCAAAGCAAAATGAGTAATCTTTTCGCAGAGGACAACCAAAAGCATGCCTGCTTTCGTATTAATTCACCACACTTCATCCACTTACTACACACATTCATCAGGTTTTATGTGGCTGAAAAACAGGGAGAAAAGCTACGGGAAAACACCAAACCAAGCATTTAGATGTCTGGCCACAGGCTTAAATACAGACAACCTACATCCCTTGGAAGCAGCAAACAGAAAAGCAACGCAAGACTCCAGTACCTACACACTGAGGTGCTCTTACAAGGTATAATTTCAATGGACAGGCAAAACACTATTATAATTTTTCTGTATTCATCAAAATGTGGAATTAGACATCAGACTGACACTTCTGGGTATGGGGTCAGTTTTCATAAGGTTATATTCCACAGAGGTTTTTAAAACCTCTATTTCTAAGGCTAAACAACCCCCTCCACAAAATTAGAATAGCAGTTTTCCTTCAGAATTTGATCATCGCTGGGTTCCTTGCAACTTCTTTTTAAAAGCCCAATGCTTTCTTTATGAAGCACCAAAACAGCAATAAATCTGATAGCTCCAGGTATAGAAACACATGCCATATCTCTGGTTATGGACCTATAAACATTCCCATTAAAACCAGCCCCTGGGTTTGAGCTTGTAATGTGACTGTAAAACTCCGCCCCAGGCCAAAACTTTGTAAAACACAGCTGCTGTTAAACAACTATTTCACAAGAGCTGCCTGGTTGTTTTATGATACAAAGCAAGCTCAGATAACAACACCACGATGCTTATTTGGGCTGTTCTAAATTCAAACCAGAGTGGTGTGTAATGCTGCCATTACACATCTCCGTTTAAATGAGCAGCTTTAGTCCTCTTGATATTAAATAGACACGCAGTGCGTGCTACCACGGGCCAGAAACAAGCTACAGCCAGCTGAAAGAAGGCAGATTTGGATTGGACATAAATCAGAAATTCCGGACAGGACAACCTGATCTAGTGGAAGGAGTCCTTGCCCATGGCAGGGAAGTTGGAACTAGATGATCTTCAAGGTCTCTCCCAACACAAATCATTCCATGATTCTATGACTTAATTCTACTGTATTTTATTGGATATTGTGGTATTAAAGGCTGATGGTCTAAAGGCAAGCATGGTCAAACATCTTTGTATGTAAGGCTCTGTGCCAGCATCCCTTTGAGCTTCCAAGAGGAAAGACGATTGTTCTCCCAGTGCTTGCACTTCAGAGAAATCACATGGATTTCTCAGTAATGTCAAGGATTATTCCAGGTTTGGGGGAGGAGCAACGCAAAGCAGCCCTGGCCTGGTGATACTGAGCGAGTCCGCTGAGATGCTTCAGTTGTTACCAGACTACAGCACAAGATGTATTATTGTTCGGATGGATTTTCTGTGAAAAATCTGGATTTTCTGCTGTGTGGTGGGAGATTTAGGCAAGTTGAATCTTTCTAGAAGTCATTCCTTCTCAATGTGACTCCTCCTGACACATTCCCACATTTGCTGAAGTCAGTGTTATGACTTCCAGTAGCACAATCAAAGTTCGAAGTCACGTTTCACTAGCAGCTTCGAGTACTCAGAAATTAAATCATTTCCACTAACGAGACAGTCAAAAGTCATTAAAAATATTTAAATCAATTAACTGCAAATTGGTTAATAAAGTGATAGTAGAGTCATCTCATAAGGGAAATGGTTTCAATGAAAATAATGTCTTCAACACCAGCAGTTTGATAACACAATGAAAAATAATTAAAAAAATAAACAACACTTTCTCTTATTAGTGTTGGCTGATGGCCAACAACGCAGCACTAACAAGTTCATGTTACAAGGAACCAAGCTGTAATTATTCACACTGTGACTTCATGTTGTCCTTTGTAGATACCACGAAATCTTATTATTGCTTAACCTCCACATTCTGATCCCCATCTTAGGCTTCAAGGCATTGACATCTACGAGCTAAAGCCCCTTCCAGGTGGCATTTCTTCAAAATAACTTGGTCCATCTCAATCCAAACGGATAGAAATCTGCAAGAACCTATAAAATCTATTAGAAAAGTTAAGAACCTATAAAAGTACAATAAAAATTCAGAGTTCATTCTCTGATCCTGGTGTAATAATCCTTCTGCAAGATTTAAAATACTTTCAAATATGACAATTACTAAAATAAATAAAAGCCTTTAGATTGCTTGCACCTTTGACAAACAACGCTGCTTTACTGGACAGACTGACTGGAAAACAGCTTTCCAGAGGACCTGGAGGGTTTGGTGGACAACAAGCCAACCATGAGCCAGCAACGTGTCCTTGCAACCACCAGGCTCCTGGGCTTTGTTACCATCCTGGTAAGAGAGACATGGACATTATGGAGACAGTCCAATGAAGGACCACAAAAACAGTTCAGGAATTTGAGTGTCTGTCAAACAAGGAAGGGCTCAGAGAAATGAGATGGCTTGGCCTGGGGAAGAAAAGCTCAGGGGGATCTTCCCAGTGTGTATAAACACCAGTAAATATGGAGCTAGAGGGTTCCCCATGATGCCCAGTGAGGACATGAAGCGATGGCCATGAAAAGACAAATAGGAATTCCCATTTTAAAAAATAAGAGAAAGTTTTTGCACTACACAGGTGGCTGAACACTGGAACAGGTTGCCCAGAGGTTGTGGAATCTCCATCCGTGGAGATACTCAAATCACAACTGGACACAGTCCTGAGCAATCAGCTGTAGCTGACCCTGCTCTGAGCAGAGGCATTGGACAAACCTCCACAGGTGCCTTGCAACCTCTGAAATTTTGTTATTTGGCAATAAAAACTAAGTTAAGAATTTATTTCACACTCCAAAATCATAAATTATCCATAATACATCTCACATCAGAGAGTAAACACGTCGTGCATTTCAAGCTCAATCCGTTTTCACAGCTTGTATGAAATCCTGCTGTAACTCACCCTGCAAATATTAACTTGACTATCTCAACCTCACAGACAGGAAAGGTGTTAAGTACAATTTTAACTACTATCCCCATGACAAAGCTTGTATTTTTGGGGCCTGTGTTGAGAGTCAGCACATTGCTGACTTTTGGTATTCCACTGCCTGATACAAATACATCCATGCCACAGGAAAGAAGCAGCAAACCTGCCAGGTGTGCAACAAGTTCTTTGAGCATTTCCTTGATGTCAACATCTTGTTACACATTTAAGGATGAAACCTGGAGAAAACCATTAGGTTTGTGATTTCAAATCAGGGACGAATGTAGAAAGAAAGGAGAAAGGCTATTTTTTCCTTTTATCATCACTTTAGCCTTCAAAGACATTCAGTAATTTCAGCTATTTCCATAAGTCACGTTGGAATGTCCCTGTTTGTTCCCCGCTGAGTTTATTTTTCTTTTACTTTTTCTTTCAGCTAATGCTGATGTTCAAAAGCAGAAGAAAAAAGGAGCAATCCTTTGTTCCACTTTACCCTGCTTTTCAGCTATGTTCACTGGTTTTGATAATATTTGCTATGACTACATCCAAGAACACGTTTATTTATTTATTTCTCTTGCTGCCTCTGGTCTGATCCCCTCCTGGTCACTGCTTTCTCCCCACTCCTCCACATGTATATATTTTTAAGTGTAATATTTGTAGCCAAAAGCATTTATCAAGGCTCTCAGGACAAAGTATAAAGCCAGACACGTTAACACAATTTTAAAATCAAGTTCTTAGTACCTACTTTAGCCCAAATCGTCTCACCAAGTACTTCACTATATCAGTATGAAATGGAAAAACAGTACTGGCAATTCCCCTCAGGGAATACTGCTGAACAGTTACTAAATCTATGTCTCAATACAGTTCAAAGATAAAACAGACCAAAGTCAAAACAAGTTTAGCAATACAAATTGCCAATATGGGAACATTTATTTCAATTATAACAATGTTATAGGAGATTAAACGTTCAAGGGAGCATGAAGGAGGAATTCAGAGACAGTGTGAACTACAAGACCCACATGAAGCAAAGCAATATGCCAATCCTGGGCCTGTAAATGTAAGACAAGTGTAACTCACTAAAAATCAATAATAAATAAAAATATAAATAAATAAATGCATCACCTAAATTAAATGAAACAAGGGCATATTCCCTGTACAGTTGCTATGGACAAAGGCTGTTTAAGAACTTGGGAGTGGATTTTGCTGAGTGTCAGAGAAGCAGGAGCTATTACTGAGATAGCTGCACCTTGGGATGAAGGGACTGAGAAAGTTTCAAGGGACTGAAATAGTTTAACCAATTTTTCAAATGTCCCAAGATGTCTTGTACTTGTCCACCCTGCATTCAAAACACCACCCATCCTCACTAAAAATCCCACAGGATTAAGTCCTAATGTACCTTTAAACACTCAGTTTAACCCAATTTTACTGTAACATTACATAATCTGCACTACCAGCAATTCCCTTTGGAGTTGGCACCGTTTTCTATTTTTAATATTAAAAAATTAAATAGTGAGGAAACATCAGCTGTGTCGGGAATACAAGAAAATCAATGTCTGTACAAGCTTTAATTAGAACACAGTATCCATTTAGATACTTGCCTAATTTCTCAACAGCACTCTGAACTTTCACTGTGGTCCCTTGGCACCACTGAAATTCAAATAAACACTAATCTCCCCTTGCATCTTCTGTTGCTTGCTTCTAGCAAGCTCTAGAGAATTGGAGGGGTGCAGTTTTCTTTCAAAAGGCACTGCAGAAATGAGCAAGTAACAACTGCGCAATTTTAAAATAAAGATTAAAATTAATTTCTATGTATTTTGGAGCTGTGCTACTTGTTGGCAGCAGCCCTTCCTACAAACACTGAAATAAGAGATGAAGTAAGTTGTATGAATTCAAATAATCTTTTCTAACACTCCTGACCGAAATACTGCTCCAAGGAGGACTCACGTAGCCCAAGCTCTTCTTCTAAACAGCTTTAGAAGCAAATACAAGCAGGGAGAGCTTATTGTCCTTCTAGAATATTAAAAACTAATGAGAATTGGTGATGATGCAAGTGTGCTTCTCTGAAATGAAAAACTAAAAGTGCCTGAAACTACAGGCAGCTGAGGAGAGCACTGAGGTATCCTGGCTATGCACTACCAAGGCTTAACACACTTGGCTTTGGCCACCATTCGATTTTACCCTGGCTTTCCTGGTTTTATATTACCAAATGACACCATGCCAGTCTATAACTCAAAATGTTCCAACTATCTTTTAATTTTTAACCCTCCTTAATAATTTTAACCACCAGATAAAAGGCAGTTAAGTGCTCAAGAGGAACAGCGTGACAACAACCTCGCTGTTGCGTTGCATGACAATGGCCTATTACAAAATTCAGTGACCTGTAAGAAGTTTTCCTTAGGCCTATTCTGGCTCAGGTGTTTTCCAAAGCCAGTAAATACAGCCTCTGGAATATAGGTAGAAATGAAGAATAAAGTTGTTCTTTACTCTGGCTAAGTCAAGCCAGAAGCAGATAAACATACACTGTATGGACCATTTCAAGATTTTTATTAAAAATAATAACAAAAACCAACAAAACATAATAAAGCCTTAAAAAGGCAATTTAAAACACTTCATCCACTCCAAACAGATCATCAGGGCCCTCTTCAGACTTCTGGAGTCAGCACCAATGATTCCATATTGCTTTGTATCAGAACACAATTTATGGATTCCCTGCCAGTGCTCTCATCCCAGGTGGATGCTCCTGATGTGCTGTGCAGGGCTGAATCTGACCCCAGGACTCACCACCTCACTGCAGCTGGAATTCTCCCTTGGACATGGTCCCTTGTCCCCACACTCTCCCCACAGTAATAGGGACTTCTGAACTGTGCACTGCACATCTAACGGGAAGGGCATTCACTGGTTTGGCTCTTTTTAATCCCAATGAAGTTGTGAGGTTTCTTGTGGGGCTTTCCAGTGAATGCTTCATTAAGACTCTGAATCAACACTGAAAAGCTCTGAAAATTGGCATCATCCTAGAAAACACCCTTGGCCTCCATCCAAAGCATTTTTCAGTCTTTTACCTTCAATCTACTAACACCGGGCTATTGAACCTTCCTTGAGTTTAGACGAATTAAAGCATGTTTAATATACTACAGGTCCTGAAGTTTGACATTTACACTGTACTGAGAAATCAGGAATTCACAATTTTAAGGCAAAGCTCTCACTTAAATAATTTAATTACAATATAAAGTGGGTTCGCTGTGTGTTTTGGGGGTTTCCTCAACATGCAGGACAACATCCTACCAAAGATATGATGTTAGAAAAACTATTTTCTTTTTTTTTCTAGAACAATCTGCAACATGTATGTCACAACAGCTAAAAATCTTGCTTTGCATGAGACACAAACCATCAGAAAGGTGAAAACTTCTGAGCTGAATAAGGTAACAGCTGCAATTAGACCATTCTACTTCCAACTGAGTCACTACTTCCAGACGTTCTTAAACCAGGGGAAGAAAGCCATTCCAACTTGTATTAACCAGTCAAAACACATTTATTTTAGGGCTTCCTTCAAGAAAGTTCTCTGAAGGTGAAATTTAACACTTAAAAGGATAAAATATTCATCTGTGGTAGAAAAATTAATCGGAACCTGGAAGAGGTGGGTTCAATCCCTACAGCACGTTTCAGTACAATTAAGCTTCATCAGCTTTGCCACTTCCAGTTGTGGAAGGAATCATGCAGGAACACCACAAGAATAATCAATCACGGTATATGTGGCACTATTTTCATCTCCTCTCCAGCCTCCCCTGACAGGAGACATCCTGGGTCAAAACCTCATCATGCTTTGTAACACACAAGCCATAAATACAACACAGCCTGTGCCAAAACCAGCGCCAGCCTCTTCCATTAAAGCAACTGTTTGGGTTGTTCCATCCAGTCCACCTCATCCCACCTGAGATAACCCAGATATTTATTCGTTACTGGCAGTTATCTAATTTCAAACAACAGGGAATGGGGACAGAAATATCCAATTCAACTGCTACAGCTTTCAAAAACAGGAGTAAAATTGAGTCTTGGAGGGTTCTGTGACAGCCCATCCGTGGTGAATTGGCACAGACACGAGCACAGACCTGCCAGCACTCAGGTCCCAAACCACCAGAGTGTGCAGTACGTACCATCATGGAAGGGTATCAAAGGAGACCAGGAGGTGACTGGTTTAACATCTTCATGGATGAGAAATTCAAGCAAACCTGAAGACTTCAAGTCAGCAGGTTTCACTACCCCCACAAGAATTTACTGCACCTTTTTAGAATATATTTGACCATGGACAGACATTAAGAAGCTCATAAAGATGCAACTTACTTTATAGTGCCTTTTTCTTCTATTCAATTATTTCCCTGGAAACAATAAATCAATTCCCACCATCACAGTGATGAAATATGCAATTTGTGTGCAACAATCTCACCATTTGCAGAAACAGCAGGTGGTAATAAATTAAGTTGGTGTTACACAAACAAGACACCTCCGTAAGCCAACACAGAGCTATCAATCCATCTTCCTTCAAGTCTCTATTAGAACACACAGGAATATTAATTGGAGGTGGGGGGGGATGCACTTAGACACGTGCAGTTTTTAAATGCTGAATTGACTTGGCCTGAGAACACAATCCAAAAGGATCTGGCAATTAAAACACCTTTGCACATGAGCCTCAGGAGGCAGAGTTTTTATATATTTGCAATCTGTGCTCTTAATATGCTTGAATTTATTTTAAAAGAAATACTTCATAGTAGCTAGAGAGAAAAAAGAAGAACAATCTCTTTCAGCAAGGACTATGGGTGCTTTAATATGTATGAAAATATTTCTGCACAAAACCTGGATGTTGCTGTGGCAATACACCTTCCACACTACAAACATGCAGCAAGTATTTCACAGGTCAGAGGGACCTAGAATCACTCAAACCCCTACACAAACTGAACAGTAGCTAGCGTTAGGAAAAACTGTACAAACAGATAAAAATATTCAGTATTCCAACCAAAGAATACAGTATTTCATCACATTACTAATTTTAGCCTGAAACTGGGTCTTTGGGATCTTTGTGACTTGGAAGAGGTTCTGTCAGTGCTTACTAAAGGCAAGGGGTGGGTGTTGAGGATCTTCAGCATCACACAACTCCTTGCCAGCAGACAATTATGGATTAAGTTTTTTCTATTTTAGCCCCAAGGTGCAACAGGAAAGTCAATGGAATTTCCAGAACATCTTGTGCACTGTCTAGAAGTCCAGAGAAGCACAACTAAAATAATGAAGAGGCAGAGCAGGAGCCTTGTGAAGGGAACCTAAAAAAGGCAGGACTCCAGACAAGAGCTTGATCGGTATTTACAAAATCCACAAGGATGGATAAACTGATATTAAAAGATTCTCTACAAGTCTCTAATGCAGTGGATACTGAAGAAACATGAAGACAGACTGCAGCCTTGCTCACACAGTCTCCTGAGAGTCACAAGTAGGAGATGCTGCCCAAGAGACTGGATCACCGATGGGATAATTTTTTTACATTAAGAACATCCATAAAAGCTTAACTTTTTGCTTCTGTGGTTGAAGCTGAAATATAGACTCCTGGAATGGTTTGAGTTGGAAGGGACCTTCAAGATTATCCAGTTCCATCCCCCTGCCATGGGACCTTCTACTAGACCAGGTTGTGCCAAGCCCCATCCAACCTGGCCTTGAACACTTCCAGGGATGGGACATCCATAACCTCTCTGGGCAACCTGTGCCAGGGCCTCACCACCCTCACAGAGTTTCTTCCTAATATCTACTCCAAACCTCCTGTCCTTCTTCTTAAGGTGACTCCCCCTTGTTCTGTCACTCCAGGCTCTTGTCACAAGTCCCTCTCCAGCTCTCTCAGAGCCCCTTTATGCACTGGAAGGGGCTCCATGGTCTCCCTGGAACCTTTTCTTCTCCACACTGGACATCCCCAACTCTCCCAGCCTGTCTCCATAGCCAAGGTGCTCCAGCCCCATCATCAACTCAGTGGCCTCCTTTGCACTTGGTTCCAAAGGTCAAATATAACCCTTAGGACTTCCACAAAGTTCAGATGAAAATACAGATACACCAGCTTTGGCAGCTTTCTCATAGACTACATTTATCAAGTCAATAGCTGCCAGTGCAAGATGATGATTTCCAGGCTTGGAAAAGCCTGACATTGAGTCAGAAAACTAAAATAAGTCAAGTAACATTTTTATTATAGAACAAATCAGAAAAATAAACAACCCCACTAAAAAAGCCCATCTATGAACATGTCCAAAAAGCCTACACTATATATTCTGATCCTTAAAAGGGTTCATATAAGTATGTTAAAAAAAAACCTAAGAAAATTAAAGATGTCCCATCACCCATGCAGTATTTTCCAAGTTTTTAAAAAAATATCAAATATTTTCTTGCACACAGTTTAAGTTCTCATGTATAGTTTCATGTCCAAATACCAATAAAGGAATTTGTCTGGTTTCTCAGACATGCCTCAGTAAGAAGCTACAAAATTGATATATGATTATTTCTGAAGAGTGTATTTGTACAGATGTTTGAAGGCAAGTAAGTTGTCACCACAGGCTGCTTCACCAACTTAATAATTTGTCCTTGCTGCTGCCAAAGCTGCAGAACTTGCTACCCTTTTCCTCCCTGCCAAGGGTTTCCTCATCTACTCTTCCCAACCATGGAGCCCTTGCTTCCCTCTGAGTCCTTCTGCTGCTGCTTAAATGATTTTTGAGTTGTTTTTACACATGAAGACAGAATAAATCAGTCCAGGCTTCCTTTTTTTCTGGTTTTGGTGGGGGTTTAGTTTTGCTTGGGGTTCACAGTCCAAAACTGATGTATCTGAGCCTCAAGCATTAAACTATTAAATAACATTTACTGATTTTCAATACCTGCTCAAGAGGGAGGTGAAGAGGAGAGACAAAGGGGAGGGGGGGCAGAGAACAGGTACGAGAGGAAGAGAAACTATTCCACTGCAGTGACCAAAGGAGGCAAAAATCATTTGGTTAAAATACCAGTATTAAAAAATTGAGTGTCATTTTCAACTTCAACCTTCTTTTTATCCTCTTTACTTGAAGCCATTTATCCACTATTAGCTGGTACCCAGACAAGTTTGACCAACTAAACGGACAGACATGAATAAAAACACCAAGAATCTTGAACACGGGCAGAAGTTGATGGAATTCTCCAGGAACAGGATAGACAAGTAAGGCTTGTTTGTATCTGATACAAGGAAGCTGATGAACACCTGTAATTTGCACCAAAATCAACCCAACAGCTGATCATTGACTACCACAGCACCATCTCCAGGGCTTCAGCCAGGCACTGGAACTTCAAGAGGTGACAGTAACTTTTAACAGGTAATGTGGTGTTTCTTTTTGGCCAGAGACCATTTGAACACATGATGGAACAAGTAACTACAATGAAGTGTAAAGGAAAAGGTTAATTTGAGCTCTGCCTGGCGCAGTCAACGGCAGCATAAGCACAACTAACCTCTAATTATTTCCCATTATTTTGCAAATGTCAAAGTATGGTCTTTAAAGATGCTCACCATTTGTCAGAAACATGATTTCATTACATTTTAATCAGCTGCAGAATATTTCACGGAGCAAGTGAGTTTCATGGCTGACAGGAATTCGATGAGAAAAGCTCACTTAAAACGCAGTTATGTTCTTCTGTCAAAGACAACACCACTCAGAGGAAACTCTGAGACCTTAAGAGTTAATACGATTTGCTCCGAAGAAATGAGCTGCAAATGATTTTCACACTCCAGAAGGAAATTAGTTTTCCCACTTTGAGAGGTGAACAGAAGAATACTTTGCTAATACAAAGAAAGGGACAGAGCAGCATACTTGATGAGACTTCATGGTTTACTCTACCCCTTTAGGCAAAATAAATTAATTTTTAAAAAAATAAATTAAATAAAGATCCAGCCCCTAAACAAACACCCCCATGCCACTATATTCCACTTGCTGCAGTGCTACGCATTTAAAAAGTTTTAAGAAAGAGCAAATTCTGATTCATTAATGGGCAACACTAATTCCTCATTTAAGATGTCAGTTAACAGAGACTGAAAACATCCCTGTTCCACCCTTCTTTGTGGAAAATGTATTTTTCACAGCAAGAACTTGAGCTGCACAGACTGTGTCACTTAGAGAAGAAGTGAGACAGGCACAGAAAGGGTGATGCCGTAAGAAAAAAACCCCTCCAGGAACAGATCCTGGCAGATTCTCCAGGGCAGAAGCGGCAGCACAGCCCACCCCCATCTCCCCACTCATTTCAATGAGCCTCTACCACGCTCAAGGTCAGAAAGCTCCATTTCTTTCAAGAATTCTTCATTAGATTTGAGATTTCTGCTGCCAACTCGAACTGTGGAAGACTTTTCTCAACACCAACCCATGCTAATTTTTTTTTTTTTTTTTAAACTAGACAACTCAAGATTCTTCATTGTTTTAATTAATCAAAAGAAACTCACAGCATAAAGGTTTTGGAGACTTAGACAATTAATACCAAACCTAAAGGCAACACTGGTTCAGTTTCTATTTACTTCACTTTTATGATACACAAAGTAATTTATTAAAAACATCTCTTATCCATCTTCCCTTGTACACTGCAATTCACTCATTGTTAATAGCATTTAAAAGGACAGGACCTGAAAAAATTTAAACTATTTCACTGGTGTGTCTGCCTTCATTGTTAAGTTTTGTCACCTGCAAAATCTGATATTCAAATAAACAACCTAAAATCAGAGTTGTTGCTTTTATAAACTGCACAAATGTCCAGAAAAAAAATGCTAAATACTTTTTTCATCATTTTCCAGATGTAAGACATAAATTTAAAACTGGATTTGTTCTTTCACAGTCTAATTTAAAAAAGACAATATACTGCTGAACAGCATATACTAAACTTACAGATTGATCTTGATGTTTTAAAATGCACTTAGCAAAGGTGTGTACCAATGTAAGGTATTTAAAAAGAATTTATTTTGGGTGGAATTTGTCAATTCTTATAGGACATCTTGCAGGAGAAGCTTAAATTCCTTGCTTGTTCCAATGCAACAAAACTAAGATTAAAGAGAGACAACAAATTATGCTGGGACTATGCCTATGAACATGTTGTTTTGACAGAAAGCTCTGAACTTATAAATCAAGTTATTATAACATTTATATAATCTTCTCTTACATGCTAAACTAAACAGTTCACAGTCATAAAACAAACAGCACCTCTGTGGCCTGAAAAGAAAGAGGAAAAAAAATCCACAAAGAAGTAATAATTAAAGCAAAAAATAACAGTCCATCTAAAAATTCAGTGCCAAACTACACTGTACCATCAATGGCAAAGAAAACACAGGCCATAATTAACAAATCAACAACCTAACGTGTTCAAGATCCACCTTTCTTCTTCAGTAGGGCCTTAATTCTGCACAGCAATGCCCATCCTCACGGATTCCCAGCAGAGTGGAACACACAAGTGTGTAAGGGATGGGTGGTGAGTGCTGGAATACCTGAGAGCACATGGATGAGGAAGGAGGAAACATTCAGCACCTGAAAGGACCCGGCCCTATAAAAGCTGCCCAGTCAGTCACAAAGGACACGTTTTATGAGCAACTTCCTTGCAGCACAGGAGGTTGTCCTTGTGAGAACAGAAGGGCACAGCTCACGTCCTGCCTACTGCCTGATCTGAGAAATACTTTTCCTAGTTGAGAAAAGAAGTCAACCAGCACATTTTTATTTCCATTTACAACGAAAACCAGAGCAGCGTTAATAATGTGAGTACAGACTGGATATACAGAGCAAGGAAAGTCCTAATAAGAGAAGGAAAAATATTCAAGAATTTTATGGTAATAATCTACAAAAAGTTACAGATTAACTACTGCTTTGTATGATTATTCGAGGGCTGAAGCATCACGTGTACCACAGACGGAAACAAAACTGACATTCACAGTAATTCCCACATCAGGGAAGAGAACAGCTCCCATTTCCCAATGTGCAGCACTATTCCAAAAAATTGCAACCTCTTGTTTATGTTCCGACCACTGAACAGGAAAATACTGACTGGACTGAGGCATCAGCGACTGATTCATAAAATAAAATTATTATTCTTGGCAGACACGAAAAACCATTTCAAGTTGAGGTTTGGTGTTCTCCCTCTTGTTTTTATGTCTCCAAACACTGTGCTCATAACTGCACTTTCCTGAATTTCCCAATACCATGCTAAGGAAAGACAGAAGATTTGTGACTGCAAGTTTCAAAGCTGCCTTCATTTCTCATTCTCCTGAAGATGCACAAGACATTGCAGCCACACAAGTAACCAGAGACACCTGAATGTAAAAATCCTTCAGCCAGTAATTTTGACCTCAGTGTACTTGTAAATACAGACCCAAGTATGAGCCCATCTTACAGCCAGTTTCAAATATGCAAGATTTTACCCCATTTTGATGATTTTTTTCTTGTTCCTGAGATATTTACACCCAAAAGCTCCCACCTTGGTTTCTTTTACATTGGCTTGACTGTGATTTTTAACATTAAAAAACCATACTGGAGCTAAATCTGGATTAAACAGAAGTGACTGGTTGCCATTGCTTTTCTACCCTGGATAAACATTAAGTGTGTTTTAACTTGCCCGGCTTTTCCTACAGGATGAAACAGGAATTGTGAACATGACCTTGCTGTGCACCCAGGAGTATCCAGGGTGTGCTTGTTCCTGCTTTCAGATAATTTTCATCTCCAGCTCGTTCCTACTCCCATCTCCAACAGCCACTGCTCCCTCCCAGAACAGATCAGACACAGAAAAAGCCCAACTATTTTCCCTTCAAATTTTAGGGATGAGCAATTTCAGAGATTCGAGACTGATTTCAGCATGAGCAATAAAGACTCGGATAATTCTGAGTAGAAGATGACTTGAAGGAGGGTTTATCACAGAAATGATTTGACCACTACAGCAAGTGCTCCTGTTCCTACTGCAACACCTTGGTTTTCATCAGTGTGGGACACTGTACTTAAACTGCACAAAAGTATCACAGCCAGAGCTGGGAAGAGAAGTGAGATGTGGCAGATAAGAGCATTATTCCAAATGCATTTTTACTGCGCCTCCAGCCTGACAAAAGATATTTAAATTATATTTAGATGTGCAAATTTGGTACTTCAAATATGAAGTCCAACACTACTGGTCAATGCAGGTCAGACAGCTTGTTCCAAGAAAACTAAATTAGTGCACCCAAACCCAGCAAAAAAGTTTGTTCAGTATCACATAAAACCAGAACCTATACAACCACTAAAATTACTCTGGAAAGAAGAAAAGTAATGGATATTTTCCTACCGAAGAACTGATGATGCCTCGCATCCATATATTCAGTTTATATATCCTATGTCTATAAAACAGTATTTATAGTATATAATATACTTGATATTTTATATTATATACTCTATGAAATACTATGTGTATGTATTTAAAAAATATAAAAGTAAAGGCAAAAGATTGAAGGGGCAACTCTTCCCTTTCAAGGACAAAACAGGAAAAAGGAAGAAATTCTCTTCTGTGAGGGTGGTGAGGTCCTGGCAGAGGTTGCCCCATCCCTAGAAGCGTTCACAGCCAGGCTGGACAGGGCTTGGAGCAACCTGGGAGAGTGGAAGCTGTCCCTGCCCATGGCTGAGGGGGTTGGAATGAAATGACCTTGGAGATTCCTTCCAACCCAAACCATTCTGGGATTCTACGCCATCCTCCCAACTCTAAGAAAATCCCAGCCATTAAGTCCTCACACTTACAACCAGAACAAAATCCCCCTAATTTTAGGTTCAGAAACACATGCAGAAAAGCCCACCTTCTGCCAAACCTATTGCTCCGGGTGCAAACCCTACTTTCTTTGCTGCTCACATGATAAACATGACACGGGAGTCAGCCCTGTACTGGGAGCAGATACACAGCTCCCTGCCACCTGAGCAGTGCCTTTTCCCTCTGGGAAGGGGCTGGGATGGATATCTGCACCACACACATGCTCCCATTTGACAGGTACAGCTATATATGACCATAAATCAGAGACCTTTTAATTCTGCCAGGATGAGTCAAGACTGCTGCAATCAAACACCTGAATGGACAAAAAGCTGCTGCTCAAGACCCTGGCAATGTAATTTGTGGCATGGGAATCATTTGTTAGGATCAAATTGAAAAGGTTACTCTACTCTAAAGTATCTTTGTTGCAATTCTTCAGATTATCTTGACCAACCATCGTGACACAGACGAGACAAAACCTCCTTTGAGCTCAACACACTGAGATTTCAGGAACACGATTCCTACTATCTCCCCATACCAGCAAGAGCAGATCACTGTTGAGTTGCAAACATTTAGTAGAAAGCCTGTGAGAAGAGTTTAAATTTTATTGCCCCTTATCTTCCAAAATCAGCTAAGAAGCTGCAGGAACACACCCAGTTCCTTCCCACTCTCCTTCCCAGAAATAAAGATTTACCAGGACCGCAGACCATTACTCACCCTGCGATCACTTATGATGAAAATGTTCCCTGCTTCAATGACCTTTATATGGGTGTTAAAGGAGAAAACTCAACCAGTATGGGAATCCATGACCAAAATACTGGCAATTAAGTAATTAATTTCGCTTCATCAAGAGGTATTGTTCAAGTGAGGAAAGTCTGGTTTTACTTTTACTACTACAGCTCATCAAACTGAAGTAAAAAGTTCAGCTTTCAGTCTCAAAATGCCACACTTCAGTCCTTATACCCATCCCGTTAATGTCTCCGTGTCCAGAACATCACAAGTGCTCAGTTGCTGTGAGCAGCTGTCCCAAGTCATGGCAGAGCTGAAGGTCACACTCCTGATTTTACTCCTGTACTTATTGAAGATGAGGCGACTTAGGCCATGGAAAAAGCTGTTTCTCAGATATTTCCTCAGTAAAACAAGGGACAATACTTCATTTGCAGATTCCAATTTCAATAAAAAGACAGCACAAACCCCTAGTGCTTGCTGTCATGGATCTGCAATCATTGGCAGGAGAAGCACTACTTCAGAAAACAGTGATGGTGCTTGGGAAAAGGAACAAGCAATCTCCCTTCTGGCAAAGTAACAAACCTTGGTTATCAAACAAATAAATGAAAAAAGGGAGTTTGTCTACAGGCTATTTTCAGTGAAATGACTCAGCAGGACTGAATACACACAGAAATGCTTTCCTTATTATCTATGCTAAGCTACATTAAATATCAGAAGAGGAAAATCCAACCCTCTTTCCATATGCCAATAAATACAGCATCACCCAGTGCTGGGCAACCAGCAGTTACCTCCATACCTCAGCAACCCCTGTTCTTGACAACCTGTCAGGAAAAACTGGCACTGGCAGTTCTCAACAAGGATTCAACAGGAGATACTGCAGTGATCTCATTTCTTTTGCATGACAATGAAATCTTCATGAATGGTACAATATTTTTCTAACCCCGATAATCAAATACATTTATGATGTCCTGTACTTCAGCCTCTTTTAATGTAACATTTACAAAGATATTTCCTTGTGTCTGGCTTTTGTTTGTTGTGCCAGGTTACAGAATGCAGCAAGGCTTGCCTTCTGTACTGTCATAGTGTATATTTATCTATAATGTCTGAAGTTTTTAATAATTACATGAAGAAATTCGTATCAGGTCATGAATTTAGGAATACTAGTGAGGGGTTTTTTTTCAGGTAATTAATGAAAAGTACGTACTCTTTGCTGGCACATCAAAATTTTTAGAAGACACGAATTTGCAACTATTCTATTTCAGCAACATTACAGCACGTGAAGGATTGAGACAAGCTAATATATGTCTTACAAATATAACACCACTCACCAAAGCTAATTTCAGTACCATAGTTCTTCCAATAAAAGCTCTGCTGGAAGAGGCATTGCCCAATGAATTGCATTTGCTAAAAACACAAAAACAGGTAAGAGATCATCTTTGGTATCTAAGGATACCAATTTGGAAATACTACAACTATTGCCAGGCTAACTGGGCAAGGAAAATGATGCACATGGCTGTAGATGTATTTTACATACAGAAAATAAATGCAGACACACACAATGGGACTTGTGATTAAAAAAAATTAAATATAAACTGAATAAGAAAGCTATTAGGGCTACAAACTCCTGGTTAATTTTTCTGCTTAATGCATCATTTCCACCAATGAAACATTCACTTGAGTGCCAACTTCCACACTTTGCTCTTAGGCCTTTTTTTCTAATGCTTCTTTAAAAGGATATTTAAAACATTTTGTTTTCCTTACTTAAGTTTTAGGTTTTTTCCAGGCAGCTCAGAATTTCATTCCAAGCTGGTTCACTGGCTCATTACCAGGTGCTACAATTGATAAGATCACACATCTCCATTACTCAGGGAACACCAAATGCTCCCCCAGTCCTTAAAACAATCACTTTCCTTTCTCTTAAAAATATCTCAAGCTCCATCTTCCATTCCAGTCGTCTTTGAATATGGAACAAATCACCCCAGTGGGAATGCAGCAGACTCCCAGAGCTGCACAGTTCCTGTATTTTTAAGAACATTGAGCTACCACACGCTGTGCTGTAACACTGAAGGGGAGAACCCCCCTTGCTTTTCCAGATTATTTTCCACCTTTGAATATAGACAGGCATATCAGGAATATGATACTCTAAGCAATCCAGTCTAGTGGAAGATGTCTCTGCCCATGGCAGGGAAGTTGGAATGAGACAGATAATCTTTAAGGCCCGTTCCAGCCCAAACCTTTCTGTGATTCTATGAACTGTTTTCAACTGCCTTTGAAAATCAGAAGTTTGATGAGATTATTGTTATTTTTCTTCCTTCGAAAAAAACCTCCAAAAAACCCCAGGATTTGAAGAGATGCTTTTTATGGTTTGCAAGTCTCACAGCCCAAGAAGCTACCATTAAGTTTAACAAAAGTTTAGGCAAGTTTTCCATTTAGAAAGAAATGGCTGATGTAGCCCATGTAGTCAGCCAACAAATGACAGGCTGTGATGTGACAAATGACAGTCAAATGACAGACCAGACTTTTCCTAGTTGTAATGCCCTCAGACACCAAGGAAAAAGCACCTAATGTCACTCCTAAACTACACCTAGAGATACACAAGAAGTGCAAGAGCAGGTGCTTCCCTCCAGTCACTTCAGCTGAAGCTCACGGTGAAGATGCAGCAGAACACTGGTACAAACAGAATGGCTTTTTTCCTTTCCCAATACACAGAAGCAATTATATTTCTATGGTACATATACAGTGTCTGTGTCAAAGAAGCAGGAAATCTGGGTTTAGAGATTATTTACCTGCCTACAACATTCAGGTTGAAACCTAAAAGGTATCAGCAACTTCCCTTACTCTGTTTTCTAACACCGTGTCCCTCTTGGCGATCATCGACCACCTAAAAACCTATGGGCCTGTTGGACTGAAAGTTATCAAAGCTCTGTTTGCAAAACAGCAGAGATTTATCACATGGAGATGAAGAAGAAACAGCTCTGAACTTTTCTCTCATGAATCCAACTGTCTTGCTTATATTCAACACATCTCAAGCAGGTCCCATCTGCACACACTCCCTGAATCAGCAGGGCTCACCAGAAAATAAACCCACAACATTTAACTTGGAACTGCTTCTCTCTTTAAAAAAAGATTGCAACATTTGCAATAGACAGGGCAAAACTCCTTCCCAGTAGATTAGATACTTTCCACAACACAGTTAAAATTTTTAATATTTATTTTAATCAAGGCAAGGTTTTTGACTGAATTTGGCTTAACTATATTAAGCCAGTAGAGACTTTCCATGTTAGTTTGAAGGGCCGAGTTCAAGGACTGTGATCACCCTGCACTAACAATTGGCACGGCACACACTGAACTACATCAATTAATTGTTCATAAATGACTAAACAGAGCCCTTCACATGGAAGAGATTCTAGAAACTTCCTCCTCCTTGGGGTGGATAATTCACAGACCTATACCAGAGCTGCCCAACTACCCTTGGCTGTCACATTTAAACTGCTTTCACCCAGTTATTTTTTAAGGTTAAAATGGCAGGAATTCACAGGAAACACAAGAAAACAGTTCACCAGCAGAAGTATCTAAGTCAAAGTGCAATACATTAAACTATTAATGATCTTAACAAAGCTCAGAGATGGTAGAGAAAAGTCTTTAATGATCCATGACTACTTTCCAGTCTGCTGTTTCAGGCAGAAGGGAAACATCCCTGTATGATCCCAGCACAAAGTGTCAGCACTTAGCTGGGAAAGGAGCAGTGACTGCTCAGGGATCAAGACACCCACTTCAGCATCTCCCAGATTTGTAACTGAGCTTCAGGATGATTATTCCACAAGACCTGATGTTTAAAGTTTCAAGTTACTTAATGGGAGGGCAGAAGCAGCCAAAAAAGTCTTACTCCTATCCTCACTAAAGTAATACAGACTTACTGAGAAGAAAGATGCCAGCAACAGAATACACACTTCCCCTTCATTCACCCATCAGAATACCCACAAATCTGGAGTGTGCAGATCCAGACTAAATTAATCAATTCAGTAACACTACTTAGATTAGATTTAGACGTGAAGAGGAGGCAAAAAACCAACAACACAGATTTACACAAACACTTTCTAATGCAAGCAAATATCTTATTCTCTGATGCAGTCCTACAGACAGAGCCACAGAACTGGCTGCAATTAGGTCATCCCACGCTATCGCTAAGAAGATTTGACGATTTCAGATTTAAGAATGCTAAAAAAAAGTGGAAGCTCTCTATGAACACAGTGAAATATTTCAAAGCATTTTCAAAGAACAAACATTTGCTGAGATCACACCTGGTACAATGAAAGCTTAATCTGTCCCATTCAAAAGAGAACAGAGCACTTAGAAAAGTTATAGATAATAAAATATACACATTAAGAGAACATTTTAAGACATTATAAAATACTTTAAAAGTTTTATCAGTTTTTGATACAGGTAACCTGAAGCTTTAGCAGAAAAACCAAAGAGCCGGAATTAAGACATCAGAACTAAGTGGTTCTCTCGTTAATATATTACCTTTCTTGGACTGCAGATATCTCACAGCCCTTATCAAAGTAGGCCAGATCCGTCTCATTTCCCTAAGGTTAAGCAGGTGAACAGTACACAGAGTAATCATCGACTAAGGCATGGCCACCATTCAATGACAAATACAGCTCAAGCTATTTCTCATCTGTCCTATTTTTGGGGAGTTTGCGATGTAGCTTTTTCTAGAAATCATCACAACTGGCAGCTGTGAAGATCCTGCTGCCTTTGTCCTCTTATGCAACTCCTGGTGTCCCCCTTCTCCCGCCAACATGAAAAACAAGAGATTACAGGGCTGCTTTCCGTATTCTGGGGCAGAGGGGATGGATAAGCAATCTTCCCTGAAGTTATGTTCTGAGAACACAGGCGACCAGAGGAAGAGGTGGGATCATTTTTCATTCATTTTAGTTGCTGGAATGGGTGGGGGGGAATCAATACCTTTTATCATGGCCCAATGCAGCCATCCCAGCCCTGCTGGGGGCATCCTCTGGGACTGGAGTAGGGGGGAGAAAACTGATACCTCAATACCAACCAGCCTTAACAGCAGATGGCAAGAACTTGCTTTTGCTTTCAGAAGATTTTTTTCCCCTAGTTTTAAAAGTGACTTTCTGGGAGGTACCTTCATCCTGACCCTCGCAGTAGTCCAAAGAGATGAACCCCAATTTCATCCAATACTTCTGTTACCCAATTTATGGCACGCAGATCTGGCATTGTTGCTACCCCTTCACGGTAAACATGTTTTACTAAAAGCAAAGCACACAGTGTTTTAGCTTTGTTTCCAGCCACCGTTACTCATTGTTTACTAACTATTATTCCCCAGTGAGCTGACAGGTTCTGCACTTCATGAGACCAGGGTGTGGTGTTCCATGCTCTCCCATTTCTAAGTCATTTCTACTCTATGTGCTACTGTAATATGTAAACGTGTGGCAAATACTAGTTTAGCCTGAACATTTCTGCAAAGTGAAGAAAGCAGGCAAGACAGGGTTAAATGCTTCTTCGTGCGTCCTCCTGATCATTAGACAATAAAAACGGTAAATAAATTTAATGTTTTTTTTTCAAGACAACTAATCACCAGCTATGCCTACAGCTATGCCTATCGAATCCTTAGTTCAGATACGTTTGCCCTGAACTTCTGAAGTAACTGGCTGTCCGTGATCCAAGACCACAGTGATGCAATACTTCACTGCCAGTTTCTCTTCCAAAAAAGAAAGTACACTGAAATGAAAGCAAGCACGAGGAAAGTTATGCTTACAACCAGCAACACTCAACCTTTTACAGTTGTTTTCCATCTAAGGAAGATTTGATTCTTTGGCTACTAACAGAATTTCGACCTTAATCCCTGTACATTCACACCCACAACTCCAATATACAAATACCGTCCAGATGATAATACGGTAAATATTAATGTCTTGGGGTGCAAATTAAGATTATCACGTGAATGACTTTCCCATGTCCATCTAACTACTGTTAAGCCTCAATTTCAAGTCCAGCCCTCTCATTGTAATAAATTCACGCTCTGTGGCTACTTATTGTCTCGGTTTGGGGGTGGGTAATAGGGGTGGCAAATTCGGAGACATCAAGTAAAAAGATGTGAGTCTTCCACTCTAAACGCTCCCTACGATCAAGAGCAGACACTCAAAAACTACTTCTTCTAAAAGGTGAGTGAAAGCAGAGACATCTTCGCAGTGGCTTTAAACATGCAAAGATCACAAACAAAGCCGTCAGATCCTCACATCAGTGCAAGTACAAACCAAACAGCTCAAGCGCTCTTTTCATTTCAAATCATTCTTAAAGGCAGAGGGAGAAAAAAAAAAAATCCCGAAGCATCCCAGCTGTCAGGTGAAGCAGCTCCTGCGGAGGGGCAGCTCCGCACTGCAAGCGCATGACCAGAATATTTTATTTTCTAGCTTGGCTTTGATAGGAAAAAACCCCACAGAACCACAGGTGGTAAAACGTTAAATTAAGAGGGAGAGGCAAATACATACATATATATACACACACAAGCACTTATATACGAATAAAAGGTCGGTGTACCTTTAGCCCAGCACATGGGGAATGGGCTGCAGCCGCTTTTCTCCATGCAGCCCGCACCTGCCCGCCTCGGGGGCTGCTGCCCGGCCACCTCCAGCAGCCACATACACAGAGCGTGCTCGATGCCGGCCAGCTCCGGCACACAATGTCCCGATTCAGCGCTCCGGGCTCCTGCGGGGGGAGGCTGGAGCCGCCTGGACGTGCCGGATCCCGGGGAGAGGAGGGAGCCCCGGCCCTCCCCGGGGCGGTGCGGCTTCACCTGGCTGCGGGGGGAGCGCGCTCCCCCGGCCCGCCCGGGGCTCCGGCGCGCTCCGCAGCGGGGAAGCCGCGCCGCTGCCTCATCTCCCCCCGCCCCGGAGCCTCATCCGCCCCCTCCTCCTCCTCCTCGTCCTCCTCCTCCTCCCCGGGAGCGGTGCCGAGGCGGAGTGAGCCCTGCGGAGGAGGGCGGGCAGGGGCGGGAGGCGATTACCCGGCTTTCATTAATATGCTAATCCCCGTCTGCTGCCCGCGCCCGGCAGCCTCCGGTTCACCCTCTGCGCAAAGACGCGGCGCTGGAAATGCCGCCCAGCCCGGCTGCGGAGCGGCCTCCCTTCGCCGCCGCCGATGTTCCTGTTCCTGGCTGCCCCGCACCGCCCCTTCCCCTCCCGCACCCGCGTTCTGCCACGGCTTTTATACATTTGCTGTGTCCGCGTACTGACACAAGCGCCAGGCATCCTAAAAGCGCAAAACTTCCCTATAAGCGCACGGGAACTTCCCTATAAGCGCTGGAGAACTTCCCCAGAGTTCAGCAGCAATTGGGGTCACACCCTCCATCCATCAGCACTTGCCTCACTCCACAAGGTTATGGATGGAAGAACCCTGGCATTCTTTGCTTTAAAGAATGAATATCGCAGCCCACGCCAGTCCTTACTCAGTGCCACATCCAGCCCCCTCTAAACCCGGGGCTTCTTTATTGACTTCGCATCAGAAGGCAAAGGTCACCTCAAACATTCACCCCAGAGGGTGAACGGCCTTTGTTTCTTCTTAACTTTGCAGCACCTAACATCAAAACTGCTTACAAACAGTTTTCTTTTAAAACGGTGAGTATAAACACTGCAAAAGCCTATGTTTATAATAAACACACAGCCAGGCAGAATGTGTATGTGGAAATAAAGCAAATATCTGTTTTACTCACAGCAAAGTATTTCACAAAAATTATAAATAACTGATTCAGCTAAAATACGTATTAAAATCAACAGGAACAAGACTCACACTTATCATTAAAGCTCTTTATATATTCCACGGTAATCTCTTCTCACTCCCAGCCCTCAGCAGCAAGAAGTGAGGCTTATCCAAGACTAGAACCAAAAGGGAATTAATCTAAAGCCAGCAGCCTTCAACTTAACCTATCTGCCTACTTGTAACAGCATGCACTCGTCTACAGCATATGTTTAATTACCATTCTTTACTGCCATCTCATTTCTCAATATACTGACTGGCCTTGCAGAATTAGTGGTGTATGTCAAAATTCTTGATTTTAAAAAAAAAAAAAAAAGAAGAAGAAAAGAAGCAGCAACTGCATTTAAGTATTGTCTGCTTCTCTATTTAAGTGAGAAAAAATATTCACTGGAAAAAAAAAAAGAGAGAGAGAGAGATTAGGCCACAACCAGGCCCATCAGATGTTCTGCATCACTGCTCAGGCACAAAGCTCTTTCTGGGGCTGAAGAAAGCCAAAGGGAACTGAAGACATGCCTGGGTGCCTTCCTCCCCCCACCACCAAGTTTTCCAAGCCCCTCAGTGCTACACAGACACACAAACATTTCTAGCGACAAGGTCGATTACATTTACCTTCAATAATAAAGCAAAACATGCTACAGCAAAATTTAAACCCCCAATTATTGCAGTTGTGTGGGTACAGGAGGGGCACAGACAGGCTCGGTGCCTCCCTGGTTCATGCTGCAGCTGGCAGGGCAGGAAAGCTGCTTTTACACATCCAGCTCTGCCATGGGCTTCCTTGGTGACCTTGAGCAAGTCAGACTCGTTTCCTTAGAAAAAAGAAAGCTGCAGATACTTCTTCAGTTTTCCTTAAGTTGGTTTGATCTGTGCTCTAGGGTGTAAAATATTAAAAAAAAAAAAAAAAAGTGTTTCTTCCATAAAAAGAAAATGTTTTCCAGAAAAACAGATTAAAAAATCAAGAGGTAAAAAGGGGAAGGTCTCAATTAAATTTTATTCATGAAAACAAAACCCTTTAAATATCAACTGGTAAATGCATTGCCAAGGAGAGTTTTAATAAACAGAATGTGTGGACTCTCTGTATTCTTCACAGTTTTAACAGATGAGGCTAATACAGATTATCAATCCAAGTGTCAAGAGATACTGCCTGCTCATATTGTAGCAGTATTATATTCATTCTTCTCAAGGACACAACTTCTTGTTTTTATATTAGACTACAAAATGAAGGTGAAAACTAAGTACTTCATAGCATGAGAATTTTTTTATTCAATTTTAGAAGCTATCCAGAATTTTACACTCGGAATATGTATTTTTTCACATAAACCAAGTGCTTCCTTGATGCTAAGATTTTAAAGAAATACTTAATATCTATTTGTTACTATAAGAAGTACCCAGTAGACATATGCTCATTCTCTTCTTTCAAATAACATCATAATCGTTTTCTGCACAAAAAAAAAAGGCCAAAAGCATAAAATTTATGTTCTGGAGATACTCAGAAACCCCAAAATTCCAAGTTGCAGGGAGGCAGGCAGGCAGGGATGGAGCAGCAGACAAGGCACAAAGTAAAAAACAAATTTGAAAAGTTAAATACGTCTCCACTACACTTAATATCAAGTATTTACAACATTTTATAAATACTGCTCATCAAGTAGGTATCTGAGTAGCATTTATGTAAAGTAATCTGTTTTAAGTAATGCCAATCAGATTATACCATTTACTGAGGTAAGAAACATCTGTCAGAAATTAGGGCTGTGGAGCAGGAACGTTGGTTCTTGTTGTGCAAGATGCATTTGCTGACACACACCAATAGTATCTGCGTAGTAGTCCCTGTGTAAGCAACGATGATAGCAGCTACCAAAGAAAATCCTAAAAAAATACTTACTGTGAAAAAAGAACGCTTAAGTTTTTACTAAGAACGTGTAGAAGCACTGGCCATTTTCCTGAAGCACACATTCTAACCAGAAAAAAAAGCTCAGACTACCCCAATAACAACAGACAGGCCAAGGTCGGCTAAGAAATGGCATTTTGCCCCAAGGAAATTCAAGTTAAGACTTTTCTGCTGTGACTATGATTTTGGTTGCTCAATTTCAGCCCGCTTTTAAAGACTACGGATTATCAGCATCAGCTTCTGGAAAGTAAGGGGAGGAAAAAAGTCCGAAGCATTTTTTGAATTGTATCAAGGTACTTAGTTTTTATTTTAATTTTCCTTGCAGTGCTGATCCTGTCTCCTATTGGCATTGCCTTCAAAAATCACAGAGCTTTGGGGAACAAAGGGTTAAACAGAATTTTTTTTTTTTTTTTTTTACAGTTGGGAGACACATAAAAGGTTACCTAATTTTTTCCACTCAAGCTTATCCAAACAAAAATAAAGATCTAAAACACCCATCAGACAAACTGGCAAACTTTGGCTTTCTCCACGGTTATGTCCAGAGCCAGAGCTCCTGGGGGTGTCCCAGAGGTCTCATCAGCACAGAACTGACCACAGTTTCTCCCTCAGTAAATGGCACCATTAGGAACTCTCTGCTATTCAACTAATTATTTTCACATCAGTTAATATCTCTAGTCATCAAATCTTGATCAAACTGGCTGGCAAGTTGGAACACTGTTGGCAAGGGGACCAGGACAGAACCAAACAGAGAAAACTTGTCCAAATTCCACTGCCCCGAGAAACAAAACTGAGCTCAGGATTTGGAAACTGTGAAGAAAACAGACAGATGGGTACCAGAGCACGGTTGGATAGCAGAACAGAAATTTGTTTTTCAGTTCCTCTTCCGCGACACCTCAGCCACCAGATGAACTTACCAGCAACAGAGATCTCCTCCATAGAGAAAAGAGCAGCCCATTCACTTGTTACAACAAAAACGAAGAGCTACAGCCCAGAGCACAGCAATGACATCAGCATGAGGGCTGGAGGCACCTCTGCTCTGGAGACAGGATGAGAGAGTGGGGACTGCTCAGCCTGGAGAAGAGAAAGCTCAAGGGAGAACTCAGAGCCCCTTCCAGTGCCTGGAGAGGGACCTTTGACAAGGGCACATAGCAATAGCACAAGGAGGAATGGCTTTGAACTGAAAGAATATGTGTTTAAATTAAGTATTAGGAAGATATTCTTCACTATGAGGATGGTGAGACACATGCAAAGAAATTGTGGATGCCCCATCCCTGTAAGTGTTCAAGGCCAGGCTGGATGGAGCTTTGAGCAACCTGGTCTGGTATAAGGTGATTCTGTCCATAACAGGGGGGTTGGAAGTAGATGATCTTGAGGGTCCCTTCCAACCTAAACCATTCTCTGATGATGACAGTGATGCTTATTATTGTTATTTTGGACTCGAATAATTCATAGTCTTAGCCACTTCATGGGCTACTGTTTATCCCTCTAGTAATTACTAGAAGCTGAAGAACAAAGGCATTGTTTTGAAGAAGATCTGCATATTCATGTAGGAGATGGAAGATGAGTTCATTGCACTCATCTTGCTGATAAAGAAAGTTTTCAAACCAAGTTTACCCTCAGGACAAGTGCAGGATTTTTTTTGTAAAGCCACAAATGCTTTCTACCGTGACAATTGCAGCCTGTAAAGCTGAGAGTGCCTGATTAATGTTCTAAAAATTAAAACATTTTTATTGATCAAGTGACAATCTTCTGCATCCAAATTAATTTGCTTTCCATGTTGGTCTCCAGAATTCCCCAAACATGCTGTCCAGACACTGTAACTGCACCATAATCTTCATTCATCTTCATTCCCTCAAGTTCGTTCTTTGTGTGGGTTTTTTCTAATTATTCTAATTATTCTTTGGGTGTATGCACTTTCAAGAGTGGAAAATATTATCTACCTTAAGTTTCCCCTAGCCAAAGTCACACAAGCATCATCTTTGTTCACAGGAACTACTGAGAAATGGTGCATTGCCACTACAACAAATCCGAAACGACAGCTCCAGACCCTCTGCCTTACTCTAAACTCGGGTTTGCTAAGGCTGTTTTGGAAATCTGCCTTGGATTACCTGGTCTCTAAATCTATCATCCTTGCCCACAAGCAACCCCTTTCCCACCCACACCTTCTGTAGCTCAGTGTCCTCCTGAACACCCTTTGCCAAAGGGCACACAGGGTGGTGGGCTCCATAACCTCCAAGGGTCTCTGAAGACTGAGAAGCTCCATCATCATTATCCTGCCACCAGAGATGGTCTTTCTTATCTAACTATGAGCATTCTGACAGGCAGAACTGAAGGAAAAATGATATTTTGCTTTTGAGTGTCAAAATCCAAGCCCAGTTTTTCAACAGAAATGATTCAGCACAACTGAGAAGCAGCATCACCTCTGTGAATTCATTTTAGACTCTGCAATATGAGCCAACTCTAATTCCATGCTCCAGAATACATTAGGCCATTTTTCTCCTGAAGAAAAAAGATAGAGAGCACTTACATAACCTCATTCTAGAATATAAACTGCTGAGGATCTCTGCTTAAGACATTCTTCTGGCAAAAAGTCAGTCCAATACTGAATTTATTGTTGTATTTCTCCATTTGGTGAGCTTAATAGTAGGATAATCTTTGGTATTCCCAAAAAGTGCAGAGTTTTAAAACAACACTTTGTGATCTTCTGCACCACTGTCACCTGTTTAGCCTTATGATCATTTGAGCTACATTTCAAAATGGAAGTCGACAGAATTCACTGGTTTTATTTTCAAATTTTACAAATCTACTATTGGTAGTAGTGAGGTGGGGAGCAAAACAGATCAGGGTGTTGGGACAGAGCAGGAGGAATGCCGTGTTAATGAGGTTTCCCATAGCTCCCCTTCCCAAGGGATCCTGTGATGCTGTGCAGCAGAGCAGACAGCAATGCAGCCTCCCAGCCTATGCTGCTAAGACAACAGATGTTAAAAGGACCACTAAGTTAACTTGATTTTTATTATTCCATAAATAAAGACTAGCCATTTTTTTAAACCCATATGGGTTGTATTAGTTTTCAGGCATGAAAGCTGTAGCAGATTTCCTTGTGGGTGGACTAAGCCGCTCATCTTCTCCCACTTCCTTCCATTTACTTTTTGAAGGCTTTACTGTAAAGAAGGATAAAGTCAATGCCATGAAAACTGAAAAGGTTTAAAATTACTCCTTCCTTAGGACACTGATTCAAAATCTCTGTTTCTTCTTGTTCTGGGCTATTTACAAAAAAATCGACCCAACAAAACCATTTCTGTCCTCAAGACATCTTTGAGAAGTTCATTCACTATTCTATTCCATTGCTTAAAGCTAAAACCTGCTTCATAGAGACCTGGAGAGAAGAGGGGGGAAAAAAAGAGAAAAAATGAATCCTACACATAGTATTCCTTATTTTACTGCAAAATAAAATCTGATGATTTTGGTCTGCAACAGATTCACAGTGCTTATCAGTTTGGCTTCTCTGATGTGGGGTGACTGGAGAAGGAATGAGACAAAGCAATCCAAATGGTCACCAGAACCTTTCCTGACCTTATAAAACTTCCCTTTTTTAATGATGAAAACCTTCCATTTATGAGGTAAACACAGTAGAAGGTATCTGAAGGGGAAGGGCCCCAGCCCTTTGATGCTGTTTAAAGGAACTGCATTCTGTGAGGATTTTTGTTCACTTTTGTTCAGTGGAAAGGATCCATGAGTGGATCAGCTGACCTTACAAATGTTTCTTAAAATCCACCTTTATCAATCCAAGGATAACCTAGAAATAATTAGCCACATTTTCTGAGAGGGATATAGGAAAATGAAGTTGGTTATGGGTCAGCAAATCTCTTCAGTGTCTCTTCGTATCTGGGCTGCTTTCTCTCTCATCTATCTAAGAACCAATTACACCAAAGTAAGAAAGCTGTGCAGTCACGTAGGGCCCAGTTATTTACCAGAAATGGTGTCATCTGGACATGTCTTCCTTGTCCTGCTTCTCCTCCAGATGCCAAATGCAAAGTTAAAACAACAGCTCACCAAAACACTTTTAGTTGCAAACATCTTTTTAGCAAAAAGTTGTACCTGACTCCCAGTGTTACATAAAGTACAGATATAACATCAGCAACTCCTCAGACTCCCAAATTATTAAATGCCATTACAAACTGAATAAAACAGTAACCCATGACCTCACAATAATGCAGTATTATTCCATTTATATATGAAAACACACTGGTGGAACAGTTCGTATCGTATTTCTTAGTGAAGGATGAACATAGCATAAATCCCTGATGTATAAACAAACTCTTATAGCTATAACAAAGAGCTATTTAAGTTTAAAATTCCAGAGTCACAGAATAAATCAACAAGCCAGTGCTGATACCCTTCAAGTCTTATGAAAACAGAAAATTAAAAATTAATTATTAATTTTTATAGAACATCTTTTTAAAGTTTTATAACACAAAACATTAAGGCTGCTCTGTTAACCAAGCAAATTCCTTGCCTGAGCTATTAAGCACAGAAAAGCATATTTTAAAAAATAAGAAAATACTGTTAAATAGGCACAAATCCCCCTTTCCCTTTGTAATTAGCAAAATTCGGATTGAAAAATTCCAAAAAATAGTTTGATGCTTTGTTTAGGAGAACCTCTAGTAGAGGCCAGGTGTAGCTGAGCCTCTAAGCCACAGAAAATTCAATTCCTATTCACTTTAATCACCCCTCTTCCTATTTTGTACCAAGAAGGGACATACACTTTTCAGGAGCTTTCAGCTACATCGCTGCTCCATGAGAACAGCAATAAACTTTCAAGGAGCAGCTCCTCAGGCAGTCATTTTATGCTGTTACAGGGAATCAAAGGTCATCCTCAACACAAAATCTTTTATTCAATGCAAAATCCACCACCTTAAATAGCCTCATTTGCTCCTCCAATTACACAAGACTGCACAGTTCTGCTGAACGAATTCTGTTTACCTAGGAAAATGCCTGCAGAGTGGTATCAAAGAGCTCAGAAACACAAGAACTTGTTGCTTCGTTTTAAAAAAAGGCTTCCAGGAGCTCACCACCAAATGCAGCTCAAGTTAGTTGAGGTAACCAGCTGTGAAACAGGATGGAACAGCATTCAGTGTGTCAAAGGCAGCACATGTCCCCTCTCTGCATCCTTTCATAGCAGTAAATTGGTGAGCAGACCAATGCAACCTCTGCTTTGTAGCTGTAAACTCAGATGAGCTTTAAGGGTAGTAAACTTTACCCACTGACTTGAGAACTTCAGCACAAAAGGAAGCACTTGGGTGAAGCTGAAAACACACGTGCAAGAATGCTGTTATAAAAATGAAAGTAGGCAAGACCAAGATGTACAAAACCAACTGATACAGCTGGGGAAGAGATGTTTGGGCACAGCCCTTCTTCAGATCTAAGGAAGGGAAGTTAAATAAATATCCTATGTCTTCAGATGGTAAACAAAACATCAAAAAAACCCCCCAAAAATCCCCTTTCTGATGGCAGCCTGAATGACCTCCTTCACCAAACATCACAGGGCCAACACTGTCAGCATGTAACAGCATCTGACAGAGCCAAGAGCTCACCTCTTGTACAGTTCTGAGCAGCAAAACACAGCTTCCAAAAAACCTCTGGTACTGCTCTCCACAACCCCATTTGGTGCATTTCCACCAAGACTCAGTACTAAAGCTTTTAAGTGAACATGAGACCAGGACCCAAAAAAAAAAAAAAAAAAAAAAAAAAAAAAGAAATTAATCTTGTCCTGCCACACAGACGTGAAGAACAAGTGTCATAAACTTCAACTGGGAGTAGGGAAGTTGAAGGACCCTGAAATAAATGCATAGTAAGAATTTTTAAATTGCAGAAGATGATATGAAACTGTCATCTTAATAGGTTAAATAACTTCAAGGAATGACTTAAGTCACGTCTCTCTTGGGGTAGAAGGGCAGAATTCCTTCACCCCCTCAAGTTTTGAAGGACGCAGGTCATTAGACAAAGCCTGATCACTGTCCTTACAATTTCTATTTAATACCCTACCTTAAGGAGCTCTGTATAAAAATCTCAATAATTATGTTACTGATGTTTCCAGAACCTCAGTGCTAGTCACTGCCTCTAACATCTCACCTGTATCATTTGGCTCCCTCACCCTTCTCTATCGTAAAGCCTCAAATTTCAATAATACCTTTTATTCTACCTCTCGGAGGACACATGGATGACCAGGGAACAGTCAGCAGGAATTTCAGTGCTCATCAATCAATAATTTTTTACTGGGACTAAAAGCCTTTGTAGCATTCTAACCTTTCTTTAGTATCATCAAATACCCCGAGTTGGAAGGGACCCACAAGGATCACTGAGTCCAGCTCCTGGCCCAGCACAGGGCAACCCAAACAATCCCACCCTGTGCCTGAGAGCGTCCTCCAAACACTCCTGGAACTGTCAGGAGTGGTGCTGTGACCATTCCCTGGGGAGCCTGTTCCAGTCCCCAGCCATCCTCTGGGTGAAGAACCTTTTCCTAACATCCAACCTAAACCTCCCCTGACACAGCTTCGGGCCATTCCCTCGAGTCCTCTCACTGTCACCACAGGGAAGAGGTCTGTAGTAGAGATCAGAGATATTAGCTAAGCTGCTCTTCAAATCCATGAAAATTTGCTCCACTAAGACATCTGAAGACAATGTGAATCACAACATAAAGTCTATTAATCCTGGAAATACAGTTCCAGTATTTCTCTGTATTAAGCCTTTCACAAAAAGAGTTACCACAGATAACTCTCCCAGATTGCCATGAAAAACAAACAAACCATGTGAAACCATTCTAGTAAGTCATCTGAATGGACAATAACTAGAAACTTTAAATATCTTCTTAAAGGAATAATTAGTGCATGAAGATATAATCTGGAAAACATATTTGTACTTAAGTTAAACAATATAAGAACTTCTTAAGAAGTTCCACATCCATCTCAAGTGTAATTCTAGCCCACTAATGGAAGCACAGGCATTTAACAGCCCACTTCTGTTATCCTGACCCTTCGTCAGAGTAAAGTCCTGAGGAAAAAACCCGAAGAACACCAGCTTTATACATGACAAAATAATTTTTGCAGTTTTTCATATTCAAATTGGTGATCCCCAGGGAAAAGGCCTGCAAGAGACACCACAGCTATCATAAGGTGATGGGATATTTTCCTAAATATGTTCTTAAACTTGTGAAAATAAAAAAAGGAAGAGGGCGGGGAGCCATAGGTAACAATTTTTGTTATTACTTCCTTTCTTCTGCTGAGCAAACAAAACCAGCACAAATAAGCTATGAGCTAAGGACACAAGGAGAGCATTCAAACCATCCATTAAGAGCTGTCAAGGATGTAAAAATAAACTAAAGGAAAGATCATATAATCCTTTATTTATGGTCATTTTAGGCATAACTTACAACAAAATAGTTGATTAAAGTTCACCACACAATGTTTTTCCTCTTGGTTCACTGTAGTCAGTGATGTTCCTCTTCAAACAAGCTCGTGTGTATTTTGGGAGAAGATCCCAAGCCACTCCCAGCCCAGGTCTTACAGAACGAAACACACACTAACAAGTAACATTTTGTATAAGCCAACTACACAAGATCCAGCTTGATATTCAGATTCCTTCCTTCAGTCACGCTGTTTTCCCCACCCTTCCTTTACTCCAAAGCTGTTGCTGTGAAAACCCTGGGTAGTAACACAGTCCAACACTAGAGCAAGAGGGGTTACAGAAATTCACAGAATTGCACTTTCTGTGGAATAGTTGTACAAAAAGAGAGGGAATGCACCATGGGCATCAGCAGAACAGACTAAAGAACACATATTTAGATACCATGATTATTGGACTCTTCAGTTTGCCAAATTTCATCTTCTCCTTAAGTAATTCTGCAGTAGAACGAGACACTTTCAGTGACTGCCACTGAAGGCTGTGTGCTGTAAAGGAGCAACAGAATCTCATTCCCAATATCCTGCTGCCCGGATTATAGCTCACTGCCCTCCATGTGCGAGGCTGGCTCTGCTCTGCATTTGTTTTTTCTCCTGTAAAAGAAGATAGATGAGTTCTCCAATCACTCTTAGCAGATACACATCCCCTAACTTGCCTATACAAAAGCTTTCATAAACCAAAAAAGCCTGCTATGACAAAAGTAAAAAACAATCCTGAAATTCCTAACCAAAAACGCTAAAAAAAAAAATCCTTCTAAAATTTGCAACCATACAATGTCCCGTTTTTGTAAATTTGGAAGAGTCCGGAAAAACTCTGAATTCAGATCTCTAAGTACATCACTTGAATCACCCTTACCAACACCCCTCCAGCTGTTTCTGCACAACCACCAGCAGCCAGTTTGCCAGCAAGAACATTCATGTGGCTGTACAGAGTGCAGTGAAATTTCCTCACTTAGGGAATGCCTCAGCTGAGTGTGAACTGCCAGGTCCTGCATATCCCCCCATATTTAATGGCACAGAACCCAGAAGGAACCATTTTTGCTCTGTATTCTTTTCACACCAAAACAGGTAAACATTTTCCCAGAGTACAAAAGCCTCCTGTTCCAAGCAAAACATTACTACAAGTTATTTATTTTTTGTCAGCATGTAGTACAGAGCTCTAAGTTCCGCTGCAATTCCTCTGATATTGAACCAACAAAAATCTGTAGTTCAGATTCAATAGTTTCTGTCCTAGGTGTCCCTTCCCCCACAAAAAAAAAAAAAACTCCTAAGAATTTTCAAGGTGTTCTTCTTTTATATTTTGTCCAAAACTTGCCTTTTCTTTTTAAGAAGAATGCCAACTGTTAGTATGTTTAAAATAAAGCACTAGATGATCTCCATTCCCTACACCCTTATTTACACAAGACAGAAATTACCCACCTCTCAGATGAAAGACTAACAAGCCTCTTGCTGGTAAACCTGACTGAGGAGTGTCACCAGGTGCCCACATGACACTGAGGCTCAAGTTTCTTGTCCATCATCCTCAGCGAGAAAACATATATAATTATTTCTAAAACAAACTTTCCAAACTAGGAATAAATTCACATACACTACCTAAAAGAATGAAGAGTATGTGCAGCTGACTTAATTCAAAACTGAACTGCATAGCTGTAATTCAGGATATTTCAGGTTATCCAGAGTGGAGCGGTCACACCTTTTTTTGTCACTTGCAAAAAGAAGTAGAACAATTTTTCCTAGGAAATGTATCCTTATCCCTCCAAACAGCATAATTCCTAAAGATGTCATTGTAATATCAATTTCTAAAGCAGCAGATAAAAATTTCCAATTTGTCCTAAACCAGAAATTAATTAAAACAAAGAAAAATATCTTTGATACTATACATTCAAGTGGTACATTTGCATATGATGCACCCTTGATTACTGGAATTCTTCCACTTGGAGGTGACTGCCCAGGAATAAGCAAGAACAATCCTCACAGCAGTGTGGATGTCTCCAAACCTCAGGGGCCAGAAATGTCTGTCCTACAGACCGGGAATGGCAGAAGAATGTGCTGAACTGCTGATTTTTTTGTTTATTTTGAAGTGTCAGACTTTATTGATCCAGCTTGTTAACATTCATAGAGACACAGGGCAGAGGATTTCATGTCATCAAATCTTACTCCCTACCTCCTCATGCAATCATGTCATAGTGACGTTAAGTGACCAATACCTCAAATTTCACTTTCTTTGACCATCAGACCAGACTAGAGCAGATACCAGGGGTGCCACATCATTCCCAATACACCTGGTTTATGTCCTGATTTTTTTTTTTTAATGCTACTCTCAATTCTCTATATTGAAACTTATTTTCTTCTACCCCCTCTCTTTCTTTTTCCTCCATCCCAATATGCACTCCCAGAAAAACAAGGTTCTGCAGCCAGGGCAAGTTGCTTAACTATAAATAATTTCACAGACTGCCCTGGCAAATGGGGGAGGTTCCTGACAGCTGGAAGAAGGCAAATGGAACTTGAAGAAGGAAGGGTCTGGATGACTAAGGCTGGTCACCCTTACCTCCATTCCTGACAAGGTGATGGAACAAACAACCCTGGAAGCCATTTCTAAACAAATGAGGACAATGAGGTGATCAGAAATAGGCAGCATGGATTTATGAAAGGGAAAACATGCCTGATCAACCTAATGAACTTCTCTGATTAAATTACAAGCTTGGCAAATGAAGAGTTGTCATTTCTCTTAACTCCAGCAAGGCTTTCAACACTGTCTGCCATGACAACATCCTGAGAGACAAATTGATGAAGTTATGGACTGAATAAATGGACAGCGAGATAGCCTGGAAACTGTCTGGACTGTCAGGCTCAAATTTCTAAAGGAAAAACACTAAAACTTAGCTAACTTACAATTCCTTGAGGTGTTTAATACATGTCATCACCTCAGTACTACTACTTAGGTCAGCCTCACTGATAAAAACATTTTTCTCACCAAACCATGCTGTTGCTCTTGCCTTGTCTGGGCAATCAGCTATAAAATATGGATGGGAATGCAGGGAAGAGGGCAGTGTCAAAAGCACAGCCAAAATAAGCCAAGAAAGTTTCACTGGAAAAGCTGGCAAATACACAGATTTCATGTCAAGATCTTAGTGGTCATCTCCCCAAGCATTCAACATAAAAAATGAGATATTCAACAGTGATAGCTTACAGGGGATAAATACATTGCTTTTCCAAATATCAGAGGTATACAACAATGGGAAAATGCACCTTATGAGGTAGACATTATTAACCTGTTAAAACTGTTCAACAGAATTCTAAAACAGGAAGATCTAATGCAAAAGTAACAAGAGAAACTTCTTCCAAGTGACATTTAAGCTTTGTCAGCAATAACCTCATCCAGCAGTAGTAGCAGTTTCATGATACGGAATTTGGAAATTTAGAAATAGCACCTGCCTCAGTGGTAGTGAAAAGAATTAAAGCTATAGGGCACATCTGCATCAAAAGAAGAAAAGTCTTCTCACATCTTCAGAGCTGTACAGGGCATGCAGGCAGCTATTCTAACTTGACAGCACTAATATTTCATAAACTAAGGTGTCTTCAGTTCCACACTCATCACACAAATAAAATCATTACAACCCAAGCCATTAAAAATATATGAAAATTAAGTTTACTGTTGCATAAAAACCAGAATTCTTAGTAACATTCCCAAAGAGTCCTAGAAGAAAAAAATGCTTGATTTTTGAAGGGATTACTGAAAATACAGCTTTTAGAGAAAAAGTGCAGGTTTCCTTGTATAGTTCCTTCAGCACTGTGCCAGGCATTCTGAAATAAGAGGAACTTCAGTCTTAATGCAGCTTGTATTTAAGTCTTACTTAAAACTGAAGCAACAAATCAAAAAGCCACTATTTTGTACTTTTTTTACTTCTGCCTACACAGTTGGTTACCTTCCCCCCTGCTTTAAGCAGGGATATTAACAACAGTTCTCTGCTCATGCTACCGAGTTTATTCTCAGCTCCATGAATAATCGTTGCATAATTTATTACCCTCTGTAATACATGTGAACATTTATTTTAAGAATTCTGCATAACCTCAATTCTGTCAGTTCTTGCCTACTGCAACTCCGGCAATACCTCAACCAATTTTTAATTTTCCATCTTTTAACATCACAGGAAGCACCCAACCCTTTGGGGCTTTTGAAATTCTGGTTGCTGTATTTAGGTTCATCACACAGGCAGGTGTAGATTTAGGGTAAGGAAGATCTATTACACAGCACAGCATTAAAGACCCCATCTCCTGCCCAGTGGGTAAGAGGAAGGGGTAGCAGGAGGTTGTTCCAAGGCTGTGGAAAGTGCCAGGAGATGAATCTGATTTCATTAAGTGGATCAGGAGCAGGCCCAGTGTAAGCAGCAAGGCCTAACACACCAACAGACTGAATGGGGACATGCCTTTAATTCAGAAACAACTTTAGGTTGAGCTGGAATTGTGTAACTTTCTTTTTGTCCTAAATGAGGACTTGGAAGTAAAAATAGTTACAAAACCATTTAATATTTCAAGATAACAATGACAGTGTGCAAATGGTGCTTACCTAAATTGTACATTATACAGCAAAAAGTGAACACAAAACCGTCAGACTTAAAATATGCTGCATATCTGAAACTAGAACTAGGCAAAGAATGTGTATTTCCTACTAATTTTTCGATACTTTATTTAAGGAGTCGGCAAGATTTTATTTGACTCACCAGATGTTATCTGGAGGACTCATCGAGAACAAGCAACTGTACCTGAGATTCAATCCTGGCATAATGTTTTATTGAATTTTTAACCAAAAATCCAGTATATGCTCATTTCTTATATTTGTCTTTATTTTTCTCTAGGTCTTTGATACAATTTCTTGCTTCCTTACTATTTCTTGATTCTGGTAATGAAGACATATTTGCACTACAGGATCAGGAACTAAAGACCAGCTCTTAGGAGAAGTCACCTACATCACACAGATGCTAGAGTTGTTTTAAATTCAGAGCAGGACAAAATCCAGGAGGGATTGTTTTTAATCCCAGCAGTGTCAACAAAGAAAGTTTAACTGCATTTACCAGAGGAAACCAGTCTTTCATGCCCCCAGGCATGCTGTGAACACACTTGTGTTGCAAGAGAACTTCACTTACAGACAGGAGAACTGTGTTCTCTATCCACCTTCAAAATTATAATATTTTAGCAAATTGTTCTCCAAGCCCCTCCTGGTTCACGTTCCAAAAATCCTCTATGCTCATCTCCATGGCCTCAATTACAAGGCAGTAAAAACCCAAGTTACCCATGAACTTCAAAGCAGGGATACAGATTAATTCAGGATAACTCTCCTGAGTAATGATTTAACTAACGACCTCATCAACTAATGCATTCTCCAGCACAGAAACAATCCTTCTTTACAAGGTTTTGCTATGAAATAAGTGTTCTGGACGACCTTGATATATCATTGACTACACCAAATTTATGCATAATGCAACCTCAAACAAGACACTACAATAAAGACACCACCTGAAGTAGTCTCCTCCTTACTGCAAAGTCTTCAAACACTGCAAAAGACCCCCCCTCTCCATATTATGATGAAAATTTAGAGCACTAAAACCAGGTGGCAAAAGTGAGAACATTTCTAGTGACATCTATTGTCCAATGCTGAAAGTGGCACCCAGCAAAAAAAAGTTCTTCAAAACCTGAAATAAGAAAAAACCATTATTTATTGCAAAGATGAGTTCTGATGATTAAAACTTCCCATCTGAATGCAGAACCTCATCTTTATTCAATTATATTATATCTTTTACCCAGGCTGCTTTTCCAATTTATCAAATTTCTTTTGAATTTTAATCACATCACCAGTGTGCTCGTAACTCTTTCTGTGTTGGTGTTACTGGCAGATAAAGGCACATCAAGTCCATTTTCATGGTCATTAATAAAAATACTGTAACACCACGACAATTCAGACCTCTGTGGGACTCCATCTTTCCCTTCTGACAATATTTTAAACACGATTTTAAAACAAGTTTCCTTAGTTCCCTTACCAGGGGGTACTGCCTGATCTCTGCTACAGGTAAGCCATGGTGTGTCATTTTTATATCCTCTATAAAGGCCTCTTGCCATGCCATGGGAAAAGCTCATCCTTTGGAAATCCTGGGAAAACTTCTGCCCTCTATCAGTACTTCCAAGACACAGTTAAGGAGTACAATCAGGACACTCCCACACACAGACTCAAATTGAAAAGAATAATCTCATTGTGACTCACATTCACACCAGCCAAACTCTTCAAGTCCCAAATATAAACTCAGAAGTTGTTTAATCACACATCCTTGTCCTAGAAGCTGCAGAAAAAACCCTCCAACAATACTTATCTTCCTGTCAGCCTGACCTAAACACCAGGTACTTATTTTTCCAATATTTTCCATAAGCACTTGCCTGCCTGACAACCACTCTCAGGATTCAAAATCATTTTAGAGATGTCTTCCTTAAAAGAAAACTTTCACATTTAGACTTCTCTTCACCGTCTCAGGAAAACATGATTTTTTTTGCAGAAGAGCTGCTCTAAAGTTCTTGTGGAAAAGACTACAACATATCAGCTATCAAGCTTTTAATTGAAATTGCCATTTGATTCCAAAAGGAAAGAGCAACTACCTTCAGAACGGGATTAATATCAGCAAGGAGAAATGAAGAATGGGTACATAAGCAAAATCACCAAGGCAGAAGCAAGGATAAAAGACAGCAGGCCTAACAGCAAATATCCAGTCCCTTGACCGACCAGGAGTAACAGTGCACTTCAGTCAGGATTCCAGAATTCACATTACAAACAGGGAATACATGGACAAATTCCATCTGCCATGGAACAGGAGACATCCTCACTCTGAGCTCTGCATCACAACTCGAGCCCACAGCACAAATGAATGCATGAATTTTAAAACTTTGTTAAAGACCAAATGTAACAAACAATAAACAAAAAATGCTACTTTTAAAAATCAGGTCAGCAGGGTTGAGGTTTTTTTCGGTAGGGTCGGTGTTTTTGGGGGGGGTTGTTGTCTTTTTTTTTTAGGTTTAGGGTTTTTTTTTAATTTTTAAACACCACTGACAGAAGAGTCCAATAGAGCAGCTCGGACACAAGTCACCGGTGACTCCAGCCAAGTGAACGCTGGGTCACCTTCCCTCCTATAACCTGGGGAGATTCCTTCCACCCCTAAACCCCCCATCCCCATTTCCTTGCACACTGTCCCTCTGAACCACCACCAATACTATTTGTGGCTGCTCCTAATCTGCTCCCCTGACAGCTGTATCCCACGTTGTGCTGAGTCCCTTGAAGCATTAACTCTCTCACACGCATATTTAACAACTGCCTTTAAATACACCTCAGTCACCTCCTCCCCTTGTCAAAATACACCATTTCAATGGAAAAAAAATCTGTACCCCAACAGGTTTTGTTTTGACCTCAGATACCCACATGACTAAGTACTATGACAGTGCCATTAAGAACTGATATTCTGATTTATATAAAAGCATGACTGTACCATAAACAAGCCCTTAAAAGCTGCCTGCTGTCACATCAAGACATAAATGAAAAAAGGAGAACTTACCTGCTGGCAAGGGAAGTCTTGAAATATCTGTAACAATAAAGAAATACATTTAGAAACAGAAGAAAAAATAGCTCTACAATTTCACTGGCCTAATAATTTTTCTGCAAGGCCATACTTGTTTAATAGAGCACATTATCTGAAGCAATTTGTTGGCTGCCACGAATGCCACACGCAAATCAAAAGCACTTCCCTTGTCTCACCCTGTTCATTAACAGGGTTATGCTTTGCTCAGGTAACTGAAGGACAAAGATTACACTGAAGGCAATGAGTGTAATTACTGCAGCAGAACACAGGTCACTACGCACAAATTAAGTGTTACATACAACATTCACCATCATCACCTACAGAATGTCAGAGCTCAAAGTGTCAGGGAGAGTCTTGGCAAATGAAGAGGACATTACAGGATGTTTTCTTTATTCTTGAATCTTTAGAGAAGATGTAGCCAAGCTTTCAAATGGATAAGCATAGAACACGAGGAACAATATTAAAAGAAAGGACACTGATTTTTTTCACCAAGGCACATTAGACACAGTTGCTGAATATTTTTATAGTAAATGCTAAGGCTGTCTTGAGCTGCAAAGAATGGCCACTGTCTCGGAATCTAAATAGAACGTATTAAAAATTATATACTAAAAAATATACATTAAGTTTTCCTAAGTAGTAATTCTATTAAACTCTAAGTCATTATACTGTTCCTGCCTGCTTTTCTATTGTTATCTCAGAGCACCCCATCATCACTGGGACCTGAGGTGCTCATCAGAGTTCAGAACAGAAACTGGAACCCATAAAGAACTAGAAAGAATTACTCAGGTCTGTAAGGACATGGACTGGGGACACAGGTCAAGGGGTTAATGAAAACTGAAATAAACACAAGTGGGAGGGGATGAAAGGGGAACCAATAAAACAAATGAGAGAAAAACTGAACTGAACCTAAGAAAAAGGTCTGCACAGTTTTTTGGTTAAAGGAAACAGCAAAGTTGAGTAATAAATTGTCATACTGGGTACAAAATCCACACAGAAACTGAACTTTAACCACAGGTATAGTAGCTGAAACAGATGCAGAGATTATCGGGGCAGATGGTCACTGCTTTGCTACCTGTTAGAAGAAATAACGAGGCTTAATAAATTTATCAGCCCTGCTCTCACCAACTGATTGTTACAATTCATGTCTGTGGCTGGAAAACATGATGGAACTTGAATCCCAAAGAGAATTACACCTGAAATTAAAGGCAGCCCACTAAAAATTTCAAAAATGAACTGCACTAGTCCGAGGAGATGATGAAACAGCAACACAGAAAGCTGAAACACACTTAAAGCGTGAAATCAAAGTGGCAACAGGACGCCACCAAAAAAAACCCCAGAGAAAATACTAAATGCCTTAGTCTGGTAGAACAGAATATTTAAAAAGACAGTAAGGTTAAAAGATGTTCATCATGCTGTCTGCTTAGGAACAAAACCATCTTACATGTAAGAAATGCCTTGAGACAGGAGAAATGCAGCCAAGGAGACAAAGGAACTGTGGGAAGCAAAAAACCCAACAGCTCCTGCACAGAATCCAAATCAGCACATATGGAATGGAGCTTTCTTCCCTCAGAAAGAGATGTTGCAGTGACAATTAATTTGGAAAGTTACATGAAGATAAATGTTGCATCATTTTTTCTGTTTGTATAAGTTTTTTATGAAGTCACCAAAAAATTCCTGCTTGTCACTAGGCTACACAATACAACTGCAGCGATATGAATAAAGCATTTAAAACTGTGGATTAGAAAATACCATTTTTGATTTTAATTTTTCTACAGTGATAGAAACTAATGTCTAAATTCCATCTATAATTAACAACTATCAAAATATTTAAGTTACTAAAAACACTTAAAAGTGCATTAAAATATTTTCATTTTTGTGTATTGGGAATGTTTTATCACAGCATTTATTACTTTTGAAGCAGATTATTTGGTTAAATGTGCCTACACAACAGATGTCAGGAAAATAACAGCAAACATAACCCCAGAAATATATGTCACTATTGTTATTATATACACACAGGCAGAAAACAATCGTTTACATCTCAGGATTTAAACAGGGAAAAGCTTTGCAGCTAAGACACACACACATATTTTTAACTTTTAGAAAGACCTGATCACATTCCAGCCTTTGTTCCTACCACCTGAGCTGCTGTTTCCGCTGTGATCTCTCCCTGCCAGCGTTCACACAGATCCTGTCACTGCACCAGGACCTTCCCAAATGGGCCACTGACACCATCAGCACCACGGCTATATTTTAGTCAAACACTGTGAAGATTTCTTACTTCCATGTTCCACTGCAAATGAGTCCCACAAGTGCATTAACTGAAGAGCTGCTGCACCTCTGGGACAAGGCTGCTGAACAGCTTCCTGCAACTGCACTTTCTTCTATTGCAGTTTAGTGCAAGAGACTGTTTTCTGCCATTAACTGACATCCATTAGATCTAAAACCAAGTTGGACACAAGAAATGGAAGCCTGAAGGTCCTATCAGTATACTCAAAACTGCATTTATGCACTTAGCAGGTTACTTGCATGGTATTTCTCAATTATTTCCATTAAGCACAAAGTCCTCTACAGGCTGATGTATCTTAATTTTAGCAAACATCAGCCACAACAGAAATGTCAATTCATAACAGCATAAATGAAATAAATCACAATTCCAAAGATAAAAGTAACAATTCCACTCCTTTGTGTATCCAGACACCACAACAATAAGTGAAATGCTCATTACCTTCAGGTTTTCCTGTTAGTGTGGAGTCACTTTAGGAATTTCTTATCATTGAGTTTACCCCATCTGCCCAGCTCACTCTCATCTTTTCTGGCTTGAAACCTCTTAGCTTCATTCTCAAATATGGTTTTTCATTTAACATCTAACACTGAAAAAGGACAAGTGGATTCTGTCCACACTTTAAAAACTTCCTTCATGAAGAGGTAAACAGAGTACACGCTCGGGTAGCTACTCACTTCAGGTCGCATTTACAAACTCGCCTTCTCTGCTGTGTAGAACTTCCCCCTCTTTGAAGCACACTACAGCATTTCAATCTCTAGAGAGGAGAAATTTAACCAGTGCTGAGATTTGAAGAGGAAAAAAACTAAAGTTAGGGTTTTAATCTGGTTTGTGACTAAAATGAGAGGCTTGAGAGCATTTTGGAGAGCTGTCCTGTTGGGAAGGATTCCCTCACATCAGCAAGGCCTGGACTGACTTTTCTCCTACAACTCATTTTCTGAATGCTTGGAGTGGTGTCACACAAACCACATTTACAGCAGCTGTACAACATGAACCAATCTCACTTTTTTATCTGCTCCAAAGTAGTTCTTCAAAGCGAAATCTAAAATGAATCATTTTTCAAGTGCTTCTGCTCCTACTGATCCTTTCAAGGGATCACTCGTGTTCTGCATTTATATTCTTAAGTATCTCACTGTGCTACTTGGCAGGGAGCAAACTGCCAGTTTGAACAGGCAGAAAGAAAAATTACATCCACATCATATTCTTTATCATAGCCAAAATTTTACATACTTTGTAAAGGCTAATCAGTTCTCAGAGAGAACTGGTTTTATCCCATGTAGATACTGGGATGATGGAGCAGATGGCCTCAAGAGCTCCTTTCCAAGCAAGGTTTCTGTAATATTGGACACAGATGATTGTAACAGACCAGGAACAAGCTGAAATGACATTGGAGGTGCTACAAAATAAGAAAGTTCCTCAGCCAAAGAAAACTTGCCAAGTACACCAGTTATGTCCATGAATTCACTGAGGAACAGAAACGAGAGTATTTTAAAGAAAGAATACTACTTCTACTTCTGTATGCACTGAGATGGTTTGGGACACTACAGTCCTCAAATAGGCTGTCTGGATCCCAGCACCAACAGTTTTTTCTGGGATTTATGGATGCCCTGAGGACCAGATCTCTCTCCCACCGTACTTGCTTTTATAAAACTATGCATTTTACATTGCAGAGTTTCACTGAATGTCTTCTTAGAAATGGAGCCGCAACTTTAAATCTTCCTTCCAAGAGCAACATCTAATCATCGAAAACAGGAATGTTTTGTGAGCTTCCTATTCCTGCCTCAAGGTAAAATGAGAATATGGCTCCGTGGACAACTCCAGAGGCTCAGACTCTGCCCCATCTGCAGCACTGATCTCTTTCCAGAGCTGTGGTAAGCAGCAGACCACAAGAAATTTAATCCTGTTCTCCTGTAGCAGGAGCTGGCTGACTCCAGCCTAAGAGCATTCCCTTGAAATTAATTCAGATATGCAGTTCACAAACCAATCCCTCTTTCCAGGGAAGAGTGAAGGCTCGCAGCACACGAGGAACCACAGACCACAGTCTCCAAGAAGCCAAGCAGCACAAGTCACTGGACAACAATCCTTCCAGCTAAATGAGGAGTATCACAGACTCAACATAAAATGCAATTTTTCCTATTTAGCCACAGTACCAAAATAATTTAGGAATACAGATGCATATTCAGCTTTTAGCCTTTGTGTGGCTGATCCTGAAAGATGTTGTCTTAGAGGCTGGATCCAACCACCTGGAAGTCTCCTTTCCTATATTCTCTGGCAGGGTAAAAGGGATGTTCCTCCTGTCTTTAATGAAGTAGAGATCTCATCAGCTATGTAAAAGTATTTTTCTTTTTTAAAAGAGCAAATAAGTAAACAGAAAACACAAGTCATCTTTCAAGAAAAATGCTTTGTAAAATTGTATTTGTTGAGAAACTCAAGGATTTATCCATGACCATCTGATCTGCCGAACAAAGACCTTGGAGCTGCAATGAATTCATCCTGACAGCACACCCATTAAGGAAAAGCTATTAAAAAGTTTTACAATATGATTAAAAGATTGTATAAACCACCAGTTGCATTGTTCCATATAAGTATTTTTTCCCCTTCATCATTAAAAGTGCATCTCATTTGTAACCTACATCTAACCTTCTTCTAATTTAGCAATCTGCAGGGCTGAATGGTAACAACCTTTTATTCTATCATTTCATATTAAGGCAATTTCTTAGGGCAATTTTCAATGCAACTCAATAAAATGTTTTCATATACTAGCTATGTAGAATGAGAGGCAGAAGTGCCTCACTGTAAAGGCCCATTTTTCCTAAACATTTTATTATCTTTACAAGTCTTTAAATGCTCCAACTGTTTTGGCTTTCAGTAGCTGCCCCAATTTGCAAACACGAATACCTGACACAGTATTCATAGGTCAATCATAACAGCACTAAAACCACCATTTGCTTACTCAGATTAGAGTTTTTTGCCCCCATTGGCATATTTATTGCATTTGCCTTAGGCACAGCAGCAGCTGAATATCCAGCTTAGCTGCAAATCTTCATCTGTTACCCTGGAGAGAGATGGAGGGGGACAATTATAGGACAGACACCTCCATCCACTAAACCTGGCAGCAGTTTTTTTGTGCTTTGGCCAGATCAGAAGAAATTCAGCGTACAAAACCACACATCTTGTGTTTACAGCCCTACTTCACAGGAGATCCACGTTGCACTGGAGTCCCTTATTATCTTGGTTTAAATCTTTGCTTCAGCTGTGAATATCAGCAGTAATGATTTAATGCTCTCATTTCTGACTGCTGAAAAGGTTAACGAGCAAGCGGCCAACAATGAACTGCTGTGACACCCTGCAACGTGCACAGGCTGTGCTGTGCTTTTGAGAAGTTCTCTTTAGCCAGTCACTAGTTCTAAGGCAAGCTGCTCCCTCTGAAACACAAAAGCCACACAAAATTTAGCAAGGAGAAATGAGAGGAGCAACTGAAATACTGCACAGAACACTAAGGGTTTTTTCCAATTATATGTTTGGTTGATAAAACAGGTACAAGGCACATCTACGGTGTGATGATCACCACATCTGACATACCTCAGATGGCTTTAAATATGCAAAAGCATTGAGGATTTACACCAGTAGAACAGCATCAGCTAACTCGTCCCCAAGGTGCCCCAGGAACACCTTCAGTTCATCTCTGCTTCAATAATTTCTCATTTTGTGTCAGTTTACTATCACATTCCTCTCAGTACCCCACTCTTCTGTTTGTACGTGCTTTCCTCTGCCCATTTGAAAACAAAATCAGTACTGAGTCTTCTTAATTTATAGCATCTACACAAAAAAATAAAATCATCCAACAGTTTCAAATTTCAGTTTGCCCTCTCCTACTGATACTCCTCCAAAATCACTCTGCTTATGCTTCTTAAATACTAGTTTTTGAAACTGAAAAAATCCACACTCTGATTAAGACCTTCAGAATAATCCACCTGTGTTTTCCTCCATCTCAGCTGAACTCTGCCCTGAACTCTGCATGCACCTTGACACTTCAAATTCATTTATAACACATCACTGAGCATGACCACTGAGTTATCTATGCAGCCACCAGGAGCCAAATTTTCGACCAGGCACACTGAACAGTAGGATATTAAATGAAAAGGTTCTGGTGGAAGTTACATTTAAGGAGATTAAGAAGAGCAAGAGAAATCACTCAGTCATTACTCAGGGCAGGTGGGATCAATCTCATTACATACTGAGTTACAGAACATGCAGTATCTAAGCAACTCAGATAAAGAATTTAGTCTCAATATCTACACAAGTACTATATGCACCTTTTGCCTATGGGGAAGAGAGGTTTGGATGGAGAAGAGGATGGAGTAGTTCCCAATAATTGGTTTTATTCAGCATCACAAAATGGGTAAGTAAACTCTGTAAGTCTGCAGGTGATATTAAGCTCTTATGGGTCAGCAGAAGTCATATCAATGGGGGGAAAAAAACCAGCAAGGATCTCACAAAATGAAGCAAGTTGCTAAGGGAGCAGCTACACTTCAGCACAGAGCTATGATGTAATGCATCTGGGGAAAAAATTCTGAGCAATACCTCCTTAACCAAGTTAACACTTGCACTTTCTCCAGTTCCAACTGCGGGAGGAAGGCTGAGTCACTGTTTTCTCTGAAATCATCTGCTTAAACTGGAGTTGCTGGCCAAAAGCAATAAAACATTGTGTCTCATTAGGAAGGGTACTGGAAACATGGTACTTACACATATTACTGTGAAAAACGATAAAGCATCAACATGTTGTGTCCAGTTCTGGTCTCTGCACCAGAAGGAGGTAGAGACGTCTGGAGCTGGGCAGCCAAAGTGACTGAGGGATGAAGCAGCTGCCAAGGAAGGCCAGATTACCAAATCTGGGGCCCCTCAGCAGGGAGGACATGAGGCTCAGGGTGAACGTGATCACAGCACGAGTGAAGGGGGTGGGGGAAGAAGAGAGGAAAAAAATAGAAAAAGGAAAAGCAAAACGATGCAGCACCACCATTCAACAAATCCTGCCAGTCTGAGCAGGAGGGAGCATTTGAGGAAGCTACTTGAGATTAGGTTCAAACCAGTCAGAGTGTCTTCTCCACAGCTGGCACTGAGCTCCCTGCAATTCCTGCAAGAGAAAAGCGAGGAGAGAGGTGCCACCAGCCACTGGGCCAGGCATACAAACTCTATGTAAATAACATTTTCTGCTGCCATCGAGGCTCAGTGCTGGGCTGGGCAGTCACTGGTCTCATTTAGCAGCACCTCTTGTATCAGCAATACCGTGGCCAGTGATTGTCCCCCTGTGCTGGGCACTGGGGAGGCCACACCTCAAATTCTCTGCTCAGATTTGGGCCTCACATGACAAGACAGACATTGAGGGGCTGGAGCATGTCCAGGGAAGGGAACAGAGCTGGGGAAGGGGCTGGAGCACAAGGCTGATGAGGAGCAGCTGAGGAGGCTCAGCCTGGAGAAAAGGAGGTTCAGGGGGGACTTTCTCTCTCTCCACAACACCCTGACAGAAGGCTGGAGACAGGTGGGGGTCAGTCTCTTTCCCAACAATAGGACAAGAGGAAATGGCCTCAAGTTGTGCCATTGTATAGATTTAGATTGAGTATTAGGAAAAACTCTTCCACAGAAAGGGCAGTCACACACTGGAAGAGGCTGCCCACAAAAGTGGTGGAGCCACCACCCCTGGAGGTGTGTAAAAGATGTGTAGATGTGGCACCTGGGGACATGGTTGAGTGGTGACCTTGGAACTAATAATCTTAAAGTTCTTTTCAAACTAAAATCATTTTATGATTCTCGTGTTCTTAAACTCCCTGTCGTGGCTCGGGGAAGTCACGAGCTTAAACATCACCTATAAGAAACACCTACTCAATCAAAAGTACTGTTCTAAGAATGTCAGCCACATTACAGGAATATTCTTATCCTTTAATGGTTTATCACAAAAGGAGATGTGTTTAAACAAGCCCAGGAAACTTTAAAAGCACTTAAGACGTTTAAGGAGGGACATGTGGGTGCTGGCAGTGCTTCAGATCTATCAGTAATATCTCCAGCACTATGATCTGTGATCACATAATCCTGATGGAAATATTGTGACATTTTATGAACATAACAATTCAGGCCCTCAGGCAGGCTTAGGGAAAGCTGTAGACATGTATTCTATACGTGTGTAGCTACCCCCTATTTGTACTACAGACTGCTTGTTCTTCCAAGTGATAGCTTTAGTGGATGTTTTTCTTTCAAGAAACATTGTCTTGACATTGCTTGCTATGATTGAAGCTCCCTTGTCATTTTCCATGACGGACTTGTGACACACAATGTGCCACCACAAGTCACCCACGCCTTCAAAAGGTGACAGGATTGTGTAGTTCCTGCACTGAAATACAAATTAGCTCTGCATGTCAGTGAAGGCTGGTTTGTGCTTTAGGTATGACAGGAACTTAGCACAGAGCACGGAGGTGTTCCAGAATGTAAAATAAATGTGTTTCCATGTACAGAAACGAGTGCCAAAGGCACAACCAGCAAGGGGAGAGAATGAGGAGAAATTACCTCAGGCAAAATATTAAAAAGCCCAAAACAGAGCTGCACATCCCAGACCACAAGGTAAGAGAAAACTGCTTTCTTGGGTGTTTTTTTAGAGGTGGGGGGGTTTAGGTGAGGGTTTTGCTGTGGTTTTAAAATGATAACTAGTTAGAAAGATTTAGAGTAACAGATTAACAATATAACAAAAAAAAAAAATCCAAACGTTTCTTTTTGGGATACTAGACCAGTATTTTTCAAGTTTTGGGTGTTTTTTTTTGTTTAAACACAAATTCTTAGAAAGTTGGGCGAGTCACTTCCTTTCATGTTTCACCACTGTAAAATTATGCTGTTTCCATGGTTCTGGCCCACACATGGATTCCATTGTTAGAGCAGTTTTTCAGGAGCTAGAATTAAAGTTTTAAGGTTTTCTTATTTGAAATTACAGATGGGTGAAAGGAGGTTGAAAATAATCCATGCAGCCAGCACAGAGTGAGAGAGAAAAAAAATTTAAGAGTTTTCCAGTAAAGAACACACACAAAGTCCTTTGTCAGAAGTTTAACAAAAGATTATCACCTTTGCAGACACATGGCTCTTACCTAAAAAAAAAAAAAACAAAAGGGGGGGGGGCTTAACACTTCCATCCATGAAAAAAGTGACTTAGTGCCTAAGAAATAACATTTTATTGCTCACAGTGGGATTACTCCAAAGTGTTCGCAGTGAGTTTGACAGCAGCTGCACGAGTTTTGCTCTGTACAGAAAGCTGACCCAAGAAATAAGATGAAATCTATTTGTAACAAGAATAGTGGGGTTTTCTTAACCCAACTGTGACACTCTGGATGGAGAAAGAATTTGCTTCAGCTGGAGCTTGTTCTCAAAGTGAAGCACAACATCCCTTGACAACAAATGGGCATTTAGAGCCAGAGCTACAGAGGCTGAAATCAGTTCTGCAGTGAGATGTGACAGTTTTGGATCTTAACCATGTAAGAAATAAGAGAACTGAGGACACTCAGTGTGCTAGAAAAAGTCCAAAAAATTCACCACCATATGCATGGGAACAACTCCTTTAATGTCATCTGGGTGTTTCCACAAGTCTTACACATCCTCCCAGGGACACAGGTTACACCATTTCCACCTACTGAGTGTTTGGAGGCACAATATGCTGCAAGGTGTCATTCTGGTGGGTTTTTTTGGGTTTTTGTTTTGTTTTGTTTTTTTTAATAAAAAGTCCAAAAAGATTTCCAAAACCAAGGTTACAAAAACACATTGATTCAAGAACCATCTAGATGGAGTAAATTATTTGTTAAACACCACAGCAGACACAAGGCAATGAGAATTAGCAAGGAGATAAAACCAAGTTTCTATCATTACACAAGAATACACAATTCTTTGTAAGCCAAAAAGACACAGAGCCCATGTCAGGGTGTAAATAGGGAGTTTAGGGGCAACAGAAGTAAAGACAACAAATCAGGAAAGGGCAGAAAAGTCATTACAGAGAAATACATTATGCATTCATCTAAACTGACAAAATTATTTTTTCTTAATATGCTGCATGTTAGCAGTAGTTGTGTTGGGCTGGTTCCCTCCTCACACCGCAAGGCTGCTGCACCAGCAGAAATAGAGAAAAAACTTTTCTCTAGTGTCTCCTCTGCTTTCTCTGTCCCCTTTTATTAAGTTTTCCAGATGGAAAATAGACAGAGAATGAATCAAGACAGCAAGAAAAGATGACAAGTGAGGCAGGGAGGAACCACAGGCAGAATAAAAAAAAAAAAAATCAGGAAAAGAAGAATACACACATACATCAGGACAAAGAAACCCAAAGAAATGACTGACAAAACTAGATAATGAAGGTAAAGAGGGGGTAGTGAGGGAACAAGGGTGCAGACAGAAGAACTGCAGCACACAACACGAGATGGGCTTTCTTCTCCTAATTGGTTCTGTCATGTAGCCGTCGGAGAGCGACTCAAGAGACGGCGGCGCCGGTGTAATGGGAAACCCCCCAACACGTCTGTTCTCAGCAAGAACCTGATCAAACAGGAGACCCAGTTGGTTTGACAGACACAACACACGTGCAGCTTCCACATCCCGTTGGCTGCACCTTCCAGCTCGGCCACTGCTCATCTCGGCAAAGGCAACAAGGCAAAGAGTTCGTTTCCAATTCGGCACCGCGCAAAGTCGAGCGCCTATGATTAATGGATTCTCATTTCCACCAGCCCACTGAAAAATTTCAGCTTGGCATCATTAAGATTCTATCAGCCCTGAATTGCAACTTCAGATAGTATTTTTCGCCTTAATCTGCTGCTCTATTTAATCAATTTAATGCACAGTAAAAACTTAATTTGACAAAATTGAAAGCATTATTTCGCCCTGCCTCTGGCACGAAACAGATTACGACCACCAGAAATACTTGCGGAAAGATTTAAGATTCATTACATGTTGGGTGGCAGATAAATATTAGATATGCTATAAACTCTAAGTCTAAAAGCTGTGGGTTTTAGTTAATGCTGCAATTACCCCCCAGCAGCTCACCCGAGTCACGCTTCCTACACGAGCCATGACTGTGATTTTTGAAGTCAGATCCCCTAGAACACCATTTTGTACAATGCTGACAAACTCCACGGACAGGAGGGAGAAGGAACAAGGACAGCAAAGACAACTCCTCATTTATATACACTTTACACCTCCTGTGTAGGTTCCAGGCCAAACTCAGGTTGGATAAAGACACAGGTCAGAACAGAACACATTCTAGGTCCAGGATGAAATAACAAACACCTTACACCCCTGCCCAAAATTCAATTTAAACTAGTTAAATTATCCACAGAAGGTGGAAAGACAGTGACAGAAAGCTGCCACATAAATATGTCTAGAGGTCTCTACAGACTGTCTGAAGCTCCAAGATAACTCAAGTCACAGCAGACACATCCACAGGTCAGCCCCAGAGCTGGAGGTACCCAAATGGTCCCAGGTTGGGGTTGGAGCTGATTCTCCAAGAAGCAGCTCCTCTCATCCCATGGCCAGGGCCACAGCACGATGGCTCTACTTGTACTGTGAATGGAACACTTCTGCCTTCAGGGCTGTCAAACCAATTTTCCTCATAAATAACTAACAAGCCAATTTACAGGGCAGCGGCGGGGAGAGGAATCCTGACAGCGTGCTGCTCACAAAGCACACTCATTCCTTTCTTAGCTAAGTCCCTCAGAAACTCTGACTTGCCTTGTAAGTATTTAAGTAGAGTATTACACATTTACTTGAAAGGGATTTTAAAGCTATTATAATTTTGTACCTAGACACGACTTCTTAGAAAAGAAAAATCAAATACAAAACACATCTACTGTTAAAACAGTCTGAAATTCACTATTCCTGCTGATGTTAAGAAACAGTGCTGCTTCACTCGAAAGTACAAATATTTCAGTAACAGCTCTCTCCATTTATGTCAAGGGATTACATCGTGTATACACTTGTACAATTACATCTTACTTCAACTTGCTTTGTTGATATATAAAATGCAACACTAATGGTGAATACCTATCCTGCTGATACGTAACAATTCCTTATCAGCAAACCACGCTAGCTGGAGCATAAAGGAAATCAGATGCAGTCCTTTAAGAATAAACAGAAAAGAGCCACAAATATCCTAATTATATAAGCGTATTTGGTACAGTCTTGTGTAGGCTGGACTCAGTGAACAAGTATTTTCTGCACAAAGATAACAATTCAAGACCACAAAAGAAGTGTACAGTATAAATGTGGCTTTTGCCTCAGCAATGAGTGCTGGGAGGCAGAAAAATGTAAATCTTTTGTACCACAATATAATCCATAAGAAAGGACAACAACAGTAATAAGGCCTAAACCAAGAAAAACGTTGTTAAGCTTTTAAAATTCTTCTCTGATACTGTAGTTTATTCCTTTCCCCACCATTTCACAAGAATGAAAAAACACCAGCTCACCTCTTTTGTTATTTCAAATAAGGATATATTATTTGAGGATTATTCTCTAAAAAGCTTTTTCATTTCTGATCATTCATTGGTCATGGAAGCAAGGAAGATGACCAAAAAGAAACCTATCCAGCTTTCTCTGCTTCTGATCCAACTTGGACAGTCAGATGCCACTGAATCCCACCAGAGTGAGAACAAAGAACTGAACTTGGTCACAATGATGATCCAGAGCTGAACTGACAGTTGTTTCACGCACTTCCAACCTCAATAACGTGAAGAAGATGAACATTTTTTAATTACTCTATGATCTAGTTTTCAATTTATCGTGTATGAAGTGTCAGGTACCCCAAGCACACTAAATTATTTAGCATACATTGTAACTGTATCTTCTGTCTCACATAATGTGCAGAATATATATGCAATGCTTATTAAAAATTTCAAATTAAAATATTGAAAAAACATTGAGCTCATCAAGGTCTCCAGTTCCCCAATCTTCCCTCTTCAAATTGCTCCTGAACATATCATGACTCACCCTGAAAAATATCATTTGAGTTCAAGCTCGAGGCATAAATGAGAACGAAAATGGTCCAAATTAAAAACCTTATTCAAACTTCCAATAATTATTAAAGAGACTCATTTTCAAGCCCCTCAAAATCTAATCAGGTTCAGAGTGGACACGAACTTAAATCTGCTTGAATACATCAAAGTAATTCTGGCACAAAATCAGGCAGGTATTGCACGAGGATGCTGGTATTTCAGGAACTTCTGAACACATCTTTTTTCACTGATATGAAGAAAGAGATCAAATTAGAGAACTGCAGCGTGTACTTATGCCAGTGTCAGCTCTGGTACAGTTAATATTTATTTTGTCATCCTGCAAACTTAGCGTTTGTGACGGTACAAAGGAATTTCAGACTGCATATCCAAACAACTTGTCAGAGAACTGGAGTTGGAATAATTTCTACTTGTATTTGTCTGCTGAAGCCCCAGAGAAGAAGAAATGCACAAGTTCTTAATAACAGGACACTGAAAGCTCAGAACAAACCACAGGAAGCTCAAAGGACCAAAAAGAATAATTTTCCATCAAAGTGACAGGGATGTTAACTCTGCTGCCACATCAACGCTATTTAACTACATCCATTTATCTCCTTTTTCCCCAATTCCTGAATCACAGAGTAACAAAAGTCACGAGGCTCAAAGGAAACCTGTGAAGTGTGCCTCTATAGCCAAGAGAAAAACCACAGAAATCCGCCAGAAGAGTTTGGGGTAAACTGGGCAACTCTGATCTCTGAACTCCTCAGGTCCTTGGAGACCTGACTGGATTAGGTCTGTAAGATGCCTAAAGCATTCCCCAGTAATCCAGCAAGGCTGGAATCACAGAATGGTTTGGGCTGGAAGGGACCTGTAAAGGTCACCTAAGTTCCAACCCACCCACCACAGGCAGGGACACCTTCTCCTAGACCAGGTTGCTCCAAGCCCCATCCAACCTGGCCTTGAACACTTCCAGGGTGGGGCAGCCACCACTCTGAGCAACCTCTGCCAGTGCCTCACCACCAACACAATTTTGCTTTCTTAAAATATTAAAATACTTCAATGCATTGTTATGAAATGCCAAACTTAAAATTTAAATTTGAGAAACTTTTCTGAATAAGTTAATAAAGCATTATTTACTACACACCCTTATATTGGACACCATGGCAGTGTCAGAACACCCTTGAGCAAGGAGAAGGCACCACCAGCATCACTGTGGCCCCTTTCTCCCAGGGCCAGCACAGCTCATGAAACTCACCGGACTCCCCACCCCCTCTCCTTTCACAGCGCTCTGGATGGTTCAAAGTTCCAAGTGTACCAAGTTTGGGGGACATCCAAGGGGAAATCACAGAATCATCTCAGTTGGAAAAGACCTCTGCAACTGATGATCTCAGAGGTCTTCTCCAACCTAAATGATTCCATGATCCTGGGTGTGAACGCTGCTGTCGGCAGCCTGAAATCAGCAGCTCCGTTCAGCTGTGGCTTGAAGTTTCTGCCTCTGTGCAGAGTTTGGTAGGAACCAGCTCATGGCCAAAAAACATATGGGGGAAAGGTAACAGAGAGATGGCAAGCAGCACGAGCCTCATTATTTAGGAAACCAAAGTAACAGACAATATTGGTATTAATAACATAACCATAGAGAGGGCAAAGTGGGATGTCATGGTGGTGACGTGGAGTGGTTTCATCCTGTCCAAGGGAGTTTCTGTGCAAGGAACAAAGGCATCATCTGGTCCAAACTACCTCTGACAGAGAACAGACACTAAAAGGCTTAACTCAGTGATGTATGACTACAAGGTACCAGCTAAAACCCATTTAGTTCGCCTCAGAAAAAGCAAAACCAAAAAGGATTTTAGGTACTTCCTACACAGATTTTTCTAATGAAGACATTTTCACATCTGTCTGTAGACATTAGACAATGTCAACAGGTTTGGCAATTACCTACAGCTCTAAAATTTCAAGTCTACAAATTACTTAGACACTGTTCCAAAAATCACAAAGTGCAGCTTTGAGGTTGGGCAGTGATTTTGCCACAACTCAACCCAAAAGCTCTTGCCAAAGCACTTGAATGCAAAAATGGCTGAGTTTCACCCTTCTTAAGTGTCCTACATCCAGAATGTCAATTTCTGAGAAGTTTGGCTTTTGAAGAAGTTAATACTAATATTATAAAGTTCCAACTCCTCCGTATCTTCCTCAAAGTACATAAATACCAAGATACACTGAGAAACAAAGGACTGACTTTATTCTTCCAGGACTTACAAGTTCCACGGGATTTGATTTCCCAGTATCTCCTTGGCCTCTATTCCAACCCCTAAAATTACAGTCATTCAAAATGCAAATATGTTGGATTTTGCAGTGGGGATAAGCAAATACAGACTTTTTTTCACAGAACAGTTTTAATGACAGTCCCTTCCATAGAGATCATGAATGAACACCTTTGTCTCCTTATAAACTGCTGGTGGATGGAGCTACATCTATTGTCCTCTGGCCAACTGTAACAGTATTAAGAACCAAATGAACACACATCCAAATACTTTTAAGTAGCATTAAGTATTAAAAACAACTCATATGGCCTCAGACAGCAGCCACAAAAATTTATTTTTAGGGACAAAATCCTCTCATTCTAGAAAAACATGACAGATGATGAAATTTATTTAATTCCTGTGTATTAAGTTGTGAGAATAAGTGAGCGGAAATCTATATTGGGAACATTCCTGCACTGGATTTGCAGCCCTGATTACTGCCTAAATACCAACATTTGTGACTGAAAGCTCCAGAAAAATCGAGGTCTTTTGGGGTCTTTGGGAAACTGAACAACATGAGATGGACAGTGTGAATGGTAAGAGAGTGGAATTTTCAAATATTCTACATGCAAGTAAAATTACTTTTGTATTAAAAAAACTTGCCAGCAGTATCTTGTTTCTTATTTTGTTCTATCCTTATTTTCCCTTCATATTTACAGGCATTTCAAAGAACAAACTGCACAACAAATCTAGTTAATCTTAAGTTTGTGAAACTGGTTAAATACATGAACCACGTGTGTAGAACATACAGTAATTTGTAATTCAGATGCCTTGGTCTCAGAACCTCCATGTGTTAGTTTGGAGTTGAAGATCAATTGAACCACAACTCTGAAGTGCTCTGAAACTCAAACCCAGCCATGCACAAATCAATATTTAATTTGCAGTCAGTGTAGGAGTTAAAAATGTATCAGAAGCTATGTACAAAGTGTATATTATAAACCACAAAATGGAATAAATACCAACATGCACTACCAACAGCCTCAGCAATTATAGATGAATATTTCAATGTAATTTCTTTTAATGCCTCCCGATTTTAACAAAAATTTGTGAACAACCACTGCATTTAAGTTATAAATGGTTCGTGTGTATCATTATCTGCATCATCCAAGCCCATATTTTCCCTGCATATTTCTTTTTTACCACAAGGAATATCATAGGACTGGAGAGGTTTTCTTGTCCTTGGGCTGTTCACATCCCTGACTCCATCCCTCCTTCAAATTTCTGCGTTCTTCAGAAATTTGAGATACAGCAGGCAAATCAAGACATGTCCTTGCTTCAAAAAACATTTTAGGCAATTTTAATGATACGCGAGAACCGCAAAAATAAGAAAATGCAAAGTTACCAGGATTTCCTGAACAGACTGTGTGTGACCTCAGTCACCAGATCAGCTACACAGAAACAGGGATGCTTGAAGACATGAAAACCAGGATCAACTGAATTGGGCCAATTTGCAGAAATTCTACACTGCTGCCACTTAAAGAGTCTTGAGAAAAATAATAATTCTACCACCCCAAAAGCAACCAGCCTTTTGTTCAGCTTCTGTAATCTTCTAGAACTACCTAGAAAAATTTTAGACCTTAGGCCAAACTTTGTGTCCTTCCTACAAACTGCTTTTCAAATGTCCACAGGTTCACGCTAATTTATGTTGGAAAATTATTTCAAAAAAACAGGAAAAAGGGGATACATACTAAGACAATGATTTTTAACTCCATCTAGCTCACCAAAATAACATAGAAATTTGGGGTTTTTCTGACAAAAATATTTCACAGTTCAGATGCAAACTGAGGAATTAAGTGTTTTCTTTAAAAATATAAACCAGGTGAGGAATTTGAATGAGGTGAGTTTGTAGAGCCACCCAGTTGAGTGCAACACTCTTTCCCCACCTTGGTGCTTCCACACCTTGCCCACTAAAAATTAGGGGATGCAGAACTTCCATCAGAAAAGCATTAGATGCCAACAGAAAAATTAACTCTGAAAAAGCAGCTGAAATGTACAAATACAATCTGTGATGCTCCCCTGAATATGACAATCAAAAATTTTCTTTGATTCTTCAGTGGGAGTTTTAGTCAGAAAAGCTAAACCAGCATCCTCTGACCCCTATTTCTCACACTCCTGGTGTACAGATAATGCAGGGATGGCAGCAGCATTCTGTGCAGGTTTCTTTGGACATATGGAGAGACGAATACAGAGACCATCAGGATATTAAGCAAAGTAATTTACTGTTTCCCTTATGTCCTTCTTTCTCCTTTATGGGGGGAGAGCTGCATTAGGTTATGTCTTCAAATCTAAGTGTTTATTATCAAAAGTAACACCAAAAATACTAATTCCTTGTATTAATATCAGGACTCAGTAATTTTTATGTCACTCTAACTTTGGATTTATTACAGAGTTCTTACTTAACCCTTCCCTTCAAAAAGCTGAAGAGTAGCTGGTGAAAGTTTCACACCACATATGTTTATACACACATACACCCCCCCCAAAGACAATCTTCCAGGTAGCTTTGGCTTGGCTTCTCTTCAGACCTTATCAAGAGGAAAACTCTGAACTGAAGCCCAGATTTCACCACCAACACCAAATGTTCTATTCTTCACTGACTACTTACATGCCTACAGATCATTGACTGCTTACTACCTACAGAGCTCCTGGAGAAAGCGGGCCTCAAATTAAAAACAAAGTCACGAAAAAAAATGCCTCCCCCCCAAAAAAGATGCAGAAATCACTGTTCAATGACCACCTCCATTTAGGGTCACTCCTGTTTAGGATTTAGCATGGAGTAGAATCATAAGTCTCAAACTGGATACAAACACATCCAATGCCTAGGAAATTTTTTTAAGGTATCAAAGAAGGATTTACACAGAGCACCTAACACCATACAAAAAGGAGGTGCAAATTAACATCCTGCTTGCTTGGGATTTTTCCCAAACCAAAAATAATTATGCAGAGGCTTCTAAGGTAAATTATTCACCATATTAAGAGTCCAATGCAAATTTATATGTAGAGGGATTTGTAAGAGTCAGCATCAGTCACATTAAAGGCACAGGAATACAGCTGAATTGTTCTGTTTAAAATAACTAGGATACAATATGGTTTAGACTACCAGGAATACTACTACTAGCAAAACAACACAGAAAGAATTTCAGAAACAGAAGGAAGTATAATACTCATGTATTTTTACTATTAGAAAAAGCCTACTGCTCCTTTTGGATATTGCTCTTACCAGAGATTATTTAGAATAAAGGAAGAGGCTGAAGGAAGAACTCCATGATTACAGCGTCCCAATTCCTTTGGACCTTAAAACTCTCCACAATTCTGCCAAGCTTTTCCCATCCTATCCTGAAAGTTCAGCTGAGTAGACTGATCCTGAAAGAGGGAAATGACAACACAGCCACCTGCTTACAATACATACAAAAATAACCTGGAATGCCAAACTTGGAGTCCTGTTGACAACCGTGACTTTTTATGTGCCCTTTTGCTCTGCACAATCTAAATACTAAAATAAGAACTGACCTTTTTTTTAATGGGAAACCTGGTTAGCAATTTAAAGACTGCACCTTCCACAACACAGCTGGGAGTGGACTGTTAACAATAAACCTTCCACTTGCTGTTAAAGGGCAGCATTTCAGTGGCACCTGGAACAGCTATTAACTCCTGCTAGGTGATCGAGGCTCCCTCTTGGTGCAGAAGATTTCATCTCATTTAATGCACTCCTTTTCAGGTGCAGTTATAGATTCTTATTGCCTCTTTGTGTACTCTTCATCCTCCTTAAAAAAAAAATGCTGCCCGAGCTGCATTTGTGTGGACTCTTGACAGGGAATTCAAGTTGTCTGCCTTACTTCTTGCCATGGAAAAGAGAGTAGTGATATACAGCTACTGGTCAGAAAGAAATAAAAGACATCACATCACTTCTCATAGTCACCTACTCTATACTCAAGACAGCAGTATGTGTGGGCAGTACACAAAAGCATAAAAAATAAACCAATATTTTTGCTAATTCTTGTTATTGAAAATTGATTTCATGAAACTCAAGCACATGAAAACATGGCATTCTTTCAAAAACTCAATAGTCTCAAAAGAAATTGGCATCTAAGGAGTTGTGATGCATCAGGAAAACTTATGCAATGTTTCAAAGGAATAGAAAATAACCAAACCAAATTATCTACAGGCATCTAGGCATGAAGGGGAGTCAGGCTGATTTGAAAGGTTTTACACTGGCTGTTCACAAATAACTGATGAGTTTTAGAAACACATGAGAAGGAAAGGAGTCACATCAGAGGATTCCACCATCATCCCATGATTTTCCACCAGCTTTAAAACTAGGCAAGAATAACCAACCTTGCATAAACAAAATGAGATTACGAGCAAGATAGTAATGCCAGAGAAAACAGGGAGGGTTTAGTAAATCACAAGTGAGCAAGGACTGCTGGCTCAGTTGGTGAGGGTTTGATACTGATAAAACCAAGGCTGTGGGTTTGATCCCCATATGGGCCATTCACTTTAGAGCTGGACTGGATGATCCCTGTGAGTTCCTTCAAACTTGAGTATTTTGTGATTCTAATGAAGACTACTGAGATAAGGAGGAAAATAAATAAAAAAAGCAGTATTAGGTTGGTACTTGTGAACGGAGTGTGCCAAACATGAGGGAGACAAGAAATGGTTTCACTTTGTGCAGTGCTGATAAGGGCTAGGCTAAAATACCAGGAGTGAAGTTCCCTGCCTCCCAGGCACTGCTAATTAAAACACATTTCAGGAAGTGCACTTGAACCTGCTTCCCTTCAGAGGAAGTTCTCCATGAATGTCTGCCAGGAAATAACCCAGATCCTTCCCTTACCACAGCACACACAAACCACCCTTGGCAACCCCTGAGCTGCTGCTTGCTGTCCTACTGCCTATCAAGCTGGCCTTTTTGGGTTTTTTCCCCAAATATTTTAGGACAGATCAGTACATTTGTATTCCCTAATGTTCCTTCTCTTGTAAGGACACTCATTACAACCCTGCCCATAACTACACCTCGAGATGCTACACCAGTAACAAACACTGCCATAAAAGAGAACAGGAAGCCTGGAAAGCCTCCCTCAGTTTGACAGGTAAAAATGGAAATTTTCAAGCCTTGAAAAGATTTGAATCCATCTGGTTTGAATTTTGCTCTTTTTATGTTTTCAGAAAATTCTCTTCAGGCTTTCTTTTTACAACATCAAGGTAACATATTTGGATGAGCAAGGCTTGATAGGGAGTGGATTCACTAAGTATCTGAAATCTGGACATACTGGAAAGTTAAGAAATCTACCACCTAGCAGTGAGGAGCACATTATCACTGATTATTTTGTATGAGAATGGTCTCGTTCAAAGATTCAGAATATCCTGCTGCTTTTAGAAATTTTCCTAGGCCAGTGTTAAACATTTTTGTGCATTTCCTGCAGTAAATAACAGCCAGTACAGACCTTTACCCATTAACCAAGATGCAGGATCAAAGGCCAACTATACATTATCACTGAGCAAGCTAACTGTTCTCAAAGAGGCAGAGCTACAAACTTTACCTCAAATAATAACTTGACTATTATTTAAATCTGCTGTTTAAACAGCCTGGAAGGGAGCAGCAGCAGCACTGTATGGCTATCCCTGGCATCATCAGAATGTGCTGCTACAGGCCCATCCAAGCTGCATTACAAAGCAGTACTATTTACAGAGTCAGACTTTGTTTTCTGCTTAATGTTTCCCTGTTCACATTTACCAGAGGGCTAACAACCAAAACAAATATTTTGTTTGGTATACAGAAAAGCTTTGGCACCTCCAGAGGGAAGACTAAAGCACTACTTCATTCTACCTCGATAACATATTCCAAGATACTCCAGACAGGCTGAAGTTTTATTGAACTCCACAGAGGGATGAGACAATGAAGGAGAATACCCCAAACACTGAAATCTATTTCCCCAAGCCCGCTTACTTCCCTGGAAGAGACAACAGTTGCTCTGGGGACAGGCTGAGGAGTATCAGCTATTCCAAGAAAAGGCCAGGACAGAGCTCAGAAAGGCATCAGGCACCACATGGAGTGGTTTGTGTTCCTTACATCCAAGTTCATTGCTTTGAAAGCCCTGGTGGTGCCTGTCAGCACAGACAGAGCACAGAGCCCTTGGAAGGGCCCAGCCTGAGAGAAGAGGATGTTCTGTACCGAACTCGCACACGTGGGAGCCCAGCCTGCCTGCGAGAAGCTGAAGTTTATCATAACCTTGGTGGCAAAGTAAATCTTTCTGCAATGACCCAGAAGTCCAGAATAACAAACCAGTCAGGCAGCCCAGCAACATTCCATTTCCAGAAGCCAGGAGGAGCTATAAGCATGTAGGTCTTACTGGCAAGGAGCAACATCCATTAATTAGCTCTACACTTGAGAACAGAGTGGTTGTTCTTTACACCTTGAAGTGCCAACTGAAATCTTTTGAAACAAATTTTATATCAAGAGAAAAGGCATGAATGTATTAAAACAAAATTACATGCATAACATCCAAAATACACAAAGAACCCAAATCTTTGAGATTTCACTAGGGAAATATTTCTAACCATAAAAGGTAAAAAGGAACATTCATTTCTCTATCTGCAATACTGTATTTAAACAAGTGTTATGCTGGATACAACAAGGTTTCTCATCCAATACTAGTTTAATTCCACCTGAAATAAAACAGTGAAGTTGGAAAGCACCTGAAGTCACTTGCAGTAGAGATACAATCCAGAGAACATCCTTTGGAAGCTGCCCCTTAGGTGGAAGTGCTGGCAGCACCTACTGTCAGTGGCTGACCAGCATCTTTGAAATCACACAATAAGTAGACATAAAATTACACCTACTTTTAGCTACAGAATGCCTGCACCAATTCCATGCTCAAACACTGGCCTGAGGAATAAGTCAGAATTATAAAGCTAAACAGAACTGCTGCTTATAATCCCTATTGATAACGTGTCTTCTGCACTCACTAATTGAGAATCATAGAATTATTTTGGTTGGAAAGAACCTCTAAGACCACTGAGTCCAAGCATCAACCCAGCACTGCCAAGGCCACCACTAAACCATGTCACCAAGTGTCACATCTACACATCTTTTGAATATTTCCAGGGATGGGGACTCAACCACTTCCCTGGGCAGCCTGTTCCAATGCTTAACCATTCTTTAGCTGAAGGCATTTTTCCTAATACATCATCTAAACTGCCCTTGATGCAACTTGAGGCCATTTCCTCTCATCCTGTCCCTTGTTACCTGGGAGAAGAAACTGACCCCACCTGGCTACAGCCTCCTGTCGGGGAGCTGTAGAGAGCAGTAAGGTCCCCCCTGAGCCTCGTTTCCTCCAGGCATTCAGGGATTCTGGATGATGTTAGCAGAGTCATTTTGTCAAGTTTCTTGCTTTCTTTTATGGCCTTGCTGCCTGGGGAGTTAAATTCAGAACTGCCAAGTGATTTCAGGTGCTGTTCAAATCAGCGAGAGATCTGCTCTGAGTGCGAATTTTAAATGCTACAACAAAAAGAGGCACGTCAGAGCACAGACCCAGAAGTGAAACCTTTCATCCTAAGTTCTGTGACTCCATCCAGTACAAATAGTAATAAAACCATAAGATGGATGGGTGAAGGCAGCACTACCACAGCACACTTAACAGGAGAACTCCATCCTGTCAGAGGTGGGCTTGAATACTGCCACGATAGGACAAGGGTATTTTGGGAGCAAACAAGTTGTGATTCTGTGGAACCAAGTATGTGATCACATAATGAAAAGACTATCATGGTCCAAGTAACAGCTTGACTTTTTGCAATATGAACACAAAAAGTAACAGTTTACAAAAGCAAAGTTTACAAAACAGTTTACTTACTGCATAAGTAAGAGATGCAGTACATTTTTTTGTCACTTCCCTGAACTGTCATTTCAGTATCTGCATATACAATACTACTTTCAAAGAGCAAGTAGCACTAATCCCTTCCTCCTACCAAATCCCCAGCCGGAAGAAAAAAAAAAAAAAAAATTCACAGACTTCAATGTAAACCTGACAAGTCAGAATTACTTGCAATTTACATTTAAGATTTTCCACTGTTTCCTCTTACTCTATATTGTATTTCACAACCTTGTTATTCACTGGGCAGGTTTTCTATAAAGTCTTATCTAGGCAGGTACTGCAAGATATTTACCTAACAAACCAATAAGTACTTTGTTGTCATGGTTTTACCAGGATATGACTCACTTGGAACCATGTATTCCAGGGAGCAAATGGCTCAGCTCACACAACACACAAGTGCACGTTTTCGCTCTGACACCACGACAGTCACAGCTGTTTCTTTCCAAAGGTCAAACAAAATTAAAGGAAGCATTAAAAACCCCCTGAAATCACAGATCTGATTTGCAGGCCTTCAAATATGATAAAATGTTTTGCTCCCACCACCCCGACTCCTTGGTTTCTGGACTTCCCACACTATTAGTTTTCCATGTCCAGGAAATATTTTTCAAGAGTCTGGGTTTCCTTCTGAATCCTAAGTCAGAATGAACATGAGGCATAAGGCTACAAATTTTGGTTTTAGCTGATAAAAATACCAGTACTGGTTCCAACTGAAATTCTTTGGGCTTTTTCCCATTTAAGTGATAAAACTGAAGACTACTATTTTTCAGACCATTCAAACTTGTTCTTTGGAGTGGTGAGAGTAGATGGAATTCCTTGGAAAAAACTAACTGTGTAATATAAACAAACATTATCCCACACCAGAAAAGGGAAGGGAGAAATTGGAGAGGAGAAGCAATTATTCACCATAAACTTGAAAACTGAAGTTTTAAAAAGGCTGACAACATCCAGAATAAGCTACTGAAGAATAAAGGTATCTACCCCTGCAAATTTAGATGTTCAAGAGACATTAAGTGACCCTCTACTGATTCCTGAAAATGAAAATATGGGTACAAGATCACAGCCTGAAGTCCCATCAGTACATCTCCTTTTTTCTCAAGTGTATCACAGTCCAGGCAAGAACATTAATGACTCTAAACCAGGTGATATCAAAGTTTTAAATAAGGGTAACCACATCCACAAGTTAGATTCAAAAGCGCTCTTGAAGTAGCAGGAGATGAATTTTGTTACCTGCAAAGCCTAAGCAATAGAAAAAAAAAAAAAAGTAATTTAATACAGGCTCCCAAACCACCAACCACATGGAAAGTTGTAGAAAAGGGGGGAACCAAACCACAAAGAAAAAATAAGGATCCAACAAGTTATTCTAGCCACACTCAAACTTAGGAATATTCCAAACATCCATCTATATGAGCAGCAATGAAGGCAGAAGTCAGAAATACCAACTACACTGAGGAGTAAAGCTGAAGTTTGCAAATATAAACATTCACCCTGGGAGAGGGGGGATCAAAAGGAATCAAAAATATGCAGAGCAGAAACAAATTCCTATAATACAAAGAATACTGTGGCTATAACTGCTCTACTCCTGCTTTCAGCTAAACTTCTTGAGATTAGGCCAAGTGTCCCTACAGCAAATATTTTGCTTTATTAAGACCCATTTTTTCTGCACTACAGGAAAGCAGAACATGAGAATAGAGAATTATTAGTATTTTGCTCCAAAGGCAGCACATGGGACTGGTCAGACAATTCTCAGCCAAGGGACTTTGGTAGGTGAGAAAACACCTTACAAACTCCTCTGATGCACCATAAATTAACTGCTGCACAGGTCTGCCCAGCTCTGTGCCCTCAGGCTGAATGGAAGGACCATGAACAGGCTGTCAGAGAAAAGCCAATTCCAGGAGGCTCAGGGCAAAAAACAAACCAAGAAATTCTGTTTTAACATCCACTGGTTAACAATCAGGATTTTCAACAATAATTACAAGGAAAGAAAAACATCAACAACATCTTGACCTGCTTTACCCAGAATAAAACTCTGTGTGAAAGTGAAATCATTAGCTGTTGTACATACCCTAAGTAGACTTCCCAGCTCTCAGCAGCAGGTGCTCAATACAGGATGAAACATGAAATCTGAAACAAACATTTAGAATTCATTAGGATATTTTCTTAACTAATGTCAAAGTAGTCAAACATCCAAAAAACTTAAGACCAAATTAACTGATATTCTTGTTATGAAGACAAGATAACCTCCCTAAGGAACCAGCTGCAATATATATCCTATTTTACAAGTGCAGATTATTTAGCTGGAAGTCCTTAGGAAAAGAACAAATAAAAAAGCCCCATCCTAAAACAAAGCACATAAGTTTGCAGGAGTAGAAACCAGGGACTTATACTTGTACTCAAAACAGACACCTTACAAAGCAAGTTGCCTGAAATCCTTCTGGTCCCATGAAAGCAAACTAAAAATTTCCCAAGTTATGTGGATTTGTTATTTTGAAGAAGGAGGGGGGGGTTAAAGGATTCTGAAATGAACCTTTATTACTGATAATACACATTTAATGGCAAAAACAAGTGAGTGCTGAAAACCCTGATGAGTGATTCAAAACATTAGCAGCATCCAGACCTAGAAGTAGAAAGTGCTTCCCTGGAAAATAAAAAGTGTGTGGGAGGAACTAGTGAAAAGCATTTATTTCCTCAGGGTACATGCATCACAGGGCAGCCGAGCCAGTTCTCAGCTGAAGTAACAAATATATACAGATATTGCTCAATACACACGTAACACACAGCAAGTTGTGGCTTTGTTTCTTAAAGAAAACAATTGATCTAAAAGAATTCCAGAGTCAAGTAATGTAGAGAACTGAGTTTACTACTTCCCTAGTCATTTTTCTTCTTTCCCTTTCAAACAAATATATACTATAGGGACAAAGGCAGTACCAGTAGATAGCCCAAGCTTATATATTATGCACTTAAAATTAGATTTCTAAGAACTGTTTCCCAAACTTTATTCATCTTAAACTTAATCCTCCACGTACATACAGGCCACCAAAAGATTTCCACAAAAGAATCTCATGAGATAAAAGAAACCGTGCAGAGATAATTTGAACTTTCAATGTTACTTCAAGTTTTCATGTAAGCTGCAATAAACTGGGGGTGGAAAAAAAGTAAAATACTTTAATTTCAACATGGAAACGAGAAAGAAGAGTCACAGACATTTACCTGAAACACACGTCCACACTATGGAGAAAAAAAAATCAGCGGGAACTTGAGCTGCTTTTATGGTGCTACATAAGATGAATGGCACTGCCTCCAAATACTGCTTCTATGGTTAACACAGAACCTGCTAAGTCAGGCTGTCCCAGCATCTCTGCCAGACTGTGGCAAACGAGAGCTTTCCCCAGAATCACACCTCCTCTGAGCGTTTTTATGGAATTAGTCATGATTTGGGACAATTTGTAAAAACACCAATGATTAACAATGGAAATTATATCAAGTCCTTTGTGAAAAGGCAAATTGCTCATTAGACTGTTTCTCACACTGAGAAACCCATGCACTTGTTGATTTAACTAAAGGTGTTTTCTGATAAGGCAAAAGCTCCTTTAATTTCCAAGGCCAGTAGTAATGACCTTTCCCTACTCTGGGAAGTTACATCAGTAGCACCCTGAAAACATTTGTTAAAATACCTGTGTGTGTAATACCACGGGACTTACATGCAGCATCAAAAAAAGCACCAAATACTAGAAAAATATTATTTTAATTGCTGAGGCATCAATAATGCAAACACTTACAGGCATGTTAAATTTTCCACACAAGTTCTCCCACTGATTTTCAATGGAACCAGCCATGTGTGTAGAATGCAGTGTACAAATGCATGGCACTGTGATTTGATTTGATGTTGGAAGGCAATCCCAGAGGACAGATAAAGGGCCTCTCGTTGGCTCATTAGCTCCTACGAGTAATGCAGTCAGGACAATCCAAACACTGATCATTTCTTCCCCCTTACACCAACAGCCTTTTCCAGGCACACCTTCCCAGTATTTGTTTTCACAGGTTACTTACTGATTTACTTCATTCATCAATTACTTAGGAAGCAAGTGGTGACAAGAAGTCTCCTATGCTAAACTCAAGTCCAACCAGTTGTAACACTTCTTAGAACACCAATTAGTCTCCTTCTAATAGGGATAAATGCTGAAAGCTTCTAAAGTGGTCAAAAGGAGATTAAACATAAAAAATGGTTTGGGTTGAAGATTTGTGCTTTTATTTTGACTTTTTGTAAAAAAAGGAAAAAAATGTATGTATCTTACAAAATGGTTTGTTTAAAGTAAAAAAACCAAAAACAAACAAGTACATCTGCTCAGGGGAAAAAATTAGAGGGGAGGGGGATTTTTCATAGCTTTTGAAATTTCTCTACCTTTTTCCACATGGGAAAGGTTTTCAGTAAAGTGACAATATTTAAATGTTAAATTTAACACTTTTTTGTGGTGGAAAACTATTTCTTTTTAGACTTTTCCCAACCAGCTGCAAGTCACCCACTTGGTCAAGTTTTGCTTCCTTAATTTTTTTTATTCTGTTTTATCTATCACTGTAATACCTTATTCTCCTCTTAAAAATCAACGCAGAATCCTACCTATTTGTAATTAAAAGACAACTTATTCATAGATATAAATATCCACATACAAAGCCTGAAAGTTTAAGTTTCGTCCTCCAGGATCATTCTATTCCCTTTCCAGTTTGACTCCTTCCCCAAGCACTCCACTGAGCCATTAGACAATTACCAGTATCCAGGAGCAAAAATCTTAATTTATCTTCTAGGTACGGAGTTCCTTCCTCAGCTTCCTTATGTTTCCAGCTAACTTTAAAGCTCTTGGACCATACTCGTCAAGAAAATCTGTCCTCTTCACTCTTTTCACACACAAATACCTCTCCTTCAGCACTTTCCCAGATTCTCCACTCCATTTCAACACAGCAATGACCTCAATCTCCACAAAGCCAAAGATGGACCACTAAAGACCAACATTATTTGTTTCACTTCCCTCTCCTAACTCTGATCCACAGCAACAAAGCAAATAAACTGTTTTATGCAATGCAACGTTTCTATCCTTACAAAGCATTTCATCTGGTCTCTGATGATGCCCCTTTGGCTCTACAGTGAGGCAAAGGACAACTCCCCAAAGATCACAGCAGACAGGAAAGACTCCAAGAGCTCTGTCAGTGCAGGGAAAGAACAGGAACAGCAACTGCTGGGCACAAGTAATATCTCCTTTAGCAGAGATGGGACAATTATAGCCAAGTTATCTGCAATGTTATTATTCCTGTAGCTGTACTCTCCTGTATCTTGCACAAACAACTGAATCAAGTGAACTTTGGCAGTCACTGAGCAACCACAAACAAATATCCATTAGGGAATTGTGCACTGTTCACAGGGAATTATTCTCCAGCCACTTGTTTTAAGGAAGCAAATGAATGTTTTAACAAGATAGAAGCGAAGCATTCCAGAGGTGTTTTGAAAAAATACAGTCTGGATGAACATATATGTATAGGACACAAAAAAAGGGGATGAAGCTGCATCAGGGGGAATTCAGAGTGGACATCAGGAAAAGGTTCTTCACAGGGAGGGTGGTCAGTCACTGGAACGGGCTCCCCAGGGAAGCAGTCATGGCACCAAGCCTTAGCTGGACTCAATGATCCTTCTGGGTCCCTTCCAACCCATAGATTATCTCACCACTCTCCTACACCTCAAGCAATGAGGGCAGCAGACCTGCCTGGAGCACTTCCAGCAGCAGCAGCACCAGAAACACACCCATGCAAAAGAATAATTACAACACAGCCCTGAGTACAACCTATTAACAAATGCCCACTGGCCTCCAGGAGAAGCCCCAGAACAGTCAGGGCAGTTACTGAATTCTAGAGCGACTCAAAAGCAGTGTTTGCACAGACAGTGCTGTGAGGATTTAATAGTCTTGCTTCAGGATAACTGGCACACAAGCACTAATTTCATCTTGCCATTGCTTAGTGGCTTGGCCACCAGAAGAATATAGTCCATAAAGCAGAACCTGGACACCTCACTGGACCCAAACACAGAGCCTAAGCACATCTCCCCAAAAGACAGCCCCCTATGGCCACTGTCAGCTGCACCACCAGTACTTCTGCAGAAATTTTTAACTAGATTGCTACAGCTAAATTGCAGAAAGAAGTGCAAACTTCAGTGAGATCTCAATTCCATATCATACTAAAAATACATGCAAAAAGAAAAAAGGAGTCCATACTTACTATCACTCCCTATTCACGTGAGCCATCAGATAAAATCAGCCAAAAAGACAAAGCTGTAACAACACAGAACACAAGTTCAACATAACACTTCAAACTGCTGTAACACAGACTCAGTCCAAAAAACTATCATATTTCAAGCGACAGCTGTGCATTAAGTACTCACATTATATGCACATGGGCACCACTCTCCCCCTCCCCACTTCATTTTGACTGTGCTCCAAATCCTTTCTCTAACTCACCGCTTTCATCTCGCCTTTCCAAAACTGATCTCGACCCAGCTACCCACAAGGTCTTGCCTTGTTTTTCTACTTCTATCAACTTCAAGGGTAAGGTATTAAAGGAAATGTGTTTTATGTACATTTATTTTCACAACTTGTGCAGTCCTCACCCTCCTTGTACTTTCACTCTGTGATCTCTTCCTCGGTATAATATGACCAATGTTCCTACTCCCACTGGGGAATACTGGGGCTCAGTATCTATTTCAACAGAGGTAACAAAGGCTTTTGAAAGAGAGAACTTCGATGCAATCCCCGTTTAACACCAAAAAGCCACAGAGATAAATACATTACAGAACTCCAAAATCTGTTTCCTAGGAAGGGAAGCTCTGTTCAGATTACTTTCTTCGGATTGTGAAACAGTTTAAAGGTTTTGTTTGCCTTTAAGAGAAGAAAACGCTGATTCAGCTGTAAAATGAAGCCATCCTTACACACTCCTGTCTTGAAGAATTCCCTCTCCTCTCCTGATGAAAGGAGAGCAAGGCCCAACGCTGGCTGCTGGAAGCCCTGGAACAGCGTGAGACGAGCGGGGCCCTCACACAAAGAAACCCCCCCTTCACTGAGCTGAATGAGCAGGGGCTCGGAGCCCGTGACACAACTCAACTTTCCCTTCCTTTAAATCCACACCCGAGGATTCATCGTGTGCTGCACACCAGCTTCATCCAGAGGGGCCTAATCTTCTAAAAAAAAAAAAAAACCACTTGGTTTTTTAATCAATTCAGGTAGGTAGCAAATTTTCAGAGTACCAAAGCTCAACTTCTTAGACAAATGAAATACTGTCAGGAACTCCAGGCAGGAAATGGAACAGAAGTGAATTCAGTCTTACATCCCACTCCTCCCTTTGACTCCATTCTTTGACTAAGTTTTACAGAGGTTCTGACTGATACTTTTTTTCCATCCACAACCCAAAAAACAGAGGTATTAAACTCAATCTAACAGTCACAAAGTGCTCAAGAAGAGACTGAGCCAGAATATTCCCCCAGAGAACCACATCCCATATACTTTTTTCCATTATTTATCTTATAAACTTCAATCCTCAAACTGTACCATCAAAATACATGGGCAAAATAAAAACAGTGTTATTCACTTACGGAAACTGATTGATTTTTCCTGATAACCATTGATTAATATGTGTAAAACAATTTCTGTATAAATGCAGTAAAGAGTATAGTAACTGCAATCCTCCTTGGAGGAGATCCCCCCAGCCACCAGTCGAAATCCCACAATGTACAAAGCCAATCCTAAACAAAAAAACCACATAAATCTGAAATTATTAGATTTTCCTGATAGTGAAGAGTTGGTACCTAGTCTGACTAGGTGTTTTTAGAACTGATTGAACAGATTTTAATGCAGATGACAAGAAAAAGGCCTCCCTTTACTTCCATACCAATTGGGGGTTCTTAAATGACATTTATTTCCCCCGACCACAGCAGTTTACGCAAATTCACACACACACTGCACAAATGCACACTCTTAGCTTCACCTTTTAGCCCAAGGGCACCACGAAAACTCAGATGCAGCACTGAAGTGTTAATTTCAACAGCTTCTGCCTCTAACTTTTAACACAGTGATTAAAAAGCTACCAGATCCATGCATTTACTTTATCCTAAGGATCATCTCAAATGCAGGCTGCCCCATTAATCCCAGCTTCCAGCAGCAGCTGCACCAGGTACAGCCAGCCATGATAACCACACTTTGTCTTCATACACATTTCCACTAAAGATTACTTAATTCTGCTTCCCAATGTCAGTAGCAACTTGTTCCTTCCATGGCAAAATGCTGAGAAACATTCTGACTTGCTTTCAAACAGACTCATGCGAGTTATAATTAAGACAAAGCCTAGTGGTAAAACACCAAATATAAATTATCATACTGAAGAGTGAAAGACTGACAGAAAAACAAAGGAAAGAGTCAAGGGAAGTTCCTATTATTCTGAAAACAAAGCTCATCTTATTAATGTATAATAATATATTGTAATTAATTAAAGGGTAGCACTAAAAGAAATAAGAAAAGTCATCCTAAGGCCACTCTATCAACCTGTTTGTGCAATTTAAAAGTCTCGCCTGTTTTACTCCTTGGAATTGGATGAAACAGCAACTAAACTAATTGTTGTAATATCAGGAACCAGTTTATAATTCTGTTTTCCAGGCCATACCTAGGGAACGTCTGCATCTGTAGAAGAACATGACAGCTTCATTTACAGAAAAGGTCTTCTCCCCATGACCTTTCCAGCCTTCCACAAAGGAAACACAACCTGCTTTGCCTGCAACAGATTCACATCAAAGCTGCACAGTCGGGCAATTGCAGAGATAACAGAGAGCACACGAGCTCCGAGAGAACTCTCAGCTGCTGGGGTTACTGTCAGCTACCTTTTGATTATCACCATAATCCTGCAAATAACAACCCCACATTCTTTACCTGTTCTCATCACTAAAATCAGTGCTGGACAGGATTCAAGAGGTCACCTTGTCAAGCTGCCACTCCTGAGGTAGGAATGAACAGCATCCCCTTTCTGACTCCTGTCTGATTTGTTCTGCAAGACTGTCAGGGGTGAATCCTTTCCCTAATCTATTCCAATGGCTTGTTATTCTTGGAATTAGAAGTCTTCCTCCCCAGGTAGCAGCCCAAGTCTTTGGTCCTATTGTTTAAGTCAACTAATTCTCATTTTAGTCCCTGTAATCCTTTATCATCTTCATCCTCATAGTAGCATAACGCACGGGAATAACTTAACTTCTTATCTCTTTGTAGTCTTAACATCTTAATTTGTTCAGTTCTTGGATGCCATATTCTCAGGCATCTGCTACTAAAAGCATCCAAAAGAGGAAAACCCTTTCTTGATGTCCAGTGCCCAAAACTGAACACAAAAATCTAATTAAATCCTACCAGTGCTGAATTCAGCATAAAAATTATTTACACCCCCCCCCCCCNTCTTTACCTGCACCAGCAGAACAAGGTTAATCACAAACTGGGCACCCATCAATCAATCAATAACCTGCACTCCCCAGTTCACTCAGCTCTTGTAGGATTTTAAAAGCATATTTTGAGCAGAACAGTTGAACAACAAAATTCAAAATGCACTAAACACAGAGTAGAAACAGAGGCTGTAGAGCTGAGCAAGTGCAGAAAACAGGCAGCTTTGTGATTTATACAAACTGAAGTGGAAATGACAAGATAATTAATAAACCAACTGAAATCTAGAAGCCTCTAGGATATAGTGCTTAAGCCTGAAATAGAAAATGAGAGCTGATAAAAATTCAGAATTACTTCTTTAGCCATTAATTAACAGTGTTCCCATAATGGAGCTGTTAACACCAGAGTAAGAACTGAAACTGTAATTTATAACATTTGCAAAGAGCTTCACTGAGAGCGAGAGACCAACACATGTCAGCAGTCTGTGAAGGTTTCCTGGGTGAAAGTTGGCAATGGAAAACAAGTTAAAAATGTAACAATATTAAATAGTTTTTGATACCATTAAAAATGGAACACAAGAGATGAAAACTCTCCAACTTGTGGCTCATTACTTGGGAGGTAAAATTCTACATGTTTATTATTTATCAGCCCTTTTTCTGCCATACCTGTAAAACAAAATGTATTTTATTTAGCAAATGCAGTTCTGAGTCAGGCATGAGGAGCACACTGACAAACATGAATTAACTGCAATGGCCATGCCAAGGTTCACTCCAAGCTGTAAGATGGCACCTTAAATCAACAACTTGGATCCAACATCAGTTTCTGCTTCTCCTTGTGATGGGCACTTCAAACCCTCCCAGGAAGCACCTCAGAACTGAGGTGTTTTTGTGCCAGGGTTCAGTGTCCTTGTATTACAGCGAAACAAACAACAGCACAGCAGCTGAGTTAGTTCTGCCGTGGAAAGGAAAAGAAGAAGCCACAGGAGGAGAAATAAAATTCATCTCAACTTCTGATATTGTGGCTGTGTCAGTGGCTCCCACCCCTCTGCAGCACTGGGGGACAAAACCAGCGTTATCAGGCATGAAGGGTCCTAGACAGTGGCAAAAATACAAGAACACCTCCAAGTTCTCGAATTTGGTGGGGGAAGAGTGTGAAGAAAGAGAGGTAAGGACTTTTACAAAACTAAAATATGAAGTTTACCTCTTTACAAAAAGTTAGTTCCAACAACTGAATGACAAAGGTCCCTGTTATACATCCCTTTTATGCCCAGGCTGTGAAATCCACCATGAACAATTACCCCTGCCTGTAAACAGCTTCCACTACAAGAGCATCAGAAAAGAAGCAAAGGGGATGGAGGAGGAGACTGCTAAAACCTGAGGTGCACCCAGGCATAAAAGAACCACAAGAGCATTCAGCCACCAGCAAAAGGAATTTCTGCTTGAAAAGTGTATTAGAAACAGCAGGGGGAAAAACTGGTAAACAACTTGGTTGGTTAACCAAAAATAAAAAGGAACTGTACTCTTTTAAACACTAACTTTATTTTTCTTCTTTCTGTATTAACCTTTACTTGAAAAAAGCGGGCAATAAAAATTCCAGCATACTAACCCAGAACACAGACTATTTTCCCCTCTGAAAACAGAAAGACTGGAATTGCCCAGTTCAAAAAAAAAAAAAAAAAAAAAAATAAAGAGCAGATACCTATGTGCAAATAAGAAAATGGTGGCAGATTTCATGTTTTCACACTACCTTTCATAGAAAAAGAATTTAAAAGATTGCCTGAAATCAGTAAGAGGAAATTCTCTTTTGAAGATCACAGAATTTCTGAATCTCAAAGCTGCAGAGTATTACTGAGAACAAACTTGCCTCAGCATTCATGCTGAACATAAAACCTACAACAGACAGGATGAAACAGGTATTGATTGATGTAAATCTCCACCACTGGGTGAAACTCCGACATTGGGATTTCTAAGTCTCTCACTAGTACCTTCAATAGCAGTAATCTTGGATGCACTGCTAGAAAATTACCTATTAAATGCTGATGGAGCAGAGACCTTACTGGATACTGTACATCCCACTGATTATATCAGTAAAGATTCCAGGCAGTCCTTAAGGCCTGGAAAAATAAGCGGATACCTGGTTAAAGAGGTGCATTCACAGCTGCAAATTACATCATTTAACTCATTCTGAGCCTCTGCTAAATTAAACTTCTGGTATCCCCTTGAAACCTAATTATTTGCAGCAAGAAAACAGGAAAAAAGAAAAAAAAAAAGGGGAAAAAAAAATCATCTGCTGCTTCGAATCCTTCCTACTAACTTCAATGGGACTACAGGATAAATTATCTCTGCCTTCCAAAGACACTTCAGAGGCTCAGACAGTCCGCTCCCTCTCCCCTCCTCCAAACCTAAATAAAACAAAAGCAGGAATTGCACGTTTGTATGTGTGGGTAAACAATGCAAGGCCCGAGCATGGCAGCAGGAAGCAGGAGCAGTTCAGAGTCAGCAGAGCCCTCTGACCCCTTCCTCGCTGTCCCAAGCACTGGAACAGCTTCAGCTCAGCCACTTCCATCTCTGCAAAGGCAACAAGTGCCTCACTTAAGGACTCTTGACACATGCATGGGCTAAATCTTCCAAATTTATTGTTCAACGTAGCTGGAACAACAGCAGTGGCTGCAGGACACTGATGCACAGGTTTTGCTCACACACTTCTAGGCAAAAGGATGGAAATGAGTCTGGGGTCTTGAAATGAGTTACAGTTCCATGGGCAGGGAAAGGGTCAACATTAGAGGGATTAACTCCAAACTGACCTGTATTACACTGTTATCAAGTTGGAACCCTGCAGCAAAATGAAATAGAGTTGAGACTTGAGGTCACCTTCCCAGAAGAAAAACAAAAAGTAATGCTTCCGTGCAACAGGAAGCCAGCAAAAACTACCTGAAACTTCTTCCATATGCCCCTTCTGCACCGAACATGATACAATGGGGCAGAGGAATAATGCAGAAAATCAGAGAGCAGGAAAAAAGTCTTGAAGTCATAGGCAAAAAAGGAAATCCAAACCAGGAGAGTTTTGCCAGTTCAGCCATGGACTGTTGCAGAGCTGAAGAACATTTAAATGCACCCAGAACTCACACTAATGCAAGTGAATCAGACGTTCTCTAACAAAGCCTGTTGCCTTCAGCATTTGTTAATTACCTCTTCCATTCCGATTTTCACTTGACAGAAGTTGCATTCAAATGCTGTAAACCAGATTTCAGAAACTATTCTCCATTTTCTTCTCAGTCCATGAACCACTGACACCACCACTGAGCTGCATCTCCACGATTCAGGCACTGTCAGAGCCAGAGAGAATCAGTGTCTGTGGTTCTCCTGCCGCCTCTGAAAACTTTTTCTTGCACACACGATTCCCTGAGTCAACTCCCTCCAAGAACACATCCCTCTGATGTGCTGAAAAGTGCATGAACTGCTAAAATTTGCATGGAGATGCTTGGAAAGCTACCACACACCTGGGTAATCACAGCTGTCTCTCTTGTGTCTGCTTTAATATCAATCCAGAAAAACAGATCAAGCCACACGAAGTTTTTTGTGCTTTTGGTTGTTTGATTATATTTTGTGGGTTTTTTTAAAAATAAAAGCCCTAACACTCAGAAGTCTGCCCAAATACAAGACTTGTATCCCAGCATCAGGAACACAACGCTGAACAAGCAACAAACTCCTATTTAGGAAGCTTACATGGCGGAAAGAACACAGAAGTTATACAGGAATGGGACAGGGAACATAAAAATTTAAACCTACAAATCCAAATTTGCAGGTTTTTAAAATGTTCAGCCCCTAAATAACCACTTTCTTCTACAGTTTTTCATATTAGCCATCAACCAGTGCCTGAATATGGAGAGCAGGACATGAGGACAGAAAGCTTTCAGAAAGATCTACTTGATCATCCCCACAGAAGTTCTTCCTCTCCCACACCCAAAAAACCCCCATTTAAAAGCAGGCATCTATCTGGATATCACATTTTCCACTTAATTTCCCATTCTTTCAGCTTCATGTCCTTGTAACAGACACAATAAACCACATTCATTGGACACTGGTAAAACACACAACTTTCAAGGCTTTTAAGTGGTACTCTATGCAAACCAAGAGATTCACCCGAAATTGCTAACAATCCACAAACTCTGCTCTTGGATTAATCTGCACCAAGGTTTTTTTCCCCAAACACTTGGAATAAAAAAGACAGCTTTTAGCACATAACTATCCTGCAAAAGTTACCATTCAGGGAGACAAGGATCACTGTAGTTTAGGTGCTAAATAAATGCATTCTAAATTGACTTTTAGAGTGTTTCTCCATCATTTCTGCTCTTATTCCATACAAGAACTCAAAGTGATGCAGTAAGGATTTCTTTGTTGCAGTTTTTAAAATTCTGACCTCTAGTTGAAACCTTTTCAAGAAATTAAGTCAGTATGTTCATGTTTTCAATGGTACTCGAAATTTCAGAATTACACTAACACGAGCCGAGAGGAAACACACATTTAGTCTGGAAACCACATCTGATGGAGCTAAATATCAGTCACACCAGGAAATAGATCTGGTATATGAATTCCAGCACAAGAGTGTCCTTTTTAAGTGCCTTCTGCCCATTTACTGACATTTATCCAGAATGTGAAAATACACTTTAGGCAATAATCTACATAAAATGTGAAGGTACAAAGGTCCAATTTAAGACAAATAAAACCACATGAGACTATTCAAATCTTGTATGTTTTTATAGAGATTTAATAGCAAAATTACGACCTCTTTATAGTTACCAACATTCTTTAAAACTGCACTTTGAGATGACAGAAGGTTCTCTGTCACAGGGAAAAGGACTTTTCCATAAATCCTGAAAGATGTAAAATGAATGGGAAAAGCCTATATTGTTATTACGAATGTTGTATCAAAATAAAGACCATTCTACTACACACAGCAGCACCTACCAGGGGGGAAAAAAAATAACATTTTGTTATACAAATGGCAAGAAACAAATTATTAATTCTTGAGTTACCCTCCTAGTGGAGAAAAAAAAAAACCCAAACCACCTCATTCATAGACGCATTAAAAAAACAGAAGACAATTTCCTAAACCATCTACTAATCTACTAAAAGTACTTAATCTCTAGAGAGCACTCCTGCTTTTCTCTCCTCTTATCATCCTCCTCAAAATATCTCTTAGCTTGGTGGAGTTCATAATTCTGAAATCCCCCATTCAACTACTACTCGTATGGTAAACCATTCTATTACCAAAAAAAAAAAAAAAAAAGAAGCCCTTTCCACAACAGGTGACATACTCTGAAGCAAAGTCACATCACTAGGTATCTTGAAAGAATTTTTAAAGCTATTTCAGCAAATTACACATTCAAGACATGAGTGCTATTCTAAGAATATTCCTCTCTGGATGAACTATTCCAATAGGCTACTAGTTGATTGCTGTGTCACTACACGTGCTTAGTACCTTTAACAATACCCAAGGCTGAGGCCAAAAAAAGCTTAGAGCTTTTGACAAATAAGCACAATGTCATTTTCCTTTCATGTATACATTTTAACCTTCCCGCAAAATAAAAGGTCAACCAACACAAACATCAATCCCAGCCATGTTCCACGAAAACTGTGTTTAAGGCATAATAGCACAAAAGACAAATTAATTTCAGAACTGTTTTTCTCTTGTTGAGTTGCCTGTAGAGTTTTACAGTCCTGTGAGAGGCAATTTTTCCAGCAACCAGTGCCTCTTCCCTTTTTGTTCTGTTAACAGGATCCCAGATTTTAGGACCATTACATTTCCTGCACGGATCGATCTCGAAGAATACACACACACACATCCTGTACAGAACCTCAGCCACAAACCCTGCTTTAAGAAACCCAAGGGCTGTGTTCCCCTTCCACAAATCACACCACACAGGCAGAGATGCTCCCACAAAGGGGGAAGGGTAACAGCCTGATTTCAGGGGTAACCAAAAAAAAGGGCCAGGTGGAGAAAGGAGTGGTGGAATTTTGGACATGGACAACATCAGTGAGATAATAAACTGTTCCAAATAACTGTGTAACATTTAATATTTTCTGGCCCCAATCCAGTTGCGCTCCTGACCTTACCCAGGTTTAACAGAGCCAGAGACGATAAAAGCAGATTAGCTTCGAGGAATGTGGGACTTTTCCAATTAATCCAGGAGGGGGAAAAAACATATCAAGCAACTTAATGCCAAAGGAGTGTGAATTTTAAAGGGACACTGCACTATCACTTCACTCTTACACTAACATTTGCATTAAATACTTCAATATGAATTCCCAAATGTCTCTCTTTTCAAGTGAACTTTTTGTTTAATGCCTTTAGTACAGCACTGCTCTTATCCCAGTGAAACTGCCGAAAACTGGGCTCCAGGCTGCCGCTGCTCCAGTGCCAGGGCCTGCAGGATACTCTGATCCCAGAGCACTGGAACAGGACTGACTGCGAGGCAGCTAACACAGAAACAACATAGCCAACACTGTTCCAGCCAGAAAACAACAGAAAAAGAACGGGAAATCAAAGAGAAAAGTCTACCCCTTCTCCCAAAAAAGCATCATCAGAGCACAGGCAGTCTGGGAAGAGAATGGATGTGAGAACTGGCAGTGCACAGCATATGCTTCAGAATTAGTCGCGGGGCTTTGCGACCGATTCTCTGTTACAGCTGCAATTCTCACTGTACTCCAAAATCAGGTTTACAACCGGAAAACGAAAAAATATCAGATTTCTCCGAGAAGTGCAAAAGCTCCTCTGTGTGATCCAACTTCTGTGGCACGACCACGAGCCGCGCTGGGGGCACACTCGCTGCCCTTCCCCGCTGCAGACGCCGGGGGCTGCCCCGGGTAAAGGCACCGGAGCGCTGCCCCGATTCTCTTTGGATCACACACGGTCCCAGCGAGCGCAGCACCAGAACAAACCAAAAATAAACCCCCAAAACCCACATACCTAAAAAAAAGCCACAAATTCTAAAGAGAAGAAACCTCAACCACTTCCCCTGCGCTCCCGCTCCGGCTGCAAGAGGCAGCCGCGGATTTACGCGCTCGCCCGAGGAGGGAAAGGGGCAAAGCCGGGCGGTCCGGCTCCGGCAGCGAGGGGACACCTCCTCCTCCTCCCTTCCCTTTCCCTTTGTTTACTTTACGGACCGTCCCGCTCCACCTCGCCGCCTCCCGACACATCCGGTGGGACCGGCCGGGGCTGCGGGGCGGGCAGGGCGCAGGGGGCGGCCGGATCCCCCGGGGAGGGGGACGGGGCAGGCGGGGCACCAGACGACCTCTCCCCGCAGCCTCCTCCTCTCCCATCCCCTTCCCATTCTGCTTTCCCGGGGAGGGAAGCGGCTGTGCCCGGAGAGACCCCCAGCCCACCGCGCGGTGCCTCCTGCGCCCCGGTGTCCGCGGCAGCCCCTCCCCGGGGGCGCAGCAACGGGCGGCACCAGGGACGATGTTCCCTTCCCTGCGGAGCCGCCGCCGCTCCCCGAGCCGGGGGCTGGGGCGGGGGACACGGAAGGAGACACCGCTGCCCCCCTACACCCCCTCCCCGTGATGTAAACCGGGGCCGCTCCGCCCGCCCCCTCCCCGGGCAGCGCTCGCCGCCGGCACTCACCGAGCTGCGGGCACGGCCGCCTCCGGGGCCGCGGCGAAGAGGAGAAGCCGCGGTGGAGGAGGAGGAGGAGGACGAAGAGGAGGAGAAGGCTCCGGAGGGTCTGCGCGGGCAGTGCCGCCTCCCTCCCTCCCTCCTCCCCGCCCTCCCGGCGCGCTGCACCATGGGATGCGCCGCTGCCCCCCCCAACATGGCTGCGGGGGGGTCACGGTGCCGCCCCTCAGGGAGCGGGGCGGGGGAGGCGGAGAAGGCGCGTCCCGTCCCCGCGCCCGCCTCAAGGGCTCTGCCCTCCTTCCCTCCCTCCTTCTCTCCTTCCCCCGCGGCAGCGCGGATCGTGGCGGGATCTGGCGAATTTGCTCGGGAAGAGGCGAAGTTTGACGCCTTGTCCTCGCTCAGTGGCACCAGCTGGCACGGTTGTTCTCTTGTTCTAACGCTGGGGTATTCCAGCTGTGGAGTTTCCCTCCCTGGCGGTGTCCCAGAGCCGCCACCCTGTGCCCTGTGCTCTGGGATGACCCTGCTTGAGCAGGGGGTCGGACCGGGTGACCCTGGTCAGAGCCTGCTGCTTATAACGCAAAGGTTTTGGGTTCGATCCCTGTATGAGCCACTACGAGCTGGACTCGATGATCCTTGTGGGTCCCTTGCAACTCAGAATATTCAGAATGTTCCGTGACCCACTGTGGTTCCATCCAACCTTAGCCAGTCTGCGGTTATGTGATTCTGTGATAGTCCTTTCCAAGGAAATATTTGGAATTTACTTAAAAATGACCACGGCATTTGAGTGCCCATCAGTCATTGTGTCTATTTAATAACAAGTCTGAAATCACAGGATCGTGGAATGGGAAAGGTTGGAAGGGACCACAGTGGGTCATCTGGTCCAACCTCCCTGCTCAAGCAGGGCCATCCCAGAGCACAGGGCACAGGATTGCATCCAGAGGGTTCTGGAATATCTCCAGTGAAAGAGACTCCACACCCTCTCTGGGCAATGGTGGAACCTCCTGAGCATCAGTTCCTGCCCATTCCCCTTGTCCCATTGCTGGGCACACCGAGCTGAGCCTGGTCCATGCTCTGAGCCCTCCCTGCAGACAGGGGCAGACAGGGATGAGGTTCTCTCTCAGTTGTCTCTTCTCGAAGCTGAACAGCCTCAGCTCCCTCAGACTTTCCTCATAAGAGGGATGCTCCAGTCCCTTCATCATCTCTGCTGAACCCACTCCAGGAGCTCCATGTCTCCTACTGGGGAGCCCAGAGCTGGACATTCCAGATGAAATGTGGGAGTTGGCCTCTTCTCCCAGGCAACCAGTGACAGGACAGGAGGAAATGGCCTCAAGCTGCACCAAGGGAGGTTCATGTTGGACATCAGGAAGAATTTTTTCGTGGAAAGGGTTGTCAAGCATTGGAAGAGGCTGCCCACAGGGAGGTGGTGGAATCACCATCCCAGGAGGTGTTCAAGAAATGACTGGATGTGGCACTCAGTGCTGTGGTTTTAGTTAAGGTGGTTGTGTTTGGTCAAAGGTTGGACTCGATGATCTTGGAGGTCTTTTCCAACCTTAATGATTCAGTGATTCTGGGAAAGAGCCATTTAAAATGTCTCTATTAATCTTTCCCTTATCTCTCATGGCAGCTGAACTCAGTTACTGCTCTCCTGCCTGCCCCAGGCAGCTGGAGCTTGAGCAGATCCCAGACTTCCACCTCTGGAAGTTACAGTGCGTCTGGAAACTGGAGACAGGGGCACAGAACCATAGAGTATCCTGAGCTGGATGGGCCTCACAAGGACCATCAAGTCCAGCTCCTGGACTGCATCTCACAATGGTTGCTGGAGAACTACTCAATATAATGTTGGTGTTTGGAATGTGAATTTCACTGATCAAACCTGAGCAGTTACTTCAGGGTAAGACAAGTCCCACTCTTCAACTTACCTACATTTATTAATTTACCTACCTTTAGTTTACCGGGCACCCAAAGGAAACTCAAGGGAGGCGTGGAACAAGTAGGGACCTAGACTGTAAACACAGTTTTTAAGGTGAACCCCACCTGAAATGACCCAAGCCCCTCCAGGAGCCAATCCATTAGGTAAGCTCTGAGCATGATACAAATGCATTGAGCACCATATAAAAATGATTCCTAGAAACTCTCTTTTAAGCAGCAGTACAGTAATTCCCATTCATCTTTCACAGAAATGCTGGGACATAACCAGCAGGCTGTTGGATATGCTGGAGACAGGATACCAAATACACTCTACCCTTTCTACTGAAGCTGGACCACTATGCAGAAATGAAGGAAGGAAGGAAGAACGGAAAAATTATTCCAGTTATTTTATAATTATTGGTCTTGGGATCGCTATTGATGCTCTTGCCAGAAAAGGTAGAAATGTGCTAATTAAAATTACTGATGACAGAAAGTTGGGAGAAATCAATAAAGACGATATTCATGGTAACACACAGGAAAAATCAAATGCTCCTAAGGACTGGAATGGTAAAAATGGAAGGAAATGACTGAGTGAAATAGGAGTGTGTGTTCTGATTAATATACAGGGAAGGGGTGGTATAAATACTGGAAACAGAAAAGAAAAGGGAAAATGGAGCTTCATAAATTTTTATGATACAGTTGTTACCAACAGCAGGGAATTGCCCTAAATGACCCTTCCCAGCATTTGATCCCAATTACTGATCATTTCTCCTCTGTTTCTGCCTTCATGCAAAGATGTCACAGTGCTGTAGCCTCTGAGCAAACTTGTGAAGAAGATAGTTATCCCCATTTTTCACACTGGAAAGCTGAGACAGTATCTGAGTTGCCAAAAACACGCATAATTCCCTGGATGAACAGGCCTAAAAGCAAACGACTCCTCTCCAGGGCTGCATCGTGCATTCGGGACAGCAGCAATACCTACTTGCTGTCATGCATTGTATGTCCTATTGATTTCATATAAAGGTTTAATAAGCATTCCTCATTTAGACATTTTTTCAAATGTCCTTGCTTTAATAAATAGTTCTTATTCCTGTATTTTTAGAACTTTATGCTCTGCAGATTCTCTGGACAACATCAGTGTACCAATTCTCTCCAATTTACAGGTGGAAAAACTATTAAAGAGTTATTTAGGTGATTTATGGAGGAGGGAGAATAAATCCAGAGCAGTGGTTGAGCTGTGAATCTGATTCTTACATTCTGTTCTATCTTTTAATGGTTTCACTTTTTCATATGGAAAAAAGGGTGTTGTCTAAAGTCCCTAGGAGATTTCCCATTGGTTCTAATGGGATGAAGGCAAGCCCAAAATAATCTATCAAATTGATGGTTTGTAGTAAATCCTGAAAAGTCTCTATTTGAGGTCCTGGTGACAGGTTTTTTGTTGATTTCTTGTTCCTTTCCTTCATCAGAAAATTGCTTGTAAAAGCAGAAGCCTTCAGCAACGTACTGACTTTGATAAAAATGTGGGGGAATCTCCCTTGTGTTACAAAATGCGGGTTTTAGTCAAATGTTGAGAAAGCTCCATAAAAGCTGATGATCTGAGCTCTGAGGTGGGAGAGGGGAGCTGTGGTGATGTCCAGTGAAAAGTTACTTCATTATCCAAACTGATAATCTCAGCAGAAACTCCTGAGGCGCGAGCAGGGTGATAGCCAGGGGTTCTGTCAGCACTACAAGGCAGCCACATACAAAGCTCTGCCATTTTTTCCCCTCCAACTTTAGGGCCTGATCCAAACTAATTGCCTATGAGAAAGGCACTTCCAGTAGCGTATCCATCNCTCCATCCTGCCTATTGAGAATCCAATGAATCGCCATTTGATTACCCCTATTTTTCTCAATTAACTGAGGGAGAGCCCTGGTAATTAGCCGAAATCTTGACTCAGCTAAACTTTTCTAAGTTGTGACTTGCTCCTTTGTCTTCTAAGATCCTTGTTTTCTTATGATTCTTGAGAACTTGTGTAGAAATGCAGAATTATTCTCTTGCCTGCTCTGTCTACACAGAGGTTGTTGGGAGGTGAAAAAGACAACTGTCCCCTATAATTAATTATGAAATGATTAATATGGAGGGAAGACATTTAGTTTAATACTACTGGTATTATTTGAGCAGTCCATGCCATTACCTCATTTAATTTGCAGGGCTTATTAAACCTGGTATAAACAAAAAGGTAGGAAATTTCATTATGGTGTAGCATGTATTGTCTTTCCATCTATTAAGTGACGGAGCTGGGGGTAATGGCTCTGAAGAGAACGAGTTCTTTCCGGTGTTTGGGAGCACAGCTGCAGCCAGGCATCCTCCACTTTTCTGCAGGATGGTAAATATTCATTAAAAGAACCAGAACAAGCAGGTAGCTCTGAACTGCAGGGCTGTTTCAAGCTGTGCTGATGAAATGCAGGGGGATTTGGGGAAAAAAAAAAAAAGGAGAAAATGGCAAGATGCTAAATATTTCACATAATACACAGTAACATCCTTCATTGTGAGAGGATTTTATTTTTTTTTTTAACTCACCTAAATCAACCTCAGATGAAGAAGTCGACTGCATATGTAAGGAGTCTACATAGTACTCAGGCACTGGTGAAGGAAAAGTACATAGTAAATACAATTAAAGGCACCAAAACGTAAGTGTTTATACTTCTATGCTTCTTTTTGGATTAAAAAAAAAAAAGTAAAACATTATATCAGCATTTCTGGGCAGTGCCTGGAGTAGGAGCTGAATGGGAAGTCGCCAATGGAGGTTTTTCTAATTTATTAAGCAAAACAAAACACAAAGAAATTTTTAAGAAAAGCTTCAAGGGAACCTGGCAAACCCACAAAGGATCAGGAAGGAAATTTCAGGTAGAAAATTTGGCGTTAAAAAAACAAATCAGCAGCTGGGGGACCCACTTGATGAGTTGCTGTTATTAACTAAGACCTCCAAAGCAAATGTTAATGTGTTAATTAGAGGCAGGGTAATAACCTCCTAGATTTCCCAGTGGGAAACAAAACAAAACAAAAACAAGACAATTTCTGTTCTGGATTTAACTGGCTGAAACCAAACACGGCAGGAAGGGAACCCCCCCCAGTACTGAGTCTGCATTTTCTGATGTGGGTTTGCAGCATCACTGCCCCAGTGGTACCACACAGCACTTACCTGACCCTGCAGCTGACCAGGTGTGATCATGGGACCCAGGAGTTTATTCATCTTTCCAGAAAATCAAACAAAATCCCTCTCCTGACTGGTAGCTTTGATTCTTAGAAAGAAAGGAAAGATCCCACATTGGCTTAGTGAGACTGGTTCCAAGGAAGGAATGAAGTCAGGACCCTCTCAGGTGGAGCTCTGGTGCAATGGCAAGGGAAGTAAAATCCATGATCTATCCTGAAGGGCCAAACTTCCCATCACAGAGTCTTGTCTTGGTGTTTTATTTTGGCTTCCAAGACTGAAGTCAGCTTCTTGGGGCTTTTTTTCTTTCTGAACCAAACCTCAGACAAACTTGTTGCTGAGCCAAACCAAGCCATGTATTTTAAAACTGCACTCTCTGGAGACCCAGAAGCACGAAGGTCTTGAGGACATTTAGAAACACGTGAATTCTTTGACTTACATTCTGCTGTTTGCTGTCATTTTGCTGCCTCGAGCTGTGGTGCCCACTGTTCCCAGGGAGGCTCAGGAGGGAAGGAGGCTGTTCAGGACTGTGCCCAGCCGGTGGAGCACGCTCCTGGGACTGCCAGCATTGGAGCCCCAGGGCTTACATTCCAGGGTTGCACTTGGTGGCTTTCCCAGTAAAGACATAACCTTTCAGCTCGTTCAGTTCTGAGCCAACCCCAGATTGTTTTATTTTTATTTATTCAAACTGCTATCAATAAATGTAATTTTTTTAATGTATTTTGTCCTTATGCAGTCCCGGTTCTTTGTCAGTAAAACATCAAGTCAGGTTATTACAGGAACTGTGACAGTGGCATCATACTCTGCTCTCTGTCAAATCCCTCCCCAAATCCCTCCAGCTGCTCTGGAAGCTTACACTTTTCCTAGAGCCCCTTGATGTGTAAAATGTGTGCGATGTTTTGATCAAAGGGGTTCTTGTACTTAATGCAAATTTCAGCACACGTACAGCAGTTGGATGTGAGTGTGTGGATCCAGTCCTCCCATCTCCACGGGGCCCCCAGGACATCAATCCAGCAAGCAAGGAGGGCAGGGACGACTGGTGCAGAACACTTCTGCTTCTTTATTTTTAAGATTGTGTTAAGCTTCCTCCATATATGATAATTTTAACTGTTGTTCTGAATGCCCGTCAGCTGAAAGGTTACAATGACCACATCTGAGAAAATTTGGCTTTTTTTTCTTTCACTTTTTTTCAACATCTGAGCAAACAGCAGAAAGAAAGATCCCCTTTCTGCAGTTCTTTTGGACACTTCAAATGACGTTTTAGATACCAGAGAATCATTTTCTGAAGATTTATTTTCAAACACAGGCCCAAATACATTAAGTAGGGAGACTGTTTTCTGTGGGAATTAGTGGTCATTGCTGATCAATCTCACACTTGGTGAATGATTTTGAATGCAGATGAATATTGATCCTTCCAATGTTTTCTTTGTTTTCCAGTCTCTGTCTTTTCATCTGTACTACCTACAAATTTCTTTCTTCTGTCAGTTTGAAGCCATTCCCCCTTGTTCTTATCAGTACATGCCCTTGGAAAAAGCCCCTCTCCAGCTCTCAGGGGTTCTTATCCTCTGTCCTGTTTCAGAGAAAATCCTCCTGCATTACACTTCCCTCTTGGTAAAAACAGTTACTCTAAGTTATGGGCAAGATGCTGCTGACCTGTATGAGTTCATTTTACAGTGGCTGCAGAGAGTCCCTGCTGTCCACATGAAATCATTACTTGGGAGCCACTGAATCAGTGACCTCATAAATTTAAGTCAGCCAGGAGGCAGGAAGATTTCTCTCATTCCTCTAATTTGTTCATCCTGTGCTGCTTTGACAGCTGGAATCAAAATGGAATAAAAGAGCATTGTCATTTACTTGAGCTCTTTAGTTGCCTAATTAAAAATTGATCATTTATTCTCATTTAGGATTCTGCAGAAAAAGGATTCTGCTCTTGCAGTAAAACAAAGTTTTTGAAGAGAGCCTCTGGAGCAGATAAAGTATGGAGCTAAAAAGCATAGCAGATATGTTTAGAAGATGTAGTTTTCGTTTCCATGTAGGACACAGCTCTGCCCTGGTTCTCTCAGTACAGGCACAACAATTTTCCGAGGTGTTCTGTGAAGTGCCTTTGTGTCTGACTGCCTCAATACCTCACCTGAGTTTATTTACTCTGTAGCAGGAATATTGCACACCAAAAAATGGTGAGAGAGAAGACCTGTGGTTTGACTTAAAACCACAGAGTCATAGAATGCTAAGGGCTGGAAAGGACCTGAAAGATCATCTCACCCTGCCAGGTGCATTTCAGTTTGCACTGAAGGTTTGCTCTTTGTGGCAATCTAACATTCGTGCATCAACGTCACCATTAGCCATAGAAAAGTGAGTTGATAGCAGGTGCGTCTTCTATAATACAGCTTTTAATCAGAATTTGTTCTTGAAATGTTTCTCTCCCTCTGTTCTTGAAGTGTTGCCCTTTTTATTTAGAAACATGTTTTTTACACATCACAATATTAACTTTTTAAGAGTTTTACTTCTCAGCATAACAGATAACACAGGATTTTAACTGTCACATTGTTTACAAGTTAGAACCAGCAGTGCAGTGTTAGGGCTTTTTATCTGCTCTGAACTTCATGTGGTTTTTAATGTCATTCAGGGTTTTGATGCCTGTGGTTCTAGTCCATACAAATGGCATAGCAATGTGATCCTATGGGAAGATACCAGGCGTTACAATCAGGAGAGGTTCAGAAAAGAGGTTGAAGCTGCTGAGCATTGAAAATGAAGTGTACAAGTCAGATTTTTTCTCTTTCTTCCTACAGTTGTTGTTTTTCCCAAGCCTCTTATCTCTATCCTAATAAAAACCCTCCTACAGTTTCAGTGAGGTACTGGAGCTGTGTGTAACAGAGAAGCGAAGATTTCCTTACTGTTTTGTTTTGAGGTTGCTAGATCAGCTCCTGCGTCAGACTTTTTTAAAAATCTGTTTATGTTGAGTTAGTTACAGGCTGAGCTGCTTTGTTTATTTACCAAGCAGGTGCAGCAAGTGTAGAGATTCTTCATGCTCCTGTTAAGTGTTGTCTTACACTCTGATTTAAATCAGATTAATGTGACCAAAATGTAATAAAGAGAAGCAATAAATATGCTACAAAATATGTATAAATATGTCACAAAAAAGCCTGTTAAGACATTTGGCAGATTTCATGCTTAAAATGCAAATTCTTGTCTGTAGAGGTACACATTCATAGACTCATGGAATCATGGAATGATTTGGGTTGGAAGGGACCTTCAGGATCATCCAGTTCCAACTCCTCTGCCATGGGCAGGGACACCTTCCACTATCCCAGGTTGCTCAAAGACCCATCCAACCTGGCCTTGAACACTCCCAGGGATGAGGCATCCACAGGCAACCTCTGCCAGGGCCTCACTACTCTCTGTGTAAAGAATTTTTTCTTAATGTCCAATCTAAACCTGCTCTCTTTCAATTTAAAGCTACTCATGGTATAAATTAGTACTCCTCTTTTACAAAAATGTATTAATAAAAACAGTTATTAATTTTCCAGTTGTTGCTATTTTGATCGCAAATGCATGTGTTCACTCTTTCCATTGGATTTCTCCTTGTGAGTTGAAAAGTTTCAAAGTAATTATTTATGTTTTTCCTAAGTAATTGCATCCCAAAAGAAGTCTAACTTCCAATATTTTGTGCACAGGGTTGCTCTCTTACACAAGTCTCTTTCATGCAGCACCTGAGAGATTTAACCACTGAGCTCTTTGAAAGCAGTGTGGTTGTGGAAAGGTAGAAAAGTGAATTTGAGAAACATCGAGTTTGGCAGTGGAGCTTTTGGAATTTCACATTTATCTGTAATTTCCCTGCAGTGCAGACTACACCCTTTCTCAAGGGCTGATGAAGAGTTGCAGCAGTTTTATTTACATCTAGTAGAAATTAGGAGGAACGTCCTCAGCACTTGTTCTTCTGTGGATAGATCCAGTCCCTGCCCCACTTCAGTCAGTCTCTGCCTGAGAAATACTTCACAGGAAACAAAAATGAAAAAGAACAAATTCAATAGCAATAGGAGTGTTATTTTTAAGCTACTGTGCTGAACAATGTCCCCTCAGAAAAATAACACAAATGCATGACTATTGACCACAATAAATGAGGAATTTAGGCTTCTGTTGTCTTTCTCATGCTGCAGCTGTAGTGTGAAGTATTAGAATTACCGGAAAGTCACCTGTGGAATATCTGACATCCTTAAATACAGGCTTGATGATGTTTATTTTTAAGTACATAGAGCAACAATCCTTCATTATTTTGCCTTTTCACTTTGAATTAAAGTATTTGTCTTGAATTGCAAGAGACAACTTGATACATTCATTCATGAGCTAAAATAAACTGCAGTGAGCCCACAGAGGAAGAGATTCTATAGGAGAATGGCTTTTACTCTGTTAGACTGGCCAAATATTTGCAGCTTTGCAATGACTCATCCATTTTCCTCTCTTCTTCAGCAGAATTTTGGAAGAAAGGACTAAGGAAGGAGCTAATGATACTCCTAGAGGGAAAGAAGATCAAGTTCTTTTTTGGTGCTTAATTTTATCTGAACCAAATCCTTCGCTGCCGTAGTGTGGACACAGAAGTGAGCAGAGCTGCCCCTGTTCATCCCAACTGAGGAGCAAGCCTTTTATCTTCTGCTTTTTTTTCATATTTATTATTTATTTTACAATAAATGCTGCTATTTAGCATCCATTTTTATTTTTATGCAAGGAAATACTGGGAACTGGGGATGTATCCTGATAAAAGTTTGGCAGCACGTAGATTGGGACCATCCTGAAATAAATCATCGGTGCAGTGTCCTGCTGCCACCAACCACCTCATGGCGTGACCCTGATCCTGAACTGGAATTCAACCACTAAGCAGTCTGTCTGTGGTGTTGTGTTTGCCTTTTCCTCCAGGTTAAACAGTTATTTTCTTTCCCTTCCCTTCTTTTCTCCTGTTCCTGCCCTCCTTGTGTAGGGCCAGGGATCATCCACTGTGGCAGATACATTTTGCAGCCTTAGTGCTCTCAGGCCTGCAGTTTCCTGATGAGACAGTCCTTTGGGACGGGGTTTGGAAATGTTCAGTCCTCAAAAGAAATACTCAGTTAAAGTGTTCTCATTCCTGGCTTTTCACTCCAGCCCTCTGCACTGTAACCGTGTCAGTAAGGATGCTTGAGGGACCGGGTTGGGAACTGGGCTGTGGAGCCCGTCTGGCAAAAAAACCTATATTGGGTTTCTCAACCTTATAGAATTCTTAAATGTAATTAAAAGTTGTAAGATAAATGCCCACAAGTGTGCCTATAGTTGTGTAAACCAGAAGGGAGGAGAAAACCCTTGAGATTTACTTCCATTTATTTACTTTTTATCTTGCAGTTAAGTGGATGAACTGTTTTCTAATAAAATTAAGGAATATGCACAGAACCGTAGATTCACAGAATGGTTTGGTTTGGAAGGGACATTCAAGATCATCCAGATCCAAATCCCCCTGCCATGGGCAGGGACATCTTGCATTAAACCAGGTTCCTCAGAATCCCATCTAACCTGGCCTTTAACACTTCCAGGGATGGGGCAGCCACAGCTTCTCTGGGCAACCTGTTCTGGTGTCTCAACACTCTCACAGTAAAGAATTTCTTCCTAATAGCCAATCTAAACCTGCCCTCTTTCAGTCTGAAGCCAGTTGTCCTTGTCCTGTCACTCCAGGCCCTTGCAGTGTCTCCCCATCTTTCCTGTAGGCTCCTTCGGGTACTGGAAGGCCAGAATTAGGCCACCCCAGAGTCTTCTTTTCTCCAGGCTGAACAATCCCAATTCTCTCAGCCTTTCCTCACAGCAGAGCTGCTCCATCCCTCTGATCATCCTGGTGGCCTCCTCTGGACTTTCTCCCACAGCTCCATGTCCTTCCTGTGCTGGGCCCCAGGCCTGGAGGCAGCTCTGCAGGTGGGGTCTCACCAGAGCAGAGCAGAGGGGCAGAATCCCCTCCCTTGCTCAGGCCACGCTGATTTTGATGCAGCTCAGGACACAATTTGCTTTCTGGGCCATATTCTCATATTCTGGGCCATATTCTCATATTCTGGGCCATATTCTCACTGCTGACCCCCTTCTTCTTGCCTAAAGGAAAAAAACCACGCTCAGACCTCTGTGTCCAGAATCCACTGAGGACAAATCCTGCACACAGGCCATCAAGGCCATGAGAGTCATTTCCAGAAAGACTTTTTCATCCAGTGCTTCTACCTGCATGTTTCAGTAACACCTGCACTACTGTGATGTGTCATCTGAAGAGCTCAAAGCACGTTACAGGTTCAGGTTTAGCTAATGGATAGCAGTCACTGAAAGAAGGGAGAATTCCCATCTGCAGGCACATCAGGAGGTACCTGAATGGATAAAATGCCTTGCTCAAGGTCAGAAAAAGAGTTGGTGGCAAAGCTGGAGGAGAGCACTGAGAGGTGAATTAATATGTCCTGATGGCAGCCAGCTGCCCTGCTGCAGCTGTGCTCGGAACATTGATCTGATTCTTGTGAATACGAGGGAACTTCTCTAGACAAAGGATCTCACATAAAATCAAACCATTTATCAGTCGTCGAGAGAAGCAAACTGGGAAGGGTTGGGCTGTCACCACTGTAATGCAGGCAGCAATTGCTAGGCACTACAGTGGTCATGTTTTCCCTCTCCCTCCTTGATGCGTGTTTCCATGAAGCCTTGGTCCTCTGGAAAAACTATTTGCCAGACTCTTAGCTTGGTAAGCACATATTCTGGTCACAGAGTGTGTCAGCCTGCAAACCCTTCACTGCTCATGCTTTTTTAAAATGCAGCATTCAAGGACTTTGCATTTTGCCTTGCTAGTCATGTTTCTGGAAGTAGAAGCACCTAAATTATAACTCAGAGGCCCAGAGGCCTGAAAAGAAATGTACAGCTTCAATACCTGCAGCACAAGTGGTGCAAAAGGTTGCTTCAGAGGCAACCTACAAACTTGGCAAACAAAGGGTAAATTAAAAACCAATGAGTTAAAAAACTTCAGACAATGTTCTTAAGATGTGCTTTAACATTGGGACAACCCTGTATTGGTCAGGTGGTTGGACTCGATGTTCATTGTACGTCCCCTGCAACTGAAATATCTTATTCTATTCTATTAAAAGAACAACAAAAAAAAAAGAAAATACAAAAGCCCAAGGTGTGGAGATTATGGTATAAATCCATACTCTTTTCCACCATCCATCTATTCCCACTGGAGTTGTTCAGTAGCAGTAAAGGGAGAGTAAAAACCTCAGCAAGGTGCCGTGCACATCTCTGATTCTCGCAGCACTACCTCAGCTGGTGGCACTCAAAGGAGATAACAAAACAAATCCCAGCTTCCTTCCCAGGTGGATAAATATTAAAACAACTGCAGGAAGGGGTGAGCAGTAATTCACTGCCCACAGCTAGAACAGAGATACCCCAGTCTCCTCTAGCTCCAGGTGAGTCTTCTTGGCAGAGCCAACGAACCCCATCCCACCATGAGGTCACACAGGGGAATGTATCAAAATGAATAAATCATCAAGTTGAAGTATTTCAAGGTGAAATACTTCAGAGGGTGAAAATTTATTTCCCCTTGGCTGATCCTTGCTTTTATGTCATCTTGAAGTGCCTTTTTTTCCTCATCCTTTCTTACACAAGACCACAAGTACCTTTGTCTCCCCTGCAGGGACCTGAACATATTAAAGGGTCACTGCTAGATCAAAATGAATATGCTTTTAAAAAGAAGCATTTCCCTCAGTTCCCAATCATGCCACAGTAAAGCTGTAATAAAAACCATGCACGGTTTACCTGCATGATTTTTATCATTTATCAGAGCATATTGAAAACCAGAGTCATTCTTCTTCCACCAGTCACTTGTTCCTGCTAGTTTTACACTCACTGAAGCAGTAATAGTGCCAGGGCTTGCAAGGAAATATTTAAACGCTAATTAACTTGTTAATTCTGTGTGTGGGCAGGCCCCTTGTTCCCTCTAGAGCACAACTGATTTTCGAGATATTTGTTTGGGATTTCAGGGTGTTTGCATATTGTGTATGGCTCCCTGTGTATGTGCTGGTATGTGTGTGGGATGCCTCTGGCTGTATTTGCCTGCAGCTGAGCCTGCACCACATTCCCCTTGGAACAGGCAAGTTTTCCAATATGAAAGTTTAAAAAAACCCCCAATCCTCTCCTATTTTATTTCAGCCACTGGATAAAAGGCAGCAGATCACATGGCTATTCCATGGAGCTGTGTTATGGTGGCACAGTAAATGTGTGTCCCTCCTGGCTGTGGGGTGCTTGGGGAGATCAGTTTTCAGCATCTGTCCAACAGCAGTTCAGCCTGGAGCAGTCACATACTGCAGAGGTTTTCCTGTTCAATTTTTCCAATAAACGGATCTGCGGGGTGTTGCTAACACCAATCTGATTTTCTCTGCGAGGTGGTTAAGCAGTGGCTAGAATTTGTATGAACAGTGAATAAATTTGCTTCTGTTTCCGTGCTCCCTTCCCATCCTGCTTCCTCTTTGAAAGTCCTGCTCTAGTGGAAGCTGTCCCTGCCCATGGCAGGGGTTTGGAACTGGATCATCTTGAAGGTCCCTTCCAACTCAAACCATTCTGTGATTCTGTAAGTCAGCTCTGCTGTGGCACATCAATGGCTGGGAGAACAATATTGAGACTCTGCATTCAACCTGCACAGAAAATACAACCAGGCCATGTTTCCATGTGTTGCATGAGAAACCCTCACAGAAAGTAAGTTCTTAATGCAAAACTCAGACCTCAAAGCATTAAAAAATGTTGGTATTATGAAAAGATTTTTAAATGGTTTGTTTTGGACAACTGTGGCAATGGCTGTGTCTCAATAATCCAGTTTATGATGTGGCCCTTTCTGTCCCAAAGCTGCCTGGACAGAACAGGAGTTCTTGTGCACACCCATTTGTAGCAGTTTCTTCTCACCATGAAAGACCAGGGTGCTTCCAGGGGGAAAAACAGACCATGGCTTTGTAGCTGGAAATCATGGAGAAGCCAGGGACACTCGTGCACAGTTCAGGTGGAATTGTTGTCACTGAACTTTAGGTGCAATAGTTTTGTTTCTTAATACTGGGAGAAAGGCTTTAGATGCTTTAGGGACAAGAAGGCTTTAGGGGCATGGGAGGCACCTGTGCTGCAGAGAGCTGAAGCTGGGAGAGGTAAGTCCCACCCTTTGGGAATAAACCCTGTTTCCAGCCCCAAGGAATGCTGAGGCAGCACTGAAGGACTTGTTGCTTCACGCCTGCCTGACGAGAGACTGGAGGCACATGAAAATAGCTCAAAGCAGCCCAGCTGCTGTTATCTCCTTCAAGTTTCCCCCCAGAGCAAGAGCGAGGTGCTGCTCGGAGCCTCCGGCTCTGCTCCTGCAGCCTCCAACACACAGCCTCCTACAGACACTCACCCAGATGTTTCGAGGTACAGATGTGCCCTTTGCAGGGGAGAAAACACCCACCCACGACTTTTAAATCAGTTTTTTCCCTTTGATTTGCTTCCTTCTGTGGGATTTGTCATAACACTTCCAAAAGAACCACGTATGTAACATGGATAAAGCTGAGCATTAACCTTAAATGATTTTTGTCCTCGTTATGTTGCCTTTAATAGTGCCCTGTTACACTCCCTGTGTGCTGAGAGCAGGAATTACCCAGTAAATGTCAGCAGAAGCCAATGTTTAGGCTTTTATTATCACTTGATAAACCCATGTAATCCCTATTAAGGCTGCGAGGAGTTCTGTGTGTGTATCAGGGGAAAAAGGGACCATTTGCTCTCAAGTGCATGTAACTAATTAAAAATTTAAAAGCATATAGTACATAATTGTATTAGACTGTAGGTTAATGCTCCTGAATGAAAAAGGCAGATGAACTAAAATGCTTGTGCAGAACAAGAGAATCCCTGGCTGCCTCTGTGCAGTGAGCCTGTGTGCTCTCTGTGACTGGTCCCAGTATTCCCTGCTCAGGCTCGCTCCAGGGCTGGGAGCTGATGGAAACAGGCAAATCCCTGGCTGTGACCTTGGTCAGGATCTGCTGGGCAGGAAACAATGCAGGGAAAGACAGGACAAGCCTTGGCACCTCTGAGCTGGTTTCACATCCTCTGCTGAGCTGGTTTGTGAGGTGGTTTTACCCCCCAGTGCAAGCAGCACCAATGTCCTACTCCCACCTTTCGCCACACAGCAGCCTCTTGCAAGCATCGGAGAAGCCCAGGTTTAAGGCAGGCTGCTCTCCTGGGAAGATCCCAGTGCCAGCAGAGCCTGAATTCCCATTGATACCAGACTCCAGAGCAGTTCCAAAACGTGTGCCTGCAGGAGGGGTGTCACCTCCCTGCGAGCACAAAGCCATCAGCCACTAGAGTGGTCCAAACAGGATGCTCGTGGGGGGCTACCCTGGAGTAGAAAACACAAATCCGTACCTTCTACTTCCTATATTAATTGTGTTTCAATCCACAAGACTGGTGTGGAGCTGTGTTAGAGTTAATGTAACTGTAAGTAGCCAGTCATCTTCATTAAAGACACAGATAATTGAAATTACACAAAACCATGTCTGTCCCTGCCCAAACAAAGGCATGTGCAGGACACATGGATGGAAAACAGCTTCCATGGAGCTGAACAAGAAGTCCCAGCCTCTGGCACAAAGATGGTAAGCACAGTCCCAAGGAAAAGGACCAAGAATTAAGATTTTTTATTGATTCTTCTCCAGATCAAGGAAAAGAAACCTCCTAAGTTTTTGTAAATAAAGAGAATGGGACCAAAGAAATACCCAGCTCTGCTACAGGTTTGATATCCACCTAGGAGAAACTCACAGGAATTAAAACCTCGTATTTCAGTTAATGTACATTTCTGGCAATCATTACATTTTACGGCAAAATTCATGGGCAAGTGCACAGTCACACTTTTTAGTGTGACTATCAGCTTATTCCCATTTCCTTAAAATCCTTCTATGGTTTCAGAAAGCCCCAGCAATAAAAAAACCCAACCTTTAAAGTTTCCCTCATGTGATTTACACCCCTGCAGCCACTGCTGGTTTGAATTTCACATCCATTCTGGAAGTGAAAGTTGAGCTGATCTTTTTTTTTCTTTTTTTTCTTTTATGATAAAAGAGCAGCCACTGAATTAATAGCAGGTCAGCGTGAGATATATTAGAGCGTGGTTTGGCATTTCTGCTGAGAATCTCCTGTCATCTCCACCACCACCCACAGGCACCATAGCAACCACACTGCGGAGGGGCTCGAGTGCACACACAGCTCGAACGTGCTGCTACATGAATGCACTTCTTGTTTTGCCATTGTGATGCTGAATTCATTTCAGCTGCACTCGCTCCTCCCTGGAAAGCTTCGTTTTCCCCCTGAAGAGAAAAGAAACAAACAGCTCCGATTTTGCCCTTTTGGAACGTAGCAGTTGTGTAGGATTCAGCTGAGGGGGCAGTTAAGGAAAAAGTCCTCCAGTTATCTCTTGCACTTGCACAGAAGCTTCTAGCAGTGCCAGAAGAAAGTTGTCTTTACAGTCAGCACAAGGTTCAAGTAGAAGAAGCAACAATTTCTTGAGAAGTTACTAAGAACAATACTTGTTTATTCACCAGTGTTTGAAAATTTCAGTAGTTAATGCAATTATTCCTAAGTATAACAGCCTGAGTTTCAGCAGATCTGCCTAAAGCTTGTGCAAGTCAGTAATTCACTGCAATTAAAAATATGCAGCTTGCAAAATACAGGAACATTGTTTTTAGCACAGTCTTATAATGTGTTGAAGACACTTTTAAAGTGTGCTAAAGCATCCAGCTTGTTCTTCAGCACGTACTTTCTTCACAGTTTGTTCTCCTATGAAAAGCTACCTCCAACGGTGTGGGCTTTTCTCAGCTACTGTCGTAATCCCACTCTGTAACACCCACTTCCAACTTCTCCATATCCCTGTATATCCAGGCATGAATTAATTACTCCAATCCTTGGAGGGATCATTAGTCAAATATTTCACTCAAACACTGCCTTACATATTGTCCGAGGACAGCCCTAAATCCAAGAACAAATTGTTCCTGTTACATATTCACCGTTTTTTGTTTTTTCCCCTCATTGTGCTTCCAGCCATCTCCCAGTAGAGCTGAGAAGAAAACCCCCACACAAAGGGAGGGACTGCACTCCAGGCAGGATCTGCAGCCAGATGGAGTCATCCTGATGTGAACCACCCATCTGACCTTTGTGTAACTGCCGTGTTTGGCTACTGGCCTTTGAAGTGAGGGGATAAGAGGTCTCCAAAAGGGGCAGGTAGGACAGGGGAATAAATGCTGCTGAGATATGGGCCCAGTAAATAATTTATTTTTAATGTCTTTCTCATGTACAGCATTCCAAAGTGTTGCTGCTCTCCAGTCTTTTCCTTTTTCTCTTGCTCAAGATGGTCAGTGCATAATCCTTCCTGGATTTTGGGGAAAAGGCACGGCAGTTCTCTGCCTGAGCCTGTGGTCTCTGTCTCCTGGTTTAGCTTCTCTCCTGAGAGATCAGACAAGAGCTTTGGGAGTGCTTGTCCTGAGACAGGCTATGCCACCAGATTCACATCTCTCAAACAATGCAACATTTCTTTGGCACCGGGATCAGAACAGAGACAAAAACCACAGAATGAAAACAGAGCTGGAGGATCCCGGCCCCAAATTCTTTGGCCACATTCACACTGAAAATCTGGTGTGCAACAGGCTCCTGGTCCCTGGCTGAACCAGCTGGGAGGACCTGTCAGAGTGTGCTGTAGCTCTGGTTGGACCAGGCACCTGGAGTCCTCTTTGAGAGAAAGGTCAGTGTCTCCCCCTGCTAAGGTGGCAGGACATGGCCAAGGTGTGCAGCTGGTGTGGGAACTCAGAGCAAGGCTGGTGGCATGGGACGTTCCTGTTAGCGAGACTAAAGACAACTGATACTGAATTTCTCCCTGGAGGTTCTTGGATCAGTGTCCAGCCACCCCTTCGCTTTCTTTTGATGAGCTAAATGGACGAAGCTCGTTAAATCTCTCCCTGCAAATCATCTTTCTCAGACTTGTGTACATTCTTGTGCCTCTTTCTTGAATTGTCTCCAGCTTTTCAGCCTCCCATTTGCTTTGCAGATGCAAGAGCAGGGCACAATGGGTTGGCAGCAGTTTCAGGAGACGGGGAATACCCAGATGACATTATCACCCTCTTCTCCCTGGATTTCCTCTGCTTATACATACAAAGATTAGGTCAGTTCATGGACAGTTGATTACTCACCGTGACTTGCAACCCTTTTTTGGTCATGACTTTCCAGTGTAGAGCCACCACAGCCCCACCAGGCAAATATCTTCTTTCTCCAATGTTGTGACTTAACTTGGTTGTACTTGCTTACCTTCAGATTGCCAACAACCTTTGGCATCCGTGACCTGGGTTCCTTCTTTTGACCATTTTCCTAGCCTTTTTCATCTGAAAAAATTGTTGATAATGATTTAAAGGGGTTTTTCCTAAGTTGTTGATAAAATGCAATAGTGTAGAGCCAAGAAGTAGTCCCTACGGGATCTGTCCAAACACACACCCACTCAAAGAAAATTTCTCTGGTTATAATAATATTAAAGACCTGAAGTTAGCCAATTCTTAATCTATTTAATGTGTTTCACAGTGGTTTTGTATTGTTTTAGTTACTTCATCAACATTTTGTACTGTTACAAGACAAATTTCTTACAGAAGCCCAACATCAATTCCCTCATCAGTCAGACTTGAAGCCTAACACAAAACCCCCCTGAGCTGCATTAAAACCAGGGTAATGGGAGATACAGAGTTAAACTGACACATTTGGGTATCAGCAGCAAGGTGGGCACACCAGCACAGCGTTATAAAAGTTATCTTTGCCCCAACAGCCTTGCTCTTGGCAAGGTGAAAAGTTGCTGCAGATGGTGCTGGTGTTTCAGGCTCTCTCTTCGGAAGCTGGTCCACATGATCCGCTGAGAGATGTCCTGGAGGAGAGCCTGATTTTCCAGGACTAATGCCACCCCTTTGTAACCAGAAAACCTCTTGTTTGTAATTCCATAAAGGATTTGTAAACTGAAGGTGTTTTTTATAAAAATTCTGGTGTGTTGGAGGTAACCTCAACCTTCCATTCAGGTATCAACAAAGTGCAGCACCTCAGTGACTGCTCCAGCACTCGGAGGGCAACATGGGTGGAATGAAACTTGGAGACAGGATGTTTATCCTCTTCCCCCAGGGTGTTTGGTGTGATTTTTATCAGGGAATTAGATTAATCACATTGCCTTTCCTTTCTCCAGCTATAGCAGCATCTCACTTGCATGATATGCTCCTAATGTATTTGCCCTGATGGAGAAGGAAGGAGTAGGGTTTAGGTCATGGTACATATTTTAGTGACCTTTAAGTGCTGTGGTCAGCACAAATTCAATCATTTCCTCAGGTGCAAAGAGAGTAATTTAAAAAATTGTTCTTTTCAAAGACACCTTTTGAACCCAGAGGAAGGACCTGTAGAATTTGCTCGTCTGCTGCAGGAATGAAATCCATGCGTTTGCAGAAGCCTTGGATGTCTTGACTTCATCAAAAGGTAGACAATGAACAAATTATATATACACACAAAATTAAAATTAAACAATTGTTATCTGGATTTAGATTTGAGAATGAACAGGATGCTAATGAGATAATGTCTAGGCATGACATGGTCTCACTTCTTGGCACAAGAATGCATAATCATGTCTTCTACACTGTCTGTACTACACTGAGGACAGACTCTAGAGACACCTTTTCAATATTCCATACCTATTTATTTCTATACATTTATTAGGATGAGATTATTTATAATTTCAATATTTCTTAGTGTACCTAAATTCTGATTTAATGCTTCTATATAACTTAAAGTTCCAAAGACCATAAGAAAACAGGAAACACTGGCACAGGGAGCTTAACTCAGCAAGGCTGTTCCACTGGGAACTGGATCTGCTGCCTAGAACGGACACGTTTGTGGTGAAGCCCAAAAACACTTTCAGGTTCAGTTTGATTGCAAAGCAGGGATTTTTCAGCAGCAGCAGCAGCCAGAACAGAAACCGTTACAGGGACGAAATAGGAAGGCAACATCTCTGCAGCCAGGCTTTGATTCATCCTAATATGCAATTAGGGGGGGCTGTGATTGCAGACCATGTGTCTGACCACATGCAAATCTCATTCCAACCACAGCAGCCACCCAACACAAGGTGGGTAATGGATGATCTGAGTTCTTATCACTCAGCAAACTCTTTGGGGAGGAGTTCATTCATATAAATAACAGAAAAGAAAAGGAGGATCAGCTCTGAAGGGATGAGCAGGTGGGTCAGTTGGGAGATGGAGCAAATCCTCTCCTGGTGATCTTCTTGCTGCACCTGTAGCTCCCGGTGGCGTTCCAGGAGTCCAACTCCGCTGAGAGCAGGAATCACGAGGCAGAGCTGCATTTTCTTCTCCTCCCCCGATCTCCAGAAGGGATTGAAAAAAATTGTTGCTGCTGGTAATCATTAATCACTCTGAAACCAAACCTGGCCTTGCAGAACTAACTGTGCAGTCAGAGCACTGGGAAAACTAGGAGGGGGAAGAAAGTGGTCAGGTGGTTTCTAGATGTCTCACATTTGGGGGTTCCCATATTTCACTTCTGTGATTATCTTTTAGTCTCATAAATTACACTCTTGAGAAGCATTTATTTTTGCATGACCTGCATTTTTCTTTGGACAGTTACATCCAAATATTTAAATTTATTATTCCCCATCCGCTCCTGAGTGGGGAATAATAAAGAAATAATAATGGCATCCTGCTACTTTCTCATCTATCTGCTGATTCAGTCTGCTCCAGTTGAGAATGAATGAACCTGTGTTGTGCTACCTAAAACAGGGGGAAAATCCCAGTTGCAAAGCTCTGTGCTCACCACCAGCTCTGAAGCCTCTTGATCTTCACTGGGACAGGCAGGGAGCTGTTCAGAAATCAGAAAGTCCCAGTATAAACTGGTGGATGCAAACTAAAGGATACCAGTTGGCTGCTGAAGTTTCTTTCTGGATCGTTGGCTTTTGACAAACTTTCTATCCTGTGATTCCTCTGTAAAAATTTCACTTAATTGGAACGTGAGGTTTCATTTGCTGGTCCCTCTCCAGGCTCCTGAAGATGGATGGACAAACAGGTGGGTGGTCAGTGATGGTCAGTGATGGTCAGTGATGCTGAGAAATGTCCACATCTCAGTCCCATGTTTGCTGTCAGAGGGAAGGTGCTGGATCCTCAGGTGGTTTTGAATTCCTTCCCTACCCACCCTCAGGGTGCACTCTTCACTTCCATGTTCAGGCTCTTTCGCTCTCTGAGGTTTTCAAAGGTATAACAGCGAGTTGTGGAAGCTGAATTTTCCTTACACACGCTCAGCTAAAACTCCTGAGCCATCTTTTTTTTTAAAGTTCCTGTAGCTGTCATTTTTATACATCTTTTATGCGTGTTTTCAGTTTCTCATTCGGGTCCTTGCACTGCTGTAGAGTTGCAGCAACCAGCAGTCGTTTGTGGCTGGCACAAGCACATGTGAGGGAAATGGAGAGGAACATTTGTTTGGAGAGGAAATAAAGGTGAACAATCACATGGACCTCACAGACATGTTGAAACACATTAAAACACAGATGGTTTCAACTTTGGCACTGAGGGAGTGACGTTGTTTAAACACAGGCATTTAAAGACCGTACAGATAATTTCCAGAGAGGAGAAAGATGATGCTGTGGTCTACTTTGCAGCTTGGACATGCCTCCGGTCTAGCAGCAGCCCCTCCCTGTGTGTAGGACTGCCTTACATTTTGCTATCTGGCAGGGGGGTGTCTCCCTGCACTGGGCTGGCTGTGGGATTTTCCCAGCTGAAACTTTGAAGCTGGCTGTTTTGCCTGCTCTGTGATGTGGAGATATATGTTTAGAATTTGTGAAGCACCTCAGGGTGAAAGGCCTTCTGTAAATGCTGTTATTCATCAAGGAATAACCGGCTCTGTCCTTTAACTGTGAGCTGGAATCGTTCCCAAACCCCACTGCCACATTCAGCTGTTTATTATTTTTACCAGAGCGGCGCCCAAGGATGAAATGGGGTGGGGGTGCCTCGTGCTGAATGCTGTGTGAATATAAATGTCATCTTCTCACTGACAAGAGAGGAAAAGGCTGTGGGAAGGGAAGTGTTTTATGCACTGTGTCTGAGAGTCTTTCTTTCCCAGCTCAGCAAGGACAATCAGAGGCCAGGTCTCTACATTTTTCCTCAGACCTAACCTAAAAGTGAGGTCCACAATGAGAACAGCCCCATCTGAGCAGCTGGACTCCCCTTTTCACTGATGATGGCAGAGACTCATCCCAGGGGCAGTTCACACAAGCAGGTTCAGACACCAAATTTAAGATGAGATGAACCACATCCTTCCTGAACCTGCTTCTCTTCCCTGACTAAATCATGAACCAAATCCAAATGTAGACACTTACAGGAGAGTTGCAGGCTGGGATGAGAGGAGTGCCCAGAGAGAGAGACTGGGTTCTCCCTTTGGCAAACCCCACAATGCCATTCTGTACAAACAGAAAGGTCCCTCAAGACACACTGCCTCAGCCTTGGGGCTGAGCCACACACCAATCTCAAACTCCATCCCCTTTTCATTTGCTTTACAGGAGATAAAGCAATCAAAGAAGATCTGAGGCCTCCCAGCTAGAAGGAGTAGTGTAATGGTGGGAGTATGTACATCCAACCAGAACAGGACAAGTAGAAATTCTGCAGTGAATTAGATGTTGTCTGTCTGACAAGAGACCAGTCAAAGCTGCAACAAACCTCCATTTATCCCCATGGGAATGTAGCATGTCTTATAGGATGCCAAGGACAGTATTCACGTTAAAAACAAACAAAAAAGGTCTTCTGTGTGAAATTAGTACTGAGTGTTAGTGCCTCGCCAGAGGGATTTGGACTCTCTTAGGTTTTTTGGGCTGCAGCTCTCTCGGGGCAATTGTAGCCTTGCTAAAAGTGTGCACCTGCTTAAAGCTGTGATGAACCATTATGGGTTTAATTCCATGATTAGCTAAAATGCAGCTTCTGGAGCCAGCACTTTGGGGCTGGAACTTGTGCACGAGGAGAAGTGCCTGTGGCTTCCCTGCTTCCTGGCTCCTACTGATTTAGAAAGGTTCCAGCAGAACCTCTCCTCCTTTTTACATTTTAACATCCAATTTTTGGCAGGGCTCCACCGTATCAGCGGTGTATAAGAATACAGAATAAAACAAACATAACAGAAGGAAGTCATTTTGAACAGCACACAAGGCCCTCCTGATGAAAACAGGGCCAGCTTATTTAGAGATCTCACCTCCAACCCTCTTACCTGTTTCTGCTGCCCATTCATTTGGGTTTCACAATGTCCAAGCCTCTCCACTGAGTTGAGACCAATTTCTCTTGAGATGGGCCCAGGCTCTTGGAAGCTGGTTGGAAAAAATGGAGATATTAGATAAGATATTAGAAATAAGGAAGAAATTCTTTACTCAGAGGGAGATGAAACAGAGGGAAGTGTTTTCCAGAGAGGTGGTAGATCCGTCATGTGTGGAAACATTCAAGGCCAGGTTGGACAGGACTCTGAGCAACCTGATCTTGTTGATGTCCCTGCTCATTGCAGGGGGGTTGGACTGGATGAACTTCCTTCCAACCCAAACTGTTTTATGATTCCGTGAATTGCAGTAAGATTTTAACTCTTCCTGGTCTGGTTGAGGATTTCAAAGATGCTTTGCTCTGACAAGAGAGAACTACTCCCCAGCTCTCCCCAGGGAGAGGAATACCAGTATCTGGTGTAGTGCTGGTTTGAACTGGTCCCATTCCCTTCTTGCTGTGCTTATGAAGAGTGTTTTCAGAGACTTTGAGGAAGTTTTGGTTATTTCAGTAAAGCCTGCCTGCTACTCCCCGAGCAATTACTGCTACACCTCCTCTCTGGCCGGTTTACATCTGCCTGGATGTAAAAAAAGCTGCCATTGATAAGGTGGTGTTTGGTACCACTGTGTGTGTTTTTCTGCCCCTAAATCCCATGGACCTGCCAGGGCTGAGCTTTGTGAGCAAAACCAGTGCAGATGCACTGCACCAGGTGCATCACCAAGCACAGACTTGTCCTGCTGCCCATCAGCTTTGCAGCACTAAAATTTGTCTCATCAGTACAAAGTTGTGTTGCCTTATTTTCCCATTGTAGTAATTTATTCTTTGGACTTTGTGCTGATATTTAAAACACCCAACAACCAAATGTAAACACATGCTCTGACTCAGTCGTGGTGTACTTTAAAAGACACAACCTATAAACATCCTTTCCTGCTGAGGCCCAAACAAAGGCAAAGGGTTTTCCTCTGAGCAGGATGCTCGGAAGGTTGGCTCTGAATGTTTTCTGCAGATGCTGTAGAGTCCCCTGCAGCTCTCTACTTTTATCCTATTTCTTCTATGAATTTTATTTATTACTCCCCAGATGTCTGACTGACAATGTTTAATAGCACTCCTCAATCACGCTGCCTGGTGCAGCAGGGCAGAGGCAGTGGTTTGCCTAAAAGCAACTTCCAGAATGCCACTGGCAGATTCGTTTTATCCATCGAGGCAATTCACATGCCCAAGCAAATTGTTTAATTTCTGGTGGCTGTAGGAACACTTTGCTCCTTCATTCTTCATGTTTCTGACAATGACAGGAATTGCAAATGTTTGTTAATTAAAAGAAATTGGATGTAATTGGCAAAATGGAGTGAGAGGAGGCTGATTTGTATGACTGGAGCATTAAAACTGCTGACTACAACCTGTGTGTGAACAGCAGTGTGTGCCCAAGAGAAAAGGTGGAAAGAGAAAGGAAAAGAGACCGTGACCTGTTTCGTTGTTAAATGCAGAGATATTAAAGCTGTAACTATCAAAGTTGGGGGGGTGTAGTGAGAGGTGAGTGTGTGGTGCCTGTAAAGGGGATTACAGACCATGGGTTCACATTAAGAGGTGAGCTGCTCCCAGAGCTTTTATCCATAATAAATGGAAAGAAATACCGGGTAATGGGAGATTTCAATCATAAAGATGTATGCTGGAAGTCTCATATAACCAGAAATAAATCTCTTTGAAGTTCCTCAAATGATGTGTGATCATTTTCTAGCCCAGGAGATATTGCACCCAACACAAGATAACAGTATTTCAGATTCCATTCTGACAGATTGGTTGGTATCTGAGGAACATATGGCTGGGACTCCGTTTCAATAGAGGCAGAGGATGGACGGGCACAGTAATGAATATATTGGGTAGCTCCAAAGGGATAATTTCCCAGGATTGAAGCAGCATGAAAAGAATGAAAGTTGGGCTTTCTGTAAGAGGATTTTACCAGCTGACCAACCACCTTGATTTCACAGTGATGTGAGAGGGCAATTTCGATTAAAATCCCATCCTGCTAAAAAGGCAGGATGTCACTCAGTATGAAATAAATGACTTAATAAACTGATTGGGACAAATAAAATCTACTTTAAAGTGGACTGATGCAAAGCTCTGCTATCCCCACACTGCCAGGGAAAGCTGGGGGGCAGCTCAGGGGGAATTTTGGCCTTTGATGGCTGAAATGCTGCATCCCATTTGTATGTTCAGGTTTGGAAAAGATTGAAGACTGGGCCGAGCTGGTGTTGGTGGAAGGGAGAAGCTGGAGACAATGCCAAGGACCACCAGAAATCCGTTGTAGCCAGATGTAGGAGCTCTGTGTGTTTAGTTTATCCAAAAGAAGCCAAGGGGTGACATCCCATCTGTGCCTGTGTGCTTTGTGGGGGAAGCACCAGGTGACCAGGTCGGGAGCAGGACTAAAGGAGGGGATTGTGCTGTGCACTCTTGGAATTGAGCTGGTGGTTCTTCCTGCCTTCAAGAAACCTCTGAATCTGTGAGATGCTGGTAAGAACACTGGTGATATTTGATTATACAAAGTTTATTCAGTGTTCCACGCCGTTTCCTGGAATGACACAGCATTGTCTGCCACAGGGAGCAGACTCGGCAGGGTGCTGGGTGAGGCTGGTTCCAGCAAGATGCACTTAAGGAACGGGCTCTCTGCTTTTGTATGGAGCCTCCTGATCTATCAAACCCCATGTTAGAGCCAGTAGATGGGAATTTTGGTCCTGGAGTCCTGGCATGTTACTAGGAGAATGGGAAAAGTAAGTTCAAAATCAGAAATACTGTGAAATGGCAAAATATTGTGGAAAAGGCTGGAGGTTTTATGCAAAGCTGCCTTTAGCTATGCCACTACATCCCCCTCAGGGGATCTGTATCCTCGTCTCAGCTCTGCTGAGTGGCAACAGGCAAGTCACTACCTTCACATGTGTCCATTGCTTGGCTGTAACACAATATTTTAAAGAGCAAATTGGCATTTCCTGTGCAGAATGGCTCTTTAAGTGCTTGCTGTTGTGGTTACATCATGATTCCAAAGCAGGAGAAAGTTTCTTTCCCCTTGCGCCAATAATCGAACTTATCTGGAATGAGACATTGATGGGCTCTGGAAAGGCAGAAGGAATGATGTCTAAACTGGCCTGAAATTCAGGCAACAGCTTGTAGCATCTCCGAGGGCCTCTGAGTACTTGTTACTGTGTCTTCTGTCTTCAAAATCATGAAGGAAATCAACAAGAGAAATCGGTGAAGTTTTTGCAAGGGGTCAGATGACTTTATTTCTTAGGAGATCTCTGGTAAACAAAGCTTTCTTATCTTTTTTTCCCCAAATTGCAGCCCTTTTCTTGAACTCACATATAATACTGGATAATCTGTCTCATATTACAGTGCTTTCCCAGAGAAAGGAGGGATGAAAAGGCATTTAGGATCTCTCTGGCATTTCAGAAGGGCTATTTCCCAGTGGGTTGATAGGTCTGTTTCAGAAAACTGGAAGAAGGAGCCTTGACCTTGCTGAAACTCATCCATCTGCAGAGCTCAGTTCCTACAGGTGCAGAATTCAGACCTGCAGTAAGACCTTGTGTGCTCACAAATCCCTCATGGTCCTTGTGCAGAAGAGCTCTGTGCTGAGGGGCACTGAAATACTTGTTCCCAGCCATTCTGCCCTGGATTTCAGAGAGAAGAGCTCCAAAAGACTGAAAACGCCACCATATGCAGCATGGAAAAAACTTCCACAAAAAGTTCAGCTGTGGCTGTGAGATTTAATTCATTTGAACTGACAGACATGGACAAACTCACTTGCTCTGGACTAACACCCCTTGTTTTATTTCTAACACGGGAAGGGCACAGGGGCTCTTTGTCTGTAGTAAGTGTTATGAAAGTTGAAAGAAAAAGGGGAAGAATAAACCCCTTCAGCTCCCCATGGCTAATCAGGTATTCACCTTGAACGAGTACTAATGAAAGCAGCACCACATCAAAGGGGAAGCTGGCTCCAGTTGAGAAGGTTATTAAAAAATTTAGGAGTCACAGGCGGCCCCCGACCAGCAGAAGTAACTGCACTTCACATTCTGTTCTGAACAGAGAAATGAAGCCCCGTGCTTGTCTGCTCAGCTGTCACCTGCCTTGGGGCTGTCACCAGCAAAAAGAGGCACTGGGGGAGCTGTCCTTGCAGGCAGGAATGATTTTTTTTTTTTTTNGGGACTCAGTATTTCTCTTGCACTCTTCACACAGACGTTACCAGAAGGTAACAAACCCACCAGTGCTGACTTGATTTTTGGTGCATCGGCGATAGCAAACTCCTTTCTGTCACAGCAGTAAAAATATGTTAAATATACAGAAGGAAAGAACCAAAACATCCCACTTGCAAACACAGTGGATGAAAAATAAACGTGGTTTTGCAATAGCAGCTCACTGGGAATGGGATACTTCCAGTTTGGCCTCCAGCTATACACAAATGTAAGAGGTGAGGAGGGAGTCCCAAGCTGGGATGGAGCCACTCCAGTGCTTGTAGGTTACTTCTGCTGCCACACAATGGATATTTATATCAAACAGTGCTGCAGGTGAAAAGCTCAACCTCTTTGCCAGGGGCAAAGACAGGGCATCTCCATATCCCTCCATCCTGAACTGCAGGATCATGCTCCAGACATGCTCTTTTTTAAGTCAAGAGCACTGGGATTTCTTGGTGTATGAGCTTGAAGGAATCTTTATTTCTACCACCACTGGGGAATTTTCCCCTCAACTTCAATAGCATGAATGCATACCTGCAGGCTTGTACACTTGGAGACTGGGGTAAAATTCTTCTCATATTAAAGGCTTAAAATCCTTAATTTTTCTACCATTTTGGACTTCCATTATCTGTCATGAGGCCTGCTGAGTGCAAGCTGAAAGCACCCAGGGTTTTATCTACAAATAATGGCACAGCCACCCCGAGCTAAGTGATGCCTAATTTTGGGCCATTCCTATAGTCAAAAACTCCCCTGTAGGGCATCAACATCCAGATTTCAGAGTAAGCTGATGCCAAATGAAGCCACGAGAATCTGCTCTACTGCACACCTGAATCACATCATCTTAGAAAGTGACAGAACTGTCTTTAGGTCCTGCTGAACTCCCACTATGGAAGATTCCAGAGACTGAAATGATTGTCCTGAAAGTGTAAGGTCCCTCCCAAGTCACATGGCAGAAGGAAATGTGTCTGCTTGTGGTGGCTGTTTTGGGGATTTTGCTCACTACTATTTTATGAAAATGTCTGCACCTGTGAAATTGAGGCAGGAAAGCTCCAGAGCAGCAAGAGGAGGCACCAGGCACCACTGTTTGGATGGAAGGGACAAAGTTTCCAACAAAAAATGTCATTTTGGCCCTGAATGACAGGGAGGAAATAAAAACACAGAGAGCAATGACAGTCTCGGCCATTTGTGTCTTGCCTTGCCAGGGAAAATAGGAGTTTAACTGCACAAATACACTGAAACGTGCCAATTTTACCTGGCTCTGTCACCAATTTCTTTTTCATCCTGAGTTTTAATAACCACGTGGTTTGTATGAACTGAGCATTAGCTCACTTCAGTCTCCCCACGGTGTTGTGGTTTACGTGGTTCGCTGATTTTCCGGAGTCTGGCCGAGGTGCAGATATGCTGATGCTCTGACTGGGAAAAAAAGAGGCCAACGTGCTTCAAAGTAGTTAATGTATTTATCCACTCAGTAGCCAGTGAGGTAGACAAATGGATTTTCCATGTTAAAGAGGGGCATGGAGTCCAAAGGGGGAAAAAAAGGTGTTATTAAGTGTTCTAGAGCTGCACACAAAATATATATTTGTGTATTTCTGTATGTGTGTGTTTTCCTAAATGGTGGATTTGGCTTAGGAAATGTTAAAATATCCCAACACAGCCAAAAAGCCTAAACTGTGGCTTAAAAATTACTTTTACAGAGGAGTCAGATTAGAGTGATGGAGGGAGCTCCTCAGCCCAGGACTGACCTTGGTGGAAGTGACCTCTCTGCAGCACAAGGGCCTGAACCCCACAGGTCTGAGAGCACCGTGAACCCCATCTTGCAGGAGACCTTGGAATTCCTGCCTTGGAATTCCCACCCTGGGGCTTGCTGAAGCAGCTCCCTGAGAAGTCTCACCCAGGAAAGCAGGACCAGCAGAGCCCATCCCACTGACCTCACGAGGGGTTAAAGGAGGAGCCCTGACCTCGAGCATCCTTTCCCCAGCTGTGTGAGCCACCTTTGTTTGAGACCTTCATTGTTCAAGTCCTGGAGAAGAATAGGCTGTCCCCGGGAGCCAATTGCAAGAAGAAAATTGCCACACACGCAAAAACTGTCCTCATGTCCTGTTTCCAATAGAAATGGATTTTTTTGAATGCCTGGTTTCAATAAAAAAACCCCAGAAAGACAGAATTGGAGGAGGCATTGCTTTTCATGGAGTGCCAGCAAATAATTGCAAAAAGTTGCTTGTTTTTAAAGAGTTGCATGACCAGGGACAAGGCAGGGTGCTCGGGGCTGTGCAGACCTGCCAGATTCCAGATTGAGTCCTGCTACTTATTCTTCTCCTTGAAAACGCCCTGGCCTGGGCGTTTTTCTTCATCTCCCAGAGCTTCCTCTGCTGCTGGCTCTAGCAAGGACATGGTGAATGGAAGCATCAGACACTGCTCAGCTGCCTAAAGGAGTGTTGAGCCACAGTGGTATTGCTGTGTGAAGATATTGATCCTGGCACTTGATAGACATCACACAGGCATTGGGGCTGGTGCTGATTCTCTTTGGCCACTGCAAGGTGACGGCGTGGTCGGGGTGGAACCAGCAACCCTCCACTTCCACTTCAAATTTCATCAGAGCTGGGAACTCTCTGTCCCTAACAGCCTCAAAATAACCCTGAGATGAAACATTGCCAGAATATTAGAGAAAGTCTTGAATTTATGACTGTAAAAAACCAAGCATACAGATCTATGCTATATATAAATCACGCTGTGGTTTTTTTCCTCATAATTTACCCTGTTTTTCCAGAGAGTGCTGTTTGCTTTGAATTTATATGTTTTATTTGTACAAAGTTAAAGCCTTCTGGGCTTTGTAGTCACCATCACTCAACTAGTGAGTCCCTCACACTTTTCTGCCTTGCACCCTGTAGTAGGTCCTGCTAAATTCCATTTGCATGTCTATTCATGCCACAGAAAGAATCACACCTGCTGGCATGTGGAGAGTGTTCACTGTGGGGTTAAGGAGTTTAGATTCAAGAAATGTAGGATTTTGTTTGTGTTTCAAATGTCACTGTTATTTGGAGCTTTTAGCCCAGACTTTACAAGCTGTTGACAATGTGCTGACACCAGAAGCATTGGTGGGGGCATTTCTGCCACTGAAACTCTTGTGGTAGGTTCTCTGTCCCTGCTGGCTCCTCTCAAGGCTCAGCAGGTCCCATGACATCAGCAGTGCCAGGACAAGGCAGGATGCTGTACCCCACAGGTACAGGATGCTCTTCCTCCATATAAACACATGAGAAGACTTTGGAGGAAATTTCCATCAAATCTCTCTGTTTCATGCTAGAACAGCTCTTTTTTATGTGCTGTTCTGCCAGTTTGCTGTAGAGACATTGATATGGAGTAACCATGTGAACATCTTCTGCATTATCACAGAATCACAGAATCATCAGGTTGGAAGAGACCTTCAAGATCACCGAGTCCAACCCATGCCCTAACATCACCTCAACTAAACCATGGCACTGAGTGCCACATCCAATCTTACTTTAAACACATCCAGGGATGGTGACTCCACCACCTCCCCGGGCAGACGATTCCAGACCTTTATCACTCTTTCAGTAGAAAACTTTTTCCTAACATCCAACCGAAATTTCCTTTGCTGCAGCTTAAGACTGTGTCCTCTTGTTCTGTCAGTTGTTGCCTGGAAAAACAGACCAACCCCCACCCGACTACAACCACCTTTCAGGGAGTTGTAGAGAGTGATCAGTTATAATCCTAGATTATATGCAGTTTCTTCTCTGCAGGAACAGCTGAGAGGCTCCTGTGGGCAATGTCAGGAGAGCCTACAAATAGCACAGGCATTTTGTCCAGTTTGGGGTCAGATGGGGTAATGCAACCCCCTAGTGCCAGTGTGGCTCTTGTCCCTCTGAGTTCAAAAAAACTTTGTCAAAAGTTCTAGAAAATCTTTGCAGAAGCAGAAGAACAGACAGTGGAGGGATTGCTGCTGGGGGTCTGCAAAACTATTGTTCCCAGTTGGTGGGGAGTTGCAACAAAACATACCAAAGTCAGCTGTTTTGAGGAATCTATAGCCACAGGTGCTGCTTGGGCTTTCCTACCCACGAGCTCATCATGACCCACTCTAGAAAACAACCTCTCTCTTTAGTATGTGGAACAGCAGGGGGGGAGCAGGAGGAAAACTCCTGCTGCACACCCCAGACCATAAATAGAGATGACAATAATAGTGATAAATGGTCATAACAACAGTGATAAATAGAAAAGAAACAGCCATGGGTAGGTGGCAACCAGCAGCAGAAGACAACTCTGTGCTTGGCCTTTCCCACCCAGGACACAAAGGAACACGGAGAACCTCAGAGGCAGCATTGCTTCATCCTCTGCTCACAATGTGTGGCCTCAGGGTGTTTTCAACCTTCCCTGGTCAGGAAGAACAGGGAAGAGTGAGGGAGCTTGGGCAGAATATTCAGGATGACAAATTGCTGAGCTTCTCAGAGGCAATCATAAGCCTTAGGGATGGGGAGGCTCCTAGAGGAAGAGAAGAAGATTCACGAGGGACCTTTTGACTGGCTGGACCTCATCCTGCTGTGCTCTCAAAAACTCTGACTTCAGGGAATGGCGTGGGAAGGTGTCCTGCCCTAATGGGAGAAATAAGACAGCTCTGCCTTGAAATGTGTGGGCAAAGATTAAATGTGACTTGCTGGAATCAAAACATGCTGTGATATTGTGCCAACAGGCCACAGAGCTGTTCATGTTGGGATGAATTCTCTCTGCGAGTGGCACGGGGGCCCCGTGCCTGCCAAGTACTGAGTTTGGGGAATGCATCCCGTGCTCCTCCCTGCTCCTGCAGCAATGCAGCTTGGTGGGGCTGGAGCGTGTTCTTCTCTTCCAGAAGCCGGGAATTCATCACTCTGGTTTTTTGTAACATAATTTTCGTAGTTCAAAGCAAGCAATGCTTGTTTTAATTACTGAATATGTTTCTCTTTTTTTGCTTCTTGGCTTTCTGCCTGGTCCCGCGTTGTCGTGCCTTGAGAATAAAATGTTTCATTCAAAACAGAATCCTCTTTGTCCCTGTGTGGCTGCTGCTCAGAGAGGTGAGGGAGCTGGGGAGGCGGCAGCGGTTTCAGTTTTGGGGGTGGAAGAGCGGGAAGGGAGAAATGGGCTGGATTACAGAAGAACTGCAAAGAAAAGACAAGTTTTGTAGCACTCACCGCACTTAACTCTTCCAATTTTCCAAAAGCTGTGGCAAATCCTGTTTATGCAAATCCTCACCTTAGCAGCTTTCAAATATTCTTAGAGCCACTGGTGTGAACAGAAGTGGAAATTGGAAGTATATAATCCCAGCAAAACTCTTTGTACCTGTGGAGTTCACTGCAAAATGTGTGAGTAATGATGTGGCACATTTAACTGGTGTTTGGTGACCGCTGCCCCCAGCATCAGCTGTTTATTCACAGCTCTGCTTTAGCTTATCAGCCCTCCTCGATATTGGGCTAAATTCCAAATAAAGCAGAGGAATCAGCTGGCAATTCATTTGATGTGTTACTTTTTTTTTCCTCCACACTTAATTGAGCATTCCACTTCGAGTAATCCTCAGCATTAGATTAAATCTCTATTGATCTCATTTTAATGAGCTCACCACTGTGACCAACAGCCCTTTCTCCCATAGCAGATGGAGACGTGGCTGTCTGAACGTGCAGCAGAAACACCTCGTTTCAGGGGGCTGACTCCTTCTCCTCCACACGACTGTCCTGGGCACACCATTACCCCGGAGTCTGCGCACCCAAAGCCAGCAGATGCGTCCTGCCCTTTGCCCTGCACCTTTGTGAGATTCCTACTGCAGGGAATTGCTGTATAAACACTACCAAGAGCTTCCTGCTTAGAGATTTCATTGCTGAGCAGGCAGTGTCCATGTCCATCAGAGTGAAGGCAGGTAGCTGAAGGCTCTGTGCGAGCTCTCTCCAGTGCCACAGGGAAACTGGGAGTGCTGGAGTGCTTTCAGCTCTGACTGCCTGCTTAAGGGCGAATATTGCAAATTCAGGTCTGGGGCAAATCAATCTCGTGAGCTACAGAATTGATTCCAGTCTTGCATTTAAATTTTCACTTGAGATTAAACTATAAATTGAAGGAAATTTCCCTTTCCTTGCTTATAATGAAAAAAGGAAAGTGATTAATGAGTGTTTAAATGCTAATGACAAACACATCCTAATGACCCAGCACTTTATGATTTGCTGCACCATAGCATTTTGTAGACTTCATGGATCAAATGATCTTTAGGGTCAGCTAATCGCACCTTCTACCTAGCAAAGGTCATGGGCACTTCCTCAGTGATTTTTGCATACGGTCCAACAGCTTGTATTGGAACTGAACAGTTTAATCCTTTTTGAAAGACCTTGATGTAAAGATGACAACACTGAGGTGTTCTTAGGGAGGGAGTGGGGAGCAGTGTAGTGCTATGGATGAGACAGTTTAATTGAAGTATCATACCCCCATGGTTTAAGAGCTTGTATCATCAAAAAATGTCATATACTAAGTAATATATTAAACCTGTATGCCCAGTTGTGTTGGGTTTGTGACAAATGGCATTGCTCGAGCACAGCTGAGATGCAGCAGCCAAGGCAGGGACATTGTCTGATGTCTTTTAGCATGAAGTGTGCAATGTGAATTTGCCAACGCTGCCCATCATAATTTTTGAGTTTGGTTATTGCTCACTCGCTTTCTTCCTCTTCCTTATCTACTAGAGACAATATGTCTTGCATCAGCAGATTGTGATTAATAGTCATGATGTGTAATAACATTAATTAGCAATAGCTATTGCTAATGATTAATAACAGCAGCTAAGTGAAACCTTGGCTGCAATGATTTATTTTGGTACTTTTATTGAGCTGTGTATCTGGCAATATTGGGATGCTGCAGCAGCTTCAGGGAGGAATGTCAGTGTGGGGACATGAAGAGCTGAGAAATGTGTCGAGTGAAGCAGGTGTGTGGACTTGTCCCTCCATATTGCTGCACACAATGATCCACTGGGAAATTTGGGTGCTTCAGTGGGGGGGACGATGGAAGCTCATCATGCAACGTGTCATGAGGCTTCAGAACAGGTCACAGGATCATCAAATGGTTTGGGTTGGAAGGGACCTTATGGATCATCTTGTTCCAACCCTCTGCCATGGGCAGGGACAGCTTCCACCAGACCAGGTTGCTCAAAGCCCCATCCAACCTGGCCTTGAACACTTCTAGGGATGGGGCATCCACAGCTTCTCTGGACAACCTGTGCCAGTGCCAGTAAAGAATTTCTTCCCAACATCCAATCTAAATATCTCCACTTTTAGTTGAAAGGCCTTCCCCATTGTCCTCTCACTATCTTCCCATGTAAAAAAAGTCGCTCCCCCTCTCTTTTATAAGCTCCCTTTAGGTCCTGGAAGGGGTTCTGATGTCTCCCCAGAACCATCTCTCTCCAGGCTGAACAACCCCAGCTCTCTCAGCCGGTCTCCAGAGCAGAGAGGCTCCAGCCCTCTGATAATTTTTGTGGCCCCCTGTGGACTTGCTCTAGCAGGTCAATGTCTCCTTTGTTTGGGACCCCAGAGCTGGATGCAGTGCTCCAGGTGGGGTCTCACAAGGGCAGAGGAGAGGGGAAGAATCACCTCCCTCGACCCTCTGGACAGCTAGGTCCCCTGTTAACCATGAACTCCAAAAGGGTTTGGCCAAAACGTAAGTTGTGTTGCACAGATTTTTTATAGCTCTTTCACAGGGAAATGCTGTTTTAATGCTTTAACTTGTTTTGACATTGTATGGGAGACAAGCCAGAAGCACAAACCAATAATCTCTACCGTTGCTAGGAAAGGCTTAAAAGAAACTCCAGCTTGAACATCCCTGCACTATGGTAAAACAAATTGGAAATGAGAATTTGCAATATGGGCACATAATTGTTGTTCCGTACCCAGCTGAACGGAACGGAAAGGAACAGGCCCATCTTCAGCATGGCCTTAGTGCTGGTTCCACCTTCTGGGAGAACTGAACTTGCATTTGGATTAAATACAATTATTCCTTTTTTCCTCCTGCTTCTTATTAATTATATGCAATTTACTCTGAAAAGATCTGTTACTGTGCTAATCTTAGCAATCGCCGTACTGCAGCGAAAACATTGCACAACCCTCTACGTCTGCAAGCGCTTCCAGCGATGAAATTTCAAATTAAAAAGCAGCAACAAAAATATCCTGGACCACTTTGACAATTTCCCTCTGTGGCACAAAGGTTTCTAAGAGAAACATTTTGATTTATTTATAGCCACTTCTGCTACCGCTGCAGTTGTTTTTGTGGTCTGTTCTTTCTAATTTAAGCTGCAGCATGAGGCAGTACCCAGTTATTTGATTTGTCTCGAATGAGCCTCGCAAACGGATGATGCAGGCAGCGTAATAATAGTCCGTGCTGGGCAGGGACTTACAGTCTGGGTTGTACAGAAACATCCCACAAGCTTGAAGGAAATGTGGGGCAGGAGAGAGCTGCATGGCTGGAAACTTTCCAGTGACGAGCTGGTGGCTGGAGTGCAAGTCCAGGTAACTGTGATGGAAAGATCATCCCAGTTCTGAGCACTGGGAGATCCTGTAGTGTTTTACACAGTGCAGGTGAGAAAATGAGCATAGAAGATGTGAAGGGTAAAAACCCCAGAGAGCACAACTGCCAAACTTGGACAGAACTCTGAGTTTTGAGTCAGAAGTGGCTCCTGCACCTCAGGCTGACTTTCTCTGCAGGCTTTGTTGGAGCTCCCAGTCAAGGCTGGGGAAAGGAACCCTGACCTTCTGTGGCCCATGTCAACGATTCCAGGAGCACTGGACTGGCAGTGGTCAGGTAACAGCCACCAACAGACTTAAAGAGCCAAGATGACCTTCTCCTCTGACATCCAAAGAGCAAAGGCCTCAGAGGGTCCTGTACTGGAACCAGTAACTTGCAAACCAGTCAACTGTTTTAGAATAAGGCACTGTCTTTGTAGTGAACTTTGCCAAGGGCTTTGAAGACCACTACAAGACACATTCAATTTTATTGCCATCACAGCTGGTGACGGTCTGTCACCTGAGAGGTTCAAAGAATCAAGCCAGCAAATTCTTCTTGGTTAAAGCAATGATCCTGGTGGAGTTGCAATCCAGCCAGCCCCACCTAAGCAGCTACCACATCCTGAAAACTTCTAGACATAGGATCATAAAATCATGGAATCATAGAATATCCTGGACTGGAAGGGACCCACAAGGATCACTGAACTCCAAGTCCTGTCTCTGCACAAGACAGCCCCAAGAATCACACCTTGTGCCTGAGAGCATTGTCCAAACACTTCCTGAGCTCTGGCAGACTTGGTGCCCTGACCGCTGCCCTGGAGGGCCTGTTCCAGTGCCAGGATCCATCTGACTAAATGTGGATCTACAGGGTCCTGAGAACTCACCCTGGTCACTTTTGCAATCAGTAGGGTGAGAGGCACCTGACAGTTGAACACAAGGTGTAGTTAGTGTCCTGAAGAAGACACCTGCATGATTTGAATGAGCAACACCCTATACTTAATGCCAATGACTGGACCACTTGTATCTTTGATGAGCACCCAGACCATTAGTTCAGATGTGGATGTCTTGGATGACATTAAGTGCCTCAGCAGAGGTGACAAAAGCTGTGCTGGCTGCCACTGCAGAATGTGCAGGTCTCCTGTGTATTCAGTGTCACACCTGCCAGCCCTGGACAGAAGTCTGGGATGACACAGAGTAGCCCATATGGCACTGGGTGTCTGGTATCCAGATGGGCAATTGTATCCCAGCCCTGCATTTCATGAGCTGCTGAAGTGAGGTGAGATGAATCACATCCCAAGTGTCATTGCCTGATCCGAAAAGTCTTCTGCAAAATTCCTCTGAATGTCCCTAAGCAAAAGCAGAGAGGGCACTTAGGGTGACAAACCAGCTGAGGATGGCTTTGGTGAACACCACACTCCTCATCTTGGTGCTAGGGCCCAGAAAGAAGCTTCGAAAGCCAGGCTGACAGGAGAGGACCATTTCGTAACCCATGGGCTGCACAGAGGGGAGGTCTTAGAATCATAAATGGGTTGGGTTGGAAGGGACCTTAATGATGTTCTGGTGCAGCCATGGGTTTTGTGTTTCCTGTTGGTTCATTCCACCCAACCCCTGGGTTGGTGTTTGTGGTGTCATGTTGTCTGTACAAAATGCCTTGCTCTCCCCAGGGGCTGCAGAAGGATTTCAGCATCTCTCACTGGGCTTTTGCTTCCATGGTGGGACTAATTTTGCTGAAGGTTTTGTGGCACATAAAAATAGGCTGTGCCTGGAACAGAGCTACAACTACAGTGCAAGTGTGTGGGGCTGCAGATTCTGCGACCCAAGATTGGTGGTAAATGAAAAAAGGAGACTGAACTGAATTTCCATACCACACTGTGGCTGGTTGACTTCACAAAGGCAATTTGAAACCAACTTTCGAATTTATTCCCCTCTGCTCTTGGTGCAGCCTGGTGTGTAATTTTTCAGCGGCAGCACCAAGCTAAGTAGAGTCAATGAGGGTTAAAAGGGCTTAAGAAAAAGAAGACAGTCATGTTTGGTCAGGTTATTATTATCCCAGATCGATCCCTGCAGGATTTATTGGGCAGCCCATGGAATGTTGTACTGACACAACTGAGTGGGCAGCAGGAGGAGATGTTGGGATTGCTCAAATTGACATAGCAGCGAGAGAAAGTGTTTGCCAGCCTGTGGCATGACGGGAAAGGACTCCTTTGAAGTGAAACTCATTGGGGTGACTTATCTATTCACTCACTTATCTACTCACTTATCTACTACTGACTTATCCACCCAGATCTCCATCCCCAGTGCAGTAAAAACAGACTAAAAATAGTAGAAGACCAGGTCTTTTTTAGGTTTTGTTGAAAAGAACTTGATGCACATAGAAGATGTTCATGAAAATGTGTTCAATACTTCTTGGTGGATAGTATGGAAAACTCTTAGTAAACTCCTCAGCCCAGTTCATGTGCACAGAGCTGGAAAATGAAAGCTAGAAATGAAAGTGAAGCAAATCAAGACAAAAACATTAATGATTAGTAAAACTGAGTATCAACCCAAACCATTCTATGAGCCTATGATTCTTTCTGAAACAGGTGATCCTCCACCGCTGGGGACTTCTGGGAATCTAGGAGCTTGTAGTTGTAACTCTCAAGGGAACTAAGGTAACTTGGCATCTCCTTTTCCACGAAGCAAAGTGCTGAGCCCCACTAACTGCAGTTAAAACCTCAGCCTGTGTTTCTTGTTACCACTCTGTATGGAGTCTAGCCCCAGTGTAAGTGTAATACATTGAGCTTATTATCCTCATTTTCCAGCACAGCAGAACTGAATGCAATTACAAAGCCTCTTAGAGGTGATTTGACTATGCAGATGCTCTGCAGCCCGCTGCTTTTTCAGACACATTTAGCGCCTGTTGAAGAACAGAAATCCTTCTAGGCTGATATTGGAGCCATCTGGTGATGTCTTTTTCAGTCCAGTAAACACTTCTGGGTTCAGTTTAGAGGATGTCAGTACATAACAGCTTATTTAAGAGCCAGAGCTGGGTGACTATGAAAAGCACATACACCTTGGGGATGATGCAAGTGTGCAGCAGAGATTATTCCTAAATCTAATGGTAGACAGGAAAAACCTGAATCATTTCTCTTTAAACACAGGTTAGGGGGTTGAGTGTGGCATGTCTGAAAATGACAGCAAGCCTCCTATTTTGTGGGATGATTTGAATGTAAGAGTGTGTCTGCATTGAGTGCTCTCCTGCTGTACTGCTTGGAGCAGAATAACACCATTGATCCATTGGGCTGCACGTAAAGGATGCACAGTGTCTGTTACACACAGGATCAGGCCATGCTGCTCCCCTGGAGGTGTTTCTTGTCACCACACAAAGCCCCTAGCTCAGCATCATGCCCAAGGGAAGCAGGTCACCCAGTGCACCTTCTTCCTACACCCTGGCTTTTCTTTAGATCTTTCCTGTCCATGATGGGACCAACTTAACTCCGTGGGACTGGCAACCTCTTGTGAGCTCACACCTGTGTCTGGCTTTGCCCTTGGCAGCTTCTGAACTTTCTGCTTCAGGCCAAGGTAATTTATGCAATATTAAATTTAATCATTTAAACAATATGACTTGGTTTTGGCAGCAATTTAGAAATAACCATCTTCTAATGGCATTTCCAAAGGTCTTTTCGTTACCAGGTTTCCTCTTCATTGAAGTGCCTCTCAGTAATTTGTGCTGCAGCTGTGACGGTTCCAGGAGCCCGTTCACTAATCGATAGGATACGTGCTCACACATCCAGCTGCTCACGTCCCTCCCTGTCCCTCCAGGTCAGTTTTTCAGGCAGCAGATGTGTCCCTGTCACCCCCTAGTTTGCACACTGATTTGGCACGCTTTGCTTTCTGCATCAATGCCTGCAGCAGCACAAGGTGCTGCTGGGAGCCAGGAGAGCACTGCAGATCCTTTTCCTTCAGATTCCTCCCTGCCAACTGCCCTTTCTCCACTTGTCTCCATGAGGTGAAGCAATAGGAAGTGCTCCCAGAAAACTTTCAAGCAGATATTCCCCTGGTCCCTTCACTCCCAGACATGGGAGGTTCTCCCTCCTCCCTGTCTAGCAAACCCTCACACTGTGCCCATGGCTAAGCCACATGCTGGCACCTGTTGCCATCAGGAGCTTCACCTGGTGCCCTTCATTTTCTCTTTTCTCCCTGGTGGTCCTCATGCCCCCACGCCTTAATGGGATTGCAGGTTCCCCTGGTTGCAGCCCTGCCTGTCAGGCTGTGCAGTGAGGCACTTGCCTGCTTTCAGGTGATGTCAAGCCATAACTAATACTTTTAAAATTAACTGCTAGAGGACAAGGTTTCGAGATGGTTCAGAGACATTTCATATTATGAGCCGTATTTTATGGTGGAAATTAATTCTCACAGTCATTCAAGAGTGCATGTTCCTTCCCCTTACAGCCCTTTGCTTCTTCCCTGGCATCCACTGCTGTTCTCTGCATGGCACAGTGGTATTAGGAGGCTGAGAGTGAGATTTAATTATATTTGTGATCCTAATTAGCTGGTAGGTGTTGTTGGAAAGGATGGTCAGGCTCACCAGGCTGCATATTTCAGCTAAGTCCTATGTGTTGATCCTGCTGCATGCTGGTGCTGGGAACTGCACTAGCAAAAATCCTTCCGTGGCACAAAACCTGGAGGGCTCTGTGCTGTTTTAGCTCCCTGGACTGGCACCGTGTGGGTCAGGGACACAGCAGTGAGGTGAAAGGGAAGTTGTGGGATGCACGTTGGGGTCAGGGACAGCATCAGGGAGCCGGACATCCTTCTTGGCAGCACATTAAAGTAGGTTGGCTCCAGTGTTTAATAAAATCACAGTTACCCAGACCCCTACAGAGCTGCGTATCCTGTAGCAGCTGCCCTTTAGTTCCAGCGTGAGAAGTGAGGTATTGAAATTTGTTTCAAAAATAATTTGTTTCAAGAAATGCAATCTTTTCTCTTCTTCAGGAGATGGTAAATCAGATGGTATTCAGGCTACCTCTGCCCCTCTTAAGGGAATGAGATAAGCAATAAAGTGGGTCTTGAGGTTTGGAGCCTTCATATCCCATCTCCCCCACAGCCTCGCATGTCTGCCGTGATCTTTGGGACAAAGCAGAGGATTCTTGAATTGGTAATCAGAGCATCCCTGGGCTGGGAGAAAGACAGAAGGAATGGCAGACAAGGAGGACACGATTCCCTTGGTGCAGACAGGTGGAAGCTCTTTCCACGACAGGGGACAGAGGTTCACAGTCGCAGCACTGGGCAGAGCCCTGAGATCGTCTCTCCAAGGACACAGGGGTTGCACAGCCCTGTGCATCACACCCAGCACATACGTGCCTTGCCTTCAGGTGCTGCTCGTGTGCTCACCTGGATTACTCAGCCTGACCAAGGTTTGCCTCCTGCACATCTGTGTTCCTGCCAGCAGAGCTCCGGAGCACGAGTCACTCTGCAGTGTGGCAGCTGGTTCCTACCAGCGTCTGCTAAAATCTTTACACCTCTTCAAGCTTCCCAGGCAGGTCAGCTTTGTGATGGGAGCCCAGTGCAATATGTGGGAATGGGTTTTGGGAGAAGACTCAAAGCAATACATTCCCTGGGCAGCTCAAAGATCTCTGCAGTCAATGCAAGTCTCAAAAGTGCTGGTATTTCACTTCATTCAAAAATTGTTCAAACTTGAAGAGGGATGAGATGTACTCCTCATGGGAAGGGAGCATGCTTGTTTGCCTTTCTCTGGTTTATTTTTGAGGAAATGACCTTTCTGAACTGTTTAGCAGCTGCTCTTTCTCCGTCATTTATTTTGCTTTCAATACTCGTCACAATTTAAAGAAGTCATAACCACACCACCCCAAGAAGAACAGTGTGAGACTGCTAAGATGGTTTAGCCAGGCAATCAGTGCAGATAAATTAACTGATGAATAAGCACCCTCAAAACCAAAAATCATCACAGATGTAATCAGGAAATAATTCATATTGGCTTATTCGATGAAACCAGACTGTCACCTGTGTGAAATTCCCTCTGAAAAGGGAGGGAGAGGTTTTTCTGTCTGGGAGCTGTGACCGTGCTCCTGATTCACTGCACAGACTCATTCCAGCACACTCTAAATAACCTCATTCCCTGGGGACTGACTGCAACCAGCAGCTGCCAGCAACCAGCTTGTCTGGTGTTTCCTCCCTTCGTTGGCAGGACTCCCCACCCCCAGGTTTTTAGGGGACATGGTGAGAAAGAGGCATTTCCTGCCCCTTGGAGGTGCAAACAAAGGGAAGCGAGTTCATCTTTCAGTTCTGACAATGTGGAAAGGCCTGACTGCAGCAGGGAATTTTGCATGTAAAATTTTGGGGTAGGCTGAGGAATCCTGACATGGGGAAACGATGCTGCTCTTTGAGTGTCATGCACTCACTTCTATACCTGACCAAACCCAACAATAAACACTAAGAGGAAACTCTGGAAAAAATATCCCAACTCCTGCGCTTCCGGCACCTGAAAATCACAGTCTGGGAAATACAGATCCAGTGGGAGCACCTTTGTCCCAGTCCCTCAGCTTAACACGAGCTGTCAGCTCTTCAACAGCATAAGAAGCTGAAGAGAGGGTTGGTATTGTGCTGCTGCTTTGTAGGAAGCAGCAAAAAATGGATGCAGAGGTAATTGTGATGTGCTGTGGAAGTCAGCATGGCTTTTATAAAGGGAAGTCCTGCCATAGTCCCTGGAGTTCCCTGAAGGTGTCAACAAGCCTTTGGATAAAGGATATCCTGTTGATATAACCAGCTTGTATTTCCTGAGAGCTGCAGACAGCATCTCTCACCAAAGGCTTTTAAGGAAAGTCAAGGCGTAAATGGAAAGGTCCCTGGATGAATGAAAAAGGAATGAATTAAAAAAACAGGAAACAGAGAGTAGGAGCTCATGGTCAGGTCTTGTGGTAGAGGCTGATCAGCAGTGGTGTCCCCTGGAGGTATGGGCTGTTTGCTTACAAACCCATTCATGAACTGGAAAGGAGTAAACAGTGAAGTGACAAGATTTAGTCATGATACAAAAGTACTCTGGGTATTAAAGGTGATTAAAAAGTGGGAAGAATTGCAGAATCTTAGTGACTGGACAGAGAAATGATGCCCGAGGGGAAAAGCAGCCCTCAGCTCACACGGGGCTCTGAGCTGGCCAAGAGGGAAAAGCTGGGGCTGGAACAGATAGTTCCATGAAAACATCAGCTAAGCATATACTAGCAGTCAATAAAGCAAATAAAATGTTGGGAATTGCCAGGAAATGGGATAGAGCTCAAAACAGAGAATGTTGCTAAATAAATAAATAAATATTATAATTTATTATTATATAAATACATAAATCTGTGGCTCTTCTAGCTTGAATCCTGTGTGCAGCTCTGGTCCTCTCACTTGAAAAGGAAATAATAGATGAAAAAGGATTCAGAGGATTAAAAGGCTGATAAGAAGTACATAACTACTCAATGTAAGGGAGAGCTAAATAAGTTATCTCTTCAATTTAAGAGACGAGCAGGATAAATCTATAACATCATGAACATCATGGGGAAGGTGAAGAGCTTGATTTTTCATTGCACTTTCCAATAAAAGAAGAAGGAAGCAGTGATTTTGAGTGGGAGAGGACAAGCTCAAAGGAAACAGAAGGAAATGACTCTTCATGCTGTAGTTAAACTTTGGAACTTCCTGCCACAGTGTGTTGTGGGAACTAAAAGCTGATGTGGCTTCAAAAGCACCCCTTGAAGCAGGCTTTTCGAGGAAGAGAGAGGTTGAGGGTTATTAATATACCAAGTCCACCTTTTCAAGAAGTCCCTGAACTGCAGGTGATTGCAAAAAGGGAGTCTGCTTTTTACTCTCTTCCCGAAGCATCTGCTTGGCTGATATCAGAGAAGGAATCTTAAAGACAACAACTGGTTCTTGGGCTGCACTAAATCAGGGAATAAGCTCATGCACTGACCATCAGCACCTTCACAGTGGTCAGTGGTGCCCATTTTTCTCAGTGTTTCTGTGCATTTAAAACCTTGTCATGGTTTAATCCCAGCCAGCAACTCAGCCCTGCACAGCCTCTCACTCACTCCTCCCTGGTGGGATGGGGGAGACAACTGGAAAAGTGAGAAAACTTGTGTGTTGAGACAGAGACAGTTTTATAGGGGAAGCAAAAGCTGTGCACACAAGCAAAGCAAAACAAGGAATTAATTCCCCACTTACCACGGGCAGGTGTTTGGCCATGCCCAGGAAAGCTGGGCTNAAGCATATACTAGCAGTCAATAAAGCAAATAAAATGTTGGGAATTGCCAGGAAATGGGATAGAGCTCAAAACAGAGAATGTTGCTAAATAAATAAATAAATATTATAATTTATTATTATATAAATACATAAATCTGTGGCTCTTCTAGCTTGAATCCTGTGTGCAGCTCTGGTCCTCTCACTTGAAAAGGAAATAATAGATGAAAAAGGATTCAGAGGATTAAAAGGCTGATAAGAAGTACATAACTACTCAATGTAAGGGAGAGCTAAATAAGTTATCTCTTCAATTTAAGAGACGAGCAGGATAAATCTATAACATCATGAACATCATGGGGAAGGTGAAGAGCTTGATTTTTCATTGCACTTTCCAATAAAAGAAGAAGGAAGCAGTGATTTTGAGTGGGAGAGGACAAGCTCAAAGGAAACAGAAGGAAATGACTCTTCATGCTGTAGTTAAACTTTGGAACTTCCTGCCACAGTGTGTTGTGGGAACTAAAAGCTGATGTGGCTTCAAAAGCACCCCTTGAAGCAGGCTTTTCGAGGAAGAGAGAGGTTGAGGGTTATTAATATACCAAGTCCACCTTTTCAAGAAGTCCCTGAACTGCAGGTGATTGCAAAAAGGGAGTCTGCTTTTTACTCTCTTCCCGAAGCATCTGCTTGGCTGATATCAGAGAAGGAATCTTAAAGACAACAACTGGTTCTTGGGCTGCACTAAATCAGGGAATAAGCTCATGCACTGACCATCAGCACCTTCACAGTGGTCAGTGGTGCCCATTTTTCTCAGTGTTTCTGTGCATTTAAAACCTTGTCATGGTTTAATCCCAGCCAGCAACTCAGCCCTGCACAGCCTCTCACTCACTCCTCCCTGGTGGGATGGGGGAGACAACTGGAAAAGTGAGAAAACTTGTGTGTTGAGACAGAGACAGTTTTATAGGGGAAGCAAAAGCTGTGCACACAAGCAAAGCAAAACAAGGAATTAATTCCCCACTTACCACGGGCAGGTGTTTGGCCATGCCCAGGAAAGCTGGGCTCCAGCACATGGAGCAGTGACTTGGGAAGTTAAACACTACTGCTCTGAATGTCCCCCTCTTCCTTCTTCTCCCAGCTTTACATGCTGAGAATGATGTCCTATGGTATGGGATGTCCCTTGGGTGACTTAGGGTCAACTGTCCCACCTGTGTTCCCTCCCAACTCTTTGTGCACCCCCAGCCCACTCACTGGTGGGGTGAGGTGAGGAGCACAAAAGGCCTTGACTCTGTGTAATCTCTGCTCAGCAATAATGAAAACATCCCTGAATTATCAACACTGTTTTCATCACAAATCCAAAACACAGCCCCATAATCACAATTATGAAGAAATTTGCCCCAGGCAAAACCAGCACAGACCTCAAGGACCTGGCCTGGGAAGCAGACAACACAATGATCTCAGACATTCAGGTGCTATTTTCCTTTCAGCCCATTTCCATCAGCCTGTGCTCACCATTCCATCCTTTGGCCTATTATTTCCAAATTTTCATTTCTTTTATGGGAACACCATTTGCAGTCATTAGAAGATTGAGGATTTTCCTCCTATCCACTGCATAAAAAAGGTAGAATGATCACAAAAGACGTGAATTCTTAGTATATTATTTCAAGTGCTATATTTAACTAAATTATCCCCTCTTTTGGAATTGTTTGTTATTCCTTTGGTGATAGAACAGCATCCTGTTTGCCTGCACATACTGCAGCTGCAGATTTTTAGTGAAATCCTCATGGGTTTCTTGAAATAGCTTTAGAACTGAAACCTCCCAAACACTGCAATGCACTTCCAATTTATTTAACCAGATCCTAGTGTGGACCAACTGCTCCTATCACATTGTTGTTCTTCAGAATGCATGACCATGGTGTTTGTTTAGTGCAAGGGCTTAAAAATACCCCTAAATTACGCAATTTTATCTTTACCAAACTATGTGACTCAGCTTGGGCAAATTCCAGAAGGTGTGTTTGCTCTCATGACCTTAACTCAATTATGCTGCACATCCTACATGAATAATCCATTGTCAACCCCAGGAAATGGGGATCTTGTTCAACTACCACAACCTGGTTACAGACAATGATCCATAAACTGGTAGTTCTGAGTAATATTAATCACTTTCCTGAACTAAATACTAAATACTCAAGTTTAGATACATGGATAAGTAATTAATTAATTCAGCACTATAAATTTGGAGAGCTTGTAAGATCTAGGTTGTGCTGCCATTAGAGCAAACAGCTACGTGCCCTAGTAATATTCCTTGCTTTCCATATTCTACAATTATTTCTCTTCCTCACAGGGAGGGCTTGGGAGCTGGGATTACTAATTGCTTTTTGAAGAGGTGGTCTTCAAATGAAGGTTTTATTTTGTAAACAGAATAGGACTGAGTCAAACCTAAAAGAGGCTCATGGATTAAGGATGTTGGTGTTAATTATACCTAATAACAACTGGGTAGCTTTGGAAAATCAGAATCTGAACATCTGCTACTAAATAACAGCGGAAAGCAGAGTTAAAAACCTGAATGGTAAAACATCCAGATGAAGTAGCTCCCAATTAATCCTTAGGAGATGAGAGACAAATTGGACAAACTGCCAGTGCCAGAGGTTGCACACTCTTCCCAGACACATATCCACTGTCCTCTCTAGCAAACTGGGTTCTGCCATCTCTAAGAACCATTTGGTTTCAGTTTAAACTCATTACACCTGACCCACTCCCAGGGGACATGGAGAGTAGTTTAAAATCTCCCTTCCACAGCCACCTTGCCCTCTCTCATATACAATTCTCTGAGCAGCTCTGGGCAGTAGAACCTGCCTTATAGGAGAACCTATAAAAAGAGAAATGAGGATGAAAATGTTGGCTTCTATAAACTGTCAAGCATGTTACACAGATCTGCAGAATATCAGCTTCTTGCTCTTTGGTAATGATGTGAGCCTGAAATTAAAAGCACAAGTATGGCATATCTTTAATCCAGCCTACTCTCCTCACCCAAGATGATGTTTTTCAAAGATATCTGGACACTGCAATAATCTTTGTGCAGAGGCTTAAAACTGCATCAAGAATAAAATAAATGAGATAGCAACATTCTCTACCTGAAGTCCAGAAAAATGAACAGGAGCACTTGGATTTTAAAAGCCACCAAAAAGCTCATTCCATAAAGGCACCGTCATGGCAAATCAACATGTTGGGGTCAGTGACTGTATTTCACCTAGGAGAGCAGAAGGACATCCTAGAAAGGGAACTAATGACGGTGCCTTCTGCATGACAGATGATCTCACATATGGAATCCATTTGGCCACAGGCAGAACCACCCATCGAGCAGATTACAATGATCCTCGGCTCTGCAGCTCTGTGCAGCTCCAGCCACTCCGCCAGGACAGACGGTTTTACACCGAGTACTTAAATATTCATTACCTCCATCCAGCAGATTAAAGAAAAAAGAGCAAACTGTGGAGATACAAGAGTCTAAAGCAACAGCTGACAATATAGGAGATGCTTTGCTTGGTGCATCTGTTGCACAGATTATGGATAAGGAGTTGTGCTGCTGAGCCACAGCTTTTTTAGAAATTCTGTGTTGGAAGACACATTTCCCATGTGACAGGCTCAAATCCTGCATCTCCTTCAGGGTATGAGGGAGCTGCCTCTGTTCCTTCTGGCACCTTTTTTCAGTGCTTAAAGATGTTGTTTGGGGAGCAACAGTGGAAACCAGAACGGCTGAGAAGGGTGTTAGGTTGCTGCCTGGATACAATTAAGCCACAATATATATCTGATCAGGGCGCGGTATATATGACATATATACAATATGTATACAATCAGGACACTGTGTATATGATTAGGGCACTGTACCCGGTGGAGATGGGCTTCTCTGTGTTTTCATATATAAATCTTTTAACCTTATTGCTCATCTTATGCTGCCCCTTGTTCTTCTCACGGACGTTGTGTTGAACTCTGTGCTTTTTGTGCAGCCAATACTCGGGGTTTTCCCCCGTTCCGATGGTTATCACCACTGACACCAGAGTTGCAGAGGAGGAAACCCCAATGAGTGCTGACTGATCAGGATTAGGTGGCACCTTAAAGTGCCTGGCAGAGACAAAGCTCAGATCAAACAATCTGCTCAACAATTCACCCTGCAAGTGCTGCCCTTGCAGGCTGAGCTTCTAATGAACTGCAAATTACAAACAAGGTTACCAGCAGCTTATCACTTGCTTCAAGTGCTGAGGATAAAGAAAGGTTGCAAGGAGTTGCTAAAAGACACAGGAAGAGGCAGGAAAAGTGTTCCACTAAAACAAATTAAGGGCAAGGAGAAACTGGTGGTTTCTGGGGTTACACTAAAGGGCTTTGATGAACGGCAGCTCCCAAAGGATGGTATCAATTACCTGCTTCAAGCCTGGGCAGACTGGTTGCTGTGTAAGCATCAATGCACAGTTTTTCTGATGTCATCTTAATTCACATTAGAACAGTCATCTGTTCCTTCTCTCCTTCTCAGCCTCATTCCTTCTCTCCTCTCACCAGCACAAACCTTTATTTACCCTGGTTTTTTGACTCATCTGTGACATTTCTCTCTTTTCTGACCCTCCCCTTCTATTACCTCTGAATACTCTCACTCCTTTGAACCATCTTCATCCTGTCCTCCTCTTTTGGTGTTGCTGTCCCTGGAATCGTTCCTCTATCACAGACAAGATCACAGCTATCCAAGGTATTTTTCCAGCTCTTTGGGTCTTTAAGACTGCATCCCCTCAGGGAAATCTGCCATTTGTCAAAAAGGGAGAGGGCAGCAGGTGAAATTTAAGGGTTGTGCTATATAGGACATAAAATCTAATGGTCACATCTGGCTCTATTTCTGGCACTTTTCTCTCTCCACCTTCTCAGAGGTCTCATCCTCTTCATCTCACAGTTTTTTCTCCTACAGGGTACTTCCTGCTGGCACTGCCATCTTGTATCAGAAAGAAAAATGTTGAACTTATTCTCCACCTGCTGCCCTGAACCCTCCTCTTTTGAACTGTTCCTTCCCTTGGTACTCTTCTCCCCTCATCTCTACTGCTACTGCTTCTCTGTAACTGCTCAGCTTCCCTCCATCATCCTTCTTCTTTTATTTCTATTTCTTTTCTTTCAATTTTATTTTATTTTATTTTCAATTTCTTCCTTTGTTTCCTTCTTCATCATCTCCCCACTTGGTTCGTAATTAGTTTGTTAATCTAGATGGGGGTTTTAGGCCCAGATTTTCCAGGGATACCAAAACCAGGATAGCTACAATCTATTTTTCCTTTTTCTGACCATTTGCAGAATAGATGTTCAGTTCACTCTTTCCTCATATTGATTTCCTCAGCAGCTATTCACAGGGTTTATTCTGTGGATTGATTCAACATTAGGGCTGTGTTATTTCCACCTAGTTGGAGAAGTAATGTGATGCTGTTTTCATTCCCTGCATATTCAAGGGCATGAAAGATCAAGCATGAATATCTGTCTGATCTTAGTCATTCATCCTGAATGTGGAATGTGCTCCCTATCAAGGCTTTTACCTGAAAATAACTTTATAATTTGCAGAGTTATGAACTTAGACATTAAATATAAACACTGACTTTTCCACTGTTACATCTAACATTGATTAAAATTGGAAAGAAATATTCAGAAGCAGTTATTTTTCATACCATTCCCTTAACTGTAATTGCTTCTTTCTCTACCCAGACAATAAATCCACAGCAGAGATGACAGTTTCATGATTTTTAATCCACAGATACTTCCTCCCATGTATGTAAAAGAAATAATAAAAATGGAGGAAATTCTGTGAGTTTCTTGACTAAATAAGGTAGATATGGGCTACTGTTGGAATCTCAAGTTTTTTACCTCGTACATAATAATCTTAACTATCCTGACATATGGACTGGTTACTAAGGGAACAACTGGGAAGCCCATGTTGGGTTGGATAGGTTGAGAAAACAAAAATCTAAACCAAAGCTTGTGTTTAGTCCTAATGACTACTTGGTCTGAATGCATTTACCAGAAACATCTCTGCGGAAACCTTGCCCGCAGTCAGTCTCCAATTCCACTTTGCCTCTGGGTGGCCTCTGGCTGGTGAGCCACCAGGGTGGCCTGACAGCAAGTGAGGAGGACAAGCTTCCCACTCTGGTGCTTTCCTCTACCTCTATTTCCTCCATGACTCTCTTTACTTAGATACTGATACGGTCTACAGCTTCTTCTAAGTTGAACATCCCATAATCTTGAATCCTCCTGCCAGGGAAAAAAGGATGTTCTTATTAACCTCATTCTATCAATGTGGGAGTTAAAGTGACTCCCCATGGTCTCAGGTATCAAGTACCTCACAGAGCAGGGCCATCAATTAAACCAGTGCAGAAAAACCTTTTGGAAATTCTGGAGTGGAAGGCACTCCAGAGGGAGCAGTAATTATCATGATTAATTAAGATGGTCATGTGGCAGGGTGCTGTGACTTTGCCAGCTTGACCAGTGAACATCCCCGTGGGAGTGTGCCTGGGTACAGGGACACCCCAGTGACAGAGTGACAGAGCTCTGGGAGGAGCTTGAGGATTATCAGGGAGTCTGAGAGAGAAACAGACTGCTGGAATCACACTCTGCCCTCCCTGGCACAGGCCCAGAGGCAGACAGGACAGGTGACACAGGGCTTCTATAAACTTGTCCTCTCTCTGCCTGGCTGAACTGAGTGATTTAAGGGACGGGGAGCAGTGGCACTAAGCCCCTGCCTGGCACAGCAGGGACATCTCCTCCGTGACTGCCCCCCTCCCCAGGTGCCCCAGTGTAACAGGCAGGGCTCTGCAAGTGGAACTGAACAATGGTGAGGTTGATGTTTCCTCTAGATGGGAGGTGTTGCTGAGGTTAATGGTTTCTCCAGGTTGGAAGTGTTGCCAAGGCTAAGTTGCCCTACGCTGAGCATCAAAGCTGCTTCCATAAAGAAATAAAGATGGGTCACTGTCATAGGAGACTCCCTTCTGAGGGGAACAGAAGGCCCAAAATGAGGAGCCTGGTGGACACAATCCCTTGGGAGTCAGTCCTGAAGGGCAGAGGAGTCCAGGAAGGCTGCACATTCTTCAAGAAGGAAATCTGAAAGGTACAGGAGCAGGCTGTCCCCATGTGCCAAAAGACAAGACAGAGGGGAAGAAGACCAGCCTGTCTGGACAGAGAGATTTGGCTGGAACCCAGGAAAAAAAAAAAAAAAGAGTTTATGACCTTTGGAAGAAGGGGCAGGTAACTCCAGAGGATCACAAGGATGGTGTGAGGTTATACAGGGAGAAAATTTCTGATTTGGGCCAAAGCCCAGCTAGAACTTAATCTGGCTACTTCTGTAAAAGACAATAAAAAATGTCTCTATAAATAAATTCATAATGAAAGGATGCCTAAGAAGAATCTCCATCTTTTATTGGATGCAGGGGAAAAACATAAGTGACAAAGGATGAGGAAAAGGCTGAGGTACTCGATACTTTCTACAAAAAGGCATTGAGATGCTAGAACATGTCCAGAGAAGGGCAGCAGAGCTGGGGAAGGTTCTGGAGCACAAGTCTGATGAGAAGCAGCTGAGAGAGCTGGGGAGGCTCAGCGTGGGGAAAAGGAGGCTCAGGGGAGACCTTTTTGCTCTCCGAAATGACCTGAAAGGAGGTTGTAACCAGGCAGGGGTCAGCCTCTTTTCCCAAGTAACAAGTGACAGGACAAGAGGAAGTGGCCTCAAGTTGCACCAGGGGAGGTTTAAATTCAATATTAAGAAAAATTTCTTCACGGAAAGGGTTGTCAAGCATTTGAACAGGCTGTCCAAGGGAGTGGTGGGTTCACCATTCCTGGAGATATTTAAAAGACATGTAGCCATGGCACTTAGGGACATGGTTTGGTGGTGGACTTGGCCATGCTGGGTTAATGGTTGGACTCAATTATCTTAAGGGTCTTTTTCAACCTAAATGGTTCTGTGATTAACTCCTATAATGTTCTGAGGATATAGATTCTGGCTGCATAAATTTGTCATTAGAATTTTGTAAAACCTTGGGATTGAGGGAGAAACTTGGCCACAAAATATCCTCTAGAGCAGGATAAAAGAGGGTCCTGGTCCAAGAGGCACCAAGCACACATAACTCCTAATGAAATCTATGAATCCTGCAGTTTCTCAGCTTCATGTAGCACAGAGGTCAGGGGGCTGGGAAGATCAGGGGGAAACTGATAATGGAGCTGAGCAGAGTCAGTCTGGCTCCATCTCACAATGCAACTGGAGAGCAGCTGTGTTTGGTAGCAAACTGTGATACAGTGGCCAGAAGGGTATTCACCATTCACTTTCTTTTGGGATGGGTTTGAACTTCCTGAGCTCCCTCTGCCACTTTGTCAGGGCAAATAAGAGACACCCACCTCAGGGAATGAGGAATCCAAAGTCAGGTGCAGCTGCCATATGGCACAGATGTGCATTTGACTAAGAAAACTCAGCTCAAGAGGTCTGGGCTGGATATGAACCAGTATTAATTCCAGGGAGGAGCAATCTGACCCACCCTGCAGTTGCTGAGTCAAACTGAAGGCAATGTCCCAGAAAGTGCTGCAGAGGCCGAGAGGAGCCTCAGTGCCAAGCAAACCCCTTGGACAAAGCTGCCCTGAGATGAGGTGTCTTCAGCATCCCAGTGTTTCCAGGGCAACCAGAGCTGGAATTCAGTTCTGATGAAAGTTCACCAAATCCGAGCTCTTTCAGACATAATATTTTTCACTGGCTGAACTGGCATCTTTGGAAGTTGTTTCTGAACAGGGGCTCTAGTGTGTGTGGCCATGTCAAGCACCAGCATGGGCACAATAGGCAGACGTTACACATTTCTGGAAATAAGAGGCAGCTCATTTGCCTTCAGTACTGTTATTGTTCCTTGGGAACACAGACATCACTGTACTGTTGGATCCATGGCCATTTGGTGGGATCACTCGTTTCTGAGAGTGTTTAGTAATGGAGACATCAGTAGAGGGGGGAAACAAGCCCTGATATCTCTTTTTTCCTGACGGTGTAATATAATTCCCTATATAAAACAGACACCAAAGCATTTATCTCCCTTCTGGTTTGGGGGGATTAATTTTTTAGTTTTCAATGTTGCTACTGTATATGTTCCTGTTACCACATCAAGATTTCTCTTGTTTTGGTTTTCAGTAAATTCCAGTGCTCTGTGGTTTGTAACCATGTCGAGCAAGTGCTGCTGTAAAATTGTAATTTGCTGTTTCTCATCTCTTTGAATGACACTTTGCTCTTTTATTATATGAAAGGGAAAACAGGCACTCTTAATCCATGAGTCCTAGACTGTTCATAGTTCGATTTATCACATCTTATCCTTCCTTCCCAGATAAATGGTTCCAATCCTTTAGGTCTTTCTGTTCATCGCTGTGAGAACGCTGCTTGTCCCTGAACTCCCCAATCCCATTATTTATTTGTGAAGCAGACTAACAAGCACTGAAGACCGTCTTCTGATGACAGCAATCACATACATTGTGTAACTGAATTATATAACCCTTCATCCCATTCTTTATATAGCCTCATCTATGTTTGCTTTTTGGATGTGGCCACACAGCAAATGCAATTCTCAACTGACCTTTCTCCAGTAATAGACAAGGACTTTTCCTGAGTCAGTGCTTATCCTAATTTATCGTGGCACAAAGGCACACTGAACTGTGACAGCTCCATGGTATAACTCCCAGCTGTGCACACGTATGCCACAGCAAGGCTTTCCAAAGAGAGGAGTTATCCCAAAATCTCTGGAATGGTCTCCCATGTTGATAAGTCTTAATTTAGGGCCACATTCCAGTCTCGAGAGTCAGCTTGGGAAGAATCACGGAGCTGCATAAAGGAAAAATAAATGTACGAGCCCTGAACGTTGCCATGGGTGGTGGAGCAGGGAGTGCACAAGGCTGGTGTGACAGGGTGGCTAAATAAAGTGGAAGTGACACAGTGAAAGACCTTGAAACATGCAGCACAAAATAAAATATTTCCCCAAAAGACAGATCACTCAATTAAAAAAGAGAAAAAGCCCCATTTCTAGGCAGAACGAGCTGTAAATCTCTGTGAGAATAGAGACAGCAAAGTTCTTCTCAAGTTACAGTGAAGGGCAATAAATCTGCAGGTAATTCTCAGAGCGACCGTTCAGCACGATGACGGACAAAGGTCTGCAGGGCTCTGCAGCCCAGCTTGCAGCTCCTCCTGCTCATAGATTTAGTTTAGAGAATTATACACCAAGTCAGGCTACTGGGATTGCATTTGGGTACTGCAGGCTGGAGACCACTGCCTCAGCAGGCAAGACCTGGGTACTGAAGATACAGGTGATGACAAACATGTGTGCCCTGCCAGTCCCAGCAGACCCCTTACCAGAAATTTAAGAACTGAAGGCGTCAGCTGAAGCATCTCTGGTGAAACTCAACAGAGCTTTGACAAGCACTGAAGCTGCTTTCACAGCATGTTTAATTATCAGATGTAATTTAAATGGCTGGGGAGCTGCAGTTAGAAGGGGAATTAATGAATCTCAGGCAGACAATGGGGTGTTATTTCCTTCAGAGCTGCTCAGGACTGAATTTTTCTTAATAATGTTGTTAAACGTGCCCAGGACTGCTGGAATTTTGTGTTACCATGCTCCTCTGTGCTGCCCTCAGACTGACAGCAGGACAGCCCTTTCTTTCTGCTGTAATTTGGAACCTGTGTGGAAATTGTATTCTTTTGGGAAGGTGTGAATGGTGGGCTTGGTCTCTTACATTGCTGTACACCAGCAATGGTCTCTGTGGTTGGGAAAACCACATGTCTGAGTCCAGGGGCCATGCCAAAAAGAGAGGAGAGGAACTGATGAACTGGAGAGTTTCTTTATGTGATGTCTATCGCCTTGCTTATTGGGAAGCTCTGGATACAGGAGCACTTCCCTCAGCAGCTGCAGTAATCCCGGTCCCAGCCCATATCTCCAACACAATCTGCTCCTAAAATAGCCTGTTCCTCTGCACAGAAGTAGGAGATCTCATTTTCAAAGCATTTCCTCTGCTGGTAGTCTCCCAGCTTTTACTCACGGTGCTGGTATCCAGTACTGCTGCGGCGAACGGGCAGCAACGCCCATGCAGAGGGAGGAAGGGAAGGGACCCAAGGGGAGGAAAAAACCTCCTCCCTCCATGCTGCAGGAAGCAGGGAGAGGCCACATGCCCAAGGGCCCACACACAAGAGGCCAGGTCTGGTGCTGCCTGGAGAAGGATGAGGGCAGGCAGTCTGGCAGGTACCTCAGCACAGCCTGTACAAGGTGCTTCTGCAGTCCTGTGGCAGTTCACAACCAGAAGCATCAAGTGCTGCATCTTCCAGGGCCTGTCCAAAAGCCATGTGAGATGTGATGCAGGATGCTAGCAGCAGGGTGGGCAGAAAGAAACACGTTTGTCACCAGGAATGAGCTCCCATGCTTACAGCAACAGCTCAAGTAGGAGACTGCCATCTCAGCTGCAATGGAAAGGACAGTCATGCTCTGACACGGAATCTCCCAGGTCCTGACCTCTTGTCCTGATCCAGTATCTTCTCAGGAACTCTCGCTCAAATCCTTACTTTCAGTTACCTTACTCAAACCCTTTGGTCCAGAGTCATTCATCCTTGTCTAGCCCATTTCCCTCGCCTCATATTTTCAGTCCACTATAAAATTTAAGCAATTTAAAGCTGTTACAGACCATGCTTGCCATCTTTCCAAAGTGAAAAACTATATATATATATATATATATACACATGAAGTTTCTCATATGTATGAATACAGTGTTTCTGATATCAGCCCTGAATTTCAGGAGCAAATTCCCCAGCACTGCACAGGACTCTGATAAATGCATCTCAAACGGGATTTGTCTCAGGCCCCTAAAAAGCACATGTACACAAATTAATATTCATTACTAAATTAATATTCATGTTCTTCCTCTGTGATGATTTATTTTCACAGACCTGGGTTTGGCACTGTCTGCTTCTTTCATGCTGGGATCTGTTCTTTTCTCCCCACCTGATTAATGTGTTGATATGAGGCTTCAGGTAAATGGCCAAACTTTAATTTATCTGCTCTTTAAACCAATTGTTTCTCCATGGCTACAATTCTGTCTTCGTTATGAAAATCTTGTGGTTTTCTGTGCTCTTGGGACATCACTGCTGGCTAAGCACTGCCTCCATATACCATAACACCAAAGAACTTCCTTCTGAGTCTAAACTCATGTCCTGGTCCAGCAGGAGCTCAGCTCCTCTGTTCCCATCCACCTGCACTGCTCGTGACAGACAGTGATGGATTATTCATGGAGAAGACCATGTGAAATTTTGAGCTGGCCTTTTTTCTCACTTCCTCTGCTAGAATGATAATTTGAAATATTTGTATAAAACCCAACCTATTTCCCCACTGGAGTTTTTTTGGGAATTTTTGTAGCAGAAACCACTTTGTAGTAAAGCATGTCTTTAAAACTAAGGTAAGGTTTTGCCAAGCCGTTTAAATGCAATCCAGCTGTCAGAAAACAAACTTCTCCCTTTTATAAAAATACCAAATCCACCACCTCCTTTCCTCCTTCACAGTTCCTCTCTGGGCAACATCTGGAAACAGTCTAATTAGTGGTCCTGAACATAACTCAGCGAAATCCTTTCTTGGCAGAGTACTGGAGCTGGACCATAAACCAAAGGCCCTATGATCTCCTTGTTGCAGCCAGATCCTGGCTCATCCCACAGATCCTGCTGCCTGGGCAGGGCTGAGAGATTTGCCCAGCAGCCTTTTGCTCCCTGTAAAACGTGGGCAGCCTCAGCAGTGAGGTAACAGCAGCTGATGGTGCAGGAGGGGGACGAGGAATTGCTCAGGAAGCGGTGGGGCTTTCTCATCACACCAGAGCCATCTGCATAGGGGGTGAAATCCCACCAGGGGTGAGGAGGTGATTTCCTTCCTGGCAAAATATCCTGCTCCAGCTGCAGCAGGGCAGCATGAGCGGTGAGAGGTGGTCACAGGTTCCTCCTGTGTGTCTGTGTTCTGGCTTGGCTCACAAGGGCTCCCCACAATCTGCAAAAGGGACATTTCCCTCCAGTTTTCCTTCTCTGTTGTACCTCGGATGGTAAGAATTTCACAGCAAGGACTTTGTTGCAGGCCCCCAGAGCAGGAAAATGTTTTAGTGATACAAAAATAGACAGATGCAAAAAGAATCCCTTCAGATCCTTGAAGATTCCCCACATTAGAGGTAGACATGGGCTTGAATTGAATTTTCCAGAAGAGAAGTGATTATTGCAGAAATCATGGAAAACAACTCAAGAGCTCCTAGTTGAAGGGAATATCCAGTAACTCTGGCTTTCAAAATGTAAATAGGAAACAGTCACAAAATCTTATCTGTACTTTGCAGCTAATGAAAACACTAGTCTCTCCTGGGAGCCAAGTCTTTGCTCTAATTTTAATGCATTTTCTTAGGTTTTCCTTAGCTGTGACTAATTTGTGCTGTCAGGTGTGCCTTTTTTGAAGTTAAAAAGCATATCTGAAGTGCTACAACCTCTAGTCAGAATATTTAAATTAGTGAGTATCCACATCTCAGAGCCTGTCAAGTGAGGGGATGACACTCAGCTGCCCCCATGCTCTGCTGAGCCATGGGTACAAGCAACCTCTGCTCTCACGGGAGCCCTGAGGGAATTCTTCCCAGGTGAAGTGTTGTGCTGGCCCCTGGCATTATGTGGGCTGTGCACAAACAGCCCTTGGACTGTCAAACACAGAACATTTCAAAGCTGGATCTCAGCAACCTCCTAGAATGGGTCTAAATAGCTATAATTGTGTATATTTAATTATAACTTCATTATAATATGTAACTTCAAAGACTTCAGCCACCTGCTCACTCTGGCTGTGTTCATGTCACAGATTAAATCTGGCCCTGTTGATCACAGCATAAAACCTGTATCCCCAGGCCACGGAGCCCCTTAGCCAAGGGTCAAAGGCTTTCAGAGACCCTGGGGTTAGAACTTGGTGCAGTGGGGTGGGGTGGGCTGGGATGGCACTGAACTGTTCCTGATTGCTGTTCAGCTGCTGCTTCCTCTGGTTCAGCTGATCCCTGTGCTCAGCTCTGCTCAGTGATCCAGGGGACAGAGAAAGGAGGGCTGGAGGAAGCCACAGGCAGGCACCAGTCCCAGCTGGGCAGCTCACCCTGCATGGCAGGTGTAATATAGAGCATGGACTTACCTTATGGTGTCAGTGACAGATGGAACAACAGGGCACCCCGAGTTCAGGAGAGCAATTCAGGCCACCTGCTACCCACAACTACCAGGCCATGGGGGCCAGGCTCTGCCAAGGCTGTGTAGGATGTCTCTGAACTGTTGTCAGAAGTAAAGATGCCGTAGTAATGGAGTAAAATGTTTAAGTACACTTCCTTCTGCGTGTAGTTTGGGATCAACATGGCTGTTCCCACCAGTGGGCCTGTAAAGACCAAAGGAACTACGGTCTGTTACTCCAATAAAACCAAGCAGAGTTTCAGTTGAGGTGTTCAGTGCCACCTAATGCTGTACATTCAGATATAGGAGGGTAAGCAGGGATTTGGACAAGGGCCAGAGATGACATTGCACATGATTTACACTTAATGTCAGGCATGTGACTTGCTGCCTACAAGGCGAGGAGTTGTTTGCACATAACTGTGTCTGCATTGTCCCTGCAGCTGAGCAGAAACAAATGATTGTGCACTTGTCTGCAGACATTAACCCTGCAGAGTAGGGAGGCTTGTTCCACCAGAGCTGGATCTGCAACAGCCAGTATTAACTCCTAGAAAAGCACAAAAAGGTGTGGATATGTATGACACAATTAACATCATGACAGTGAATGTTTTTCTACTGGGAATGCAGCCAAAGGAGGTTTTGTGCTGTCTCCACAAAGTTGTCAGCCCCCCTCTCCATGTCCCCTCAACAGAATTTATTTTCTCTAAGCAGGGAAATAAAAAGCAGATTTTGCAAATTTACCTATCTCTCCTTGCTTTTTGACATGAAGATCAGATAGAGACATAGGTGCTTCCTGCATACAGCAACAGCACACGCAAGCTGAGCAAGAAATCCATTCAGTGCTGGATTACAGAGGAAAAGGTTTGGATATTCTGTGCTGCCCAGAAAGAAACCTGCACAGAGAGTGAAACAGTTGTTATTTTGTACTGTCAGAGCATTTTCATTCTGTCTAATGGCAGCTGTGTCTTCCTGTCTTTCTCCAATGCTGGCTGGAGGTAAATTCCTTATTTCCTGATTGATTTTCTGTGGAGACTTGCAGAACCATGGCACCTGATGGATTTTCCCGTCCTTTCTCTTCTTGCTAATAATATTTACATCTGTTTTCAGTCAAATAAGACAGAAGGGCAAAATGCTGAACAGAAGTTCATGCCACCTTTGTGAAACAAGCAGATGGGTAGAAAACCAAAGCACCTGTATGCATAGCCAGTAAAGTAAAGGCTGCAAACTCATGCATCATTAGAGAATCCAGGTGGGAAGGACATCTTGTAGGTGGTGCTATTATGGGAAAACCTTCACTTGGTGATTTTGCTTTCAAGTCACTCAGTCAGGGCACAAATCTTCAGGAAACCAGGATTCACTGGTACTGGTGCTCAAAAATTACCCATGCAAGTACACTACAGGTTTTACAGGTTGCTATGAAGACTTCTCTTTGTAGCTGGTTTAGAAAAACTTGGTGCACAGCTATGTCTTTGCTTCCTTTTAGAAAAGGCCATGAGTGTGTCCACACCACGTGCTGCAAATGCAGTCTGATCTTTGAAATAATTCATGTACTACTTAACAAAACCCAAATTTACCCCTCTAACCAGAGGTTTGCAAAGCACTTCAATTCAAACACACATCCAAACAGCACACAGTGGTCACTCTCTTCCACATCCTTCACTGAAGATGCCTTCAGTGCTGCTGCTTTTCATACCTGCAATTGTGCCAAGTGCTGTTTGGCTCATACCTGTTGAAGTCTAAACTTCATGGGACCAAGTTTCATCTGTAGGTTATTCAGGTGTTCATTGATTGCTGCTTCTTTGTGTGAGAACTGCTCAGCTCTGCAACCCTGTTGCACCACACAGAAATTAAATATCTCTCAAAGTGTCAACTAATTAATGGTCCTCGTTCACATTTGTAGTATGGAAATATGAGATGATGGGTTTCAGCTTCCCGGGAGGCGGCGTGTAGTGGGTGTAGTGAGGCTGTGGAAGTTGCTATCATAAATCATGGCTATAATATCTAAAAATTTGTATACTATGGACTTCCTTGGATAGCAAAAAAGCCAACAAAAGTTTTGGCTTCTAAATCATTTTCTGAGATTTTGAATTCTGTACCAGCTTGCGAGTTGTCCTGCAGACTTGTGTGTGTGTGAATTGGTCAGACTGGACAGAATTTGATTGAGGAAAGTGGCAGAGATCAGGGTTTTTTTCATTAAGCTTCTCATATTTTCAAGCCTGTTTGGTAACCAGGCAGTGGATAGAGAGATTCCAGTCATTCTGCAAGTGACCTGACATACTTTTCAAAAGTCATTTGGGATATCTGAGCTTTGAAATGGTGAATATCACAAGAGTGCAAAATCCCCCAAGGGGGACATTCCAAGCTTTGCAAGAACAAGTATTGAAAACAATCAAATGCCAAATGCCATCAGGTTTTCAAGCAAACTGAAGGCAATAAAGTATATATTAACTCACAGGAATTAACAATCCCAGCCTCCCCTCCCCTCCAGCTCTGCCAATACCGGTTGTCTGTGCTGGGTGTGATGGGATTACACTGGGACAGCGAGGAAAGCTAGACTGGAAGAAGACCCTAAGCTGTAGACTCGGGTCAGGCTGGGGCATGTTGAGCCTTCCTGGGCAATCCCAAACAAAATTATGAATGAGGTGAAGGGTGATTTCAGCATCTGGCAGCCCTGGATGGTGGAAGACCTTAACTGGTTGGACTCAGTGATCTTGGAGGTTTTTTCCAATCGAAACGATTGTACGATTCTATTCTCCTGACCTAAATGCTAAAATTTACCAGATCCGTTCCAGGCGGGAGATGGTCTGAATACGGCTCCTAGTGGTTAAAGGCACCCATGACACGTTTTAGATGAGCTTCGCTTATATTTATGAGCCCTTGGGAAATTGGATGAGTAACTCTTCCCTTTCCCTAGAATTATCCATTGTAATCTTCTTTTTTTNNNTTTTTTTTTTTTTTTTTTTTTTTTTTTTTTTTTTTTTTTTTTAATTTGATTTTTCACCCTTGCTAAAATGCCTGGACTTCCTCTGTAATGAGAAGGATGACAGCTGTGAGAAAAAGGATGCAAACACAGAAAGATGAACAGTGCTCTGACTCCCAGCTTTCACAGGATATTTTAAGCAAGTCATTTTGCCTTTCCCTATCTGTCTTCCCCATTTGTTCACTACTGTGCATGTTGCGTGTTGGAATTTCCGTCACAGAAAATGATCCCATTGTGACTGAAGCAATAAAAAATCTGAAATGAAAAGCTAATCCTGCCCCAAATTGCTTTTGAGGTGTAAGACATGAAACAACAGATGGGTACAGTCACGGAGGGGAATTTAAGGCAACGGTGAAGCAATCCTGATGAGTGTGATAGGCAGCCAGCACAGGGTATGAGCTGTTGCCAAGGCTTCTCTATTGTTGCAAGAGAAATTTTAATGAAGGATTTGAGAAAAGCTAATGAGAGAGCTCTGTAAATATTTTTGTAAGCCCAAAGCATGAGAGAAAGCGTGAAATTGATTGTTTGAACATCTAACAGTAACTAATTTGTGTAGTAAGTATGATACCCATGAATTCGTAATGGAGGTTATGAAGGTTAATTCATGACCATGTCTAAGTGTGTTTAAATACCATTGAAGAGTATTGTTAAATGAATCAGTCCAGGGAAAAGTCTTAGAATCATTTTTTTTAAAAAGGCAGCATGATTTTAGACAGGCAATGAGTGCAGAAATTGGAAGCTGTTAGGCCATAACCTTTTGATATCAGCAAAGGAGATCATTAAGATGAAAATTGCCAAAGGGATTTTTTAGCAATTGCAGCCTCTGCAGTATCAGATTGGGTTTTATTTTCATTTTCGGTGGCTAAAATACTGGTGGCTGCTCTGACCTCAGTACAGTGTGTGTTGATTTCAGGAAGTAAAAGACATCTCACTGCGGGTGAGAGAACTACTTATGTGTGTTGGCATGGAAGAACTAAAATACACAGCAAGACCTAGAGCCAGCACGTTCCTGTCAAAGCAGTAAGCTCAGCACTAGTGAAGAACTGTAATGAAGGAAGCATCATAGCTAAACCCACATAAAATTTGGTTTTGAAACTATTATTTGGAACAGAAAGTAACTGTCAAAACCCTCCAACTTGTAATCTCACAAAGCTCCTCAGAGGCAATTCCTGACATAGCCCACTGACCCTGAACACTCTTCGTCTGCTGTCTGTAGTGAGGACAACTGGAAGAACCACTCTGAAAAAGGCTTTGTATGAAGTTTCAGTTATATGTGACATGCAACAGCAGCTCGAATACATTTCCCAGAAAACAGATCCTCCAGGTTTTGTATCCTTTTGAATTACTGCAAAGATTTGTCTATTACTATTTTTTAAACTTATGAGATTTTCTCTATCCTAGTTTAAAGAGTTGAATTTGAGGTTGTCAAATCTGATCTCTTTCAAGAAGCCTTTAGAAAAATCTTTCTAATGTGATTTGTGCAAGATAATTCAGGCCTGAGCAAATGTGACCCCTCTGTGCCCTGTTCCTGCCTAGACAGAAGCAGTCGCCTGCAGCTGTGTCCATCTTGCCCTCAAAGGATTTTTAAAGTGCCACTTGACACACTGAATGTATTTGAGTGAATATTTTCTGTCATTACCAATTGAAATGACTCCTGCCTTCTCCTCATGACCTTCAGAGCTGGAGCCCATAGAAGAACAGCATTCTTCCTCTTCCAGACAATTATGTGTCTGATCACTCTACACCAAAATGGAAGTTTATGACATGGGAAGTATTTCCCTGTCCTTGAAGGGAGGTGGTGGGTTAGATGATCTGTGTAGGCTGATGTTAAATTAATCTAACAAGTCCTGAGCTCTAGTTTCAGGCAAGCTCAGACAGGAGCTCACTCTGTGGCTGTGGACACACATGCTGGGGTATTTTATCAAGTCAATTTTTTTAAAATCTCTGTGAAGCTTAAAACAGGATTGCTGAGTCTCAGTGAAAATCAAATAGACAGTTTTCCAGGGGAATCTGAGACTAGGCCTACCAAGAGTTAAGTGGCCGTGGACAAAAGGACCTGGGATTTTCTCAGCTGGAAGACACTGCACATAAAAAGGAAGATAAAAGGAGTACTTTGTGGTGGGGGAAACCCCGAGACCTCAGTTATAGGAAACAGTTCACTCCAAGAAGGTCCTTCAGAAAAGACAGTACTTTGATTTCACACACTGGCAGGAACAAATAATAGCCACTTTTTCTCCTCTGTAATCAGCAGCAGAAGAGAAGGGATGGGAAGTCCACAGTTCAACTTCATTTCATCTGATTTCTCTTTTTTAGAGAAAGGGTAAATAATTTTCCCTGAAGTTTCTTTAGAGATGTTGTCGGCTGCCCAGAAGCCATGATGGCTGTATATATCCAATTTATATTGACTGCAACCACAGTCACAGAAGCAGCCTTTCTGAAAATTTCTATTAAGCTACTTCAAATCCAATATATAAAAATATAGTCAAAATCAGTAGGTACTTTTGAAATGCCTTGCCTCCATTTAGGATGTCGTTACACTCTAAAGAAAGAACAAAAGAAGAAAGTACGCTCTTCATCTGTGCCTGAAAGAACTCCTTGTTTATTAAATTTGAAGAGCACTAGCTGAATAAAATATGAAAGAGTTAATTACCTCTGTACATCTAGTTCAGCCTCTTACCTGCCCTGTTGACAGTGTTTGTTTGCTTTGAACAGATGGAGCAAGGTAAATAAGCTGGATAAAACAAATCCTGTGGAGCTACTGTACCTGCTTTATCTGCACGGATGTGAAACAAAGAAGGCAGCTCAGGTCCTGAATGTCAAGGCATGATGGCAACCAACACTGTTTGCCTGACAGAGAAGAAAGCTGCACACTGATTTTTCCCTTGTGATCTTACAGACATGAGTCATGGTGAAGAGAGGTGCAGATAGAATTATTTTATTTCTAAACCAGAGGAACCAAATAACAGCATTACTGTGCATCACACAGAAAATGCTGCTGATACAACTCAACACGAGTGGGCTGGCAGGGAAGGAAAATCCAGCTTGTTAGTTTTTGTTCTTCTCAAGTATAAACTTTGACCTAACCTCTCAGGCAGAGTCATTTGCCAGTCTTAGTAATTGTTAGCAGTCAAAACAAAAAGGTGAAAAACCCTCCATAATCATCTTCTTAGTCATTCCAACGACAGACTAAGCACTGAGTGTGCAGATGACTTTGAGCGTGGGATTTTTTCCTCATCAGTTGTAGCTGGAAAGATGCAGACATGCAAATATTTCTTGAGAAACTTGCAACTTTCCCATATGTATGTATTAGTTGTTCTTGTGTCTCTGTATCCTTATTAGAACAATTAATCTGAGGTTTATCACATCAATCTTTAGGTACCATCTGAAGTATCTAAGCTGAAATCCAGTCTAAGCTCCTTCTGTTCTCAGTGGTCTCATCTCAGTGTCAGTTTGAATGCTGGTCTAAGTTGCTCTACAGTTGTTAGAAGCAGGAAGTACATTTTCAATACCTACCAATCATCTTTATATCTTCCTGGGTATAAGCAGTGTCTACACGCCTGAAGCATGACAGGCTGGAGGGAAGACTTGCTTTGGTCTGCTAATAAAAAAAGCTAGTGGCAATGATGCTCAGAAATTCAAATGCTGTGGAACATCCTTACCTGTCACCTGCTTTTGCATAGTTGGTTACTTGTGGGTAGTCTTGGAGGATAGGTATTATCTGGTTACAGAGTAAGAACTGTTTTCTTACACCACATTGGCCCACACCATTAGTCAAATGTGGACCTTTGCTTACAGTTCCTTTCCTTACAGTGGACCTTTGCTTACGATCTGCATCCAGGATGTTTGCACACCCTCACAAAGGCGGGCTCCTTCCAGTAAGAGCCTGCATGTTTACAGTGTGCCACAAACAGCTGTCATATCTGTCATATCAATGCATCAATAGTAATACAGCATTTCCCTCCTCTTTCCCAGGAAAATCATAGAATCACAGAAGAGTTTGGGTTGAAAGGGACTGTAAAGATCATCTCATTCCAACCCCTGCCAGGGGCAGGAACACCTTCCACTTTCCCAGGTTGCTCAGAGCTCCATCCAACGTGGCCTTGAACACTTCCAGGGATGGGGCAGCCACAGCTTCTCTGGGCAACCTGTGCCAGGGCCTCACCACCCTCACCGTAAAGAATTTCTCCCTAATATCTAATTGCAAATCCACTGTGACATTCTTCACTTGGCATTGCTAATTCCTTAGCTGTCATTGGGGTTGTAACTGTTCTGCAGCTGCTGAGGTTTGGGAGCTTTGTTTCTGTTTGATCTGCAAGAACCCAGTTTGAAACATTCAAAGCAGGTTTCATCAGCACATGCAAGATAAACGCTGCACAGTACTCCCCAGTAAATGTGTGCAGCCTTTTTCCAAGCTTGCACTTTCCTTATTCCTTCCATCTTTGGTGCTACCAGAAGTAATTTTTTTTCCTCCTTCTGGAAGAAAGTGGACACTAGGGAGAGCAGAGGATTAAAACTTTAAAAGAAAATAATTGCCATGGAGGAAGGGAGATACCAATGACTCCTGCTCACCTTTGGATGTGAAACCAATCAGTCCTTCAGTTTGCAGTAACTCTGGTTTGCCATCCTTTAGTACTGCCTTGCTACTGGGTTCTTGTTTTTCTTAACCTGTTGAGAAATCATCTGTGTTACATTTATCAAGTTTGTATTTATTCACCCAAAAGGACAGCAAAGAAAGCAAAGAACTTAAACTGACAATTGAAAGAATTTAAATGGACCAATGAAAGTTTTATTGTTTCAGTCTCTGCAGTGGTGGATTCGACCTTGGCTGGCTGGCAGACCCCACCCAGTTGCTCTCCCTCCCTCTCCTCAACAGGATGGGGGCAGGAGTGAGATAGAAAAGTTCACAGCTCAAGATAAAGACAGACATATCCCTTAGCAGTTACCATCACAGGCAAAACAGACCTGGGGAAAACTTTTGATTTATTGCAAATTAAAAATAAAGCAGGATAGTGAGAAGAAAAGATACAGCTGCAAACACCTTGCTCCCACTCTCTCCTATTTCCTAGGCTCAACTTCACTTCTTCCTCCCCAACTCTTCTACACCCCCACCTCTCTCTGTTCAGTGCAGGGGGATGCGGAATTGGGGTTGTGGTCAGTCCACGACACTTCCTCTGTGCTGCTCCTTCCTCCTCACACTCTTCCCCTGCTGCAGTGTGGAGTCCCTCTAACAGGACAGAGTCCTTCATGAACTTCTCTGGGGTGGGTCCTTCCCATGGCCCGTAGCTCTTCAAGAACTGCTCCAGTGTGTGTCCTTTTCATGGGATACAGACCTTAAGGAACAGACTGTTCCAACACAGATCCCCCACAGGCCACAGGTCCTGCCAGAAAACTGCTCCTGAACGGGCTCCTCTCCTCAGGCTGCAGAGTTCTCTGGTGTGGATTCTTCACAGGCTGCAGCTTCCTTCAGGGTACAGCCACCTGCTCCAGAGGGGTCTTCCTTGGGCTCCAGGGAGACAACCTGCACAATCTTCTCCATGGCTAGACGGGAATCTGCTCTGGTGCCTGGACCACCTCCTCCCCTCTTTCTTCACTGACCTTGGTGTCTACAGTGTTGCTTCTGTCACATTTTCCTCACTCCTCTCTGTACCTGCTGTACAGGTTTTTTTGTCCTTTCTTAACTGTTTTCCCAGAGGTGCCACCACTGTAGCTGATTGTCCCAGTTGTGTCCTGTGGTGGGTCCATTTTGGAGCTGGCTGGAGCTGGCTCTGACACAAGGGAGTCCTTGGCCTCTTCTCACAGAGACCACCCCTGCAACTCCTCCACTGACAACACCTGGACATGGACACCCAATACACCATCTCTTATAAAAGGTAGGATCAAAGAAAAACTCAAGTTGGAAGGAAACTCTGGAGGTGTCTAGCTTAATCCCCTGCTCAAAGCAAGGCTAACAAGAAAATTAGATAGCGTGCCCAGGAATGGGATTTTCACCTCTCTTTATCAATTTGAAGGAATTAAAACTGGATGGGTAGATGATTTGCAGGTGGGGAGACTAGAGGCTAATTTGCAATTCGGACTTAACCATTTCTGAGGGTGGCTGAATGTCAAGAAATTGGAGATGTGAAGAGAAATCTGTATTGGCATTCCCACAGTTTGCAGTGAGAAGTGTTCACATGACAGCAGTCATGTTACAGCTACCACTAACATTCCATTCTGCCTTGGGGTAGAATATACAATAAGGGTGAGGAAAAATGGAGAGAAAACATTCCCTAGGGGAAAGACTTCAAGTTTATACTGCATTTAACAAAATCTGTATCCTGATGGCTTTAGGTACCACTGGAGTACAAGTTCTAGTGACTTCTGTAGGAACCACTGTGAGCTCCATTTCCAAAGGGTCAGGCAGTCTGTAAATGCCGTAAACTCTGTACAACTGAAAAACCTTATGACCTCAGCCTGCATCCCGACCCTTTGCTTTCACAGAAACATTGCATGTTCCCCTGTGGCAAATCAGAAAAGGTCTTGTACATGACAAAGGACAAAATTATCCACTGGGCATTTCCATTATGCTTTTCAGTGGTGCTTTAGCTACAGGGTGAAAACAACCTTAACAAATGTTGAGCACTGAAACCAGAGGATACTTAAAAAGCCCCTATTTTTCAAGTGTGCATAGTTCAGGGTTACTGTGATCGCAGGCAATCTGACCCCTGTCATCCTAGGGAGTGAGAGCAGATGCCTGGCTGAGACTAAGCACTTCTTGGCACGGGAAACAGGATGAATGAGATGACCTGAGCCAGAAATCTCCTGGGAAAGCTGTGAAGAGCTGGGCATGCTCTTTCTACCTTGAACGGAATGGGAAAGCAGAAGTCAGTAGCTGTTGCTTATGCACTGGCAACCTTTGAATCTTCATCTCATGCACCTTCTCCTTTTCCTTGCTGGCAGCTGGAGGGGTAAGCACACATTTTCAGAGCTCTGCTACTGACTACAGAGGTAGCCACGGATGTTCTGTTATCATAGAGTTGGAATGTGTTGGAGTTGGCTTTGCTGTCTGAAATGAGACAGGTAGTGAAAGATAATAAGGAGAAAACCTTGCCTGATGATGTAAGTGAGATGCAGTTAAAATTAATATGAAAGCAAGGCCACAGACTTTGCATATTTGTGCAATCACTTGTCTGGAGGATGTGGCTGTTATATTTAAATTCTGATATTTATTTTAACTTAGCAGAACTGAACGCCATCTGTACTCAGAGAATAAAGACAAAACAAGCCCATGTTGCTTGGCTGTGGGTTCTGTAAGCTCTTCAGAGAAAAGACTGTGCCATGGGGCTGTAGGGCACCGAGCATCAGTGGTGTTACAAGCCCCATGGGGTATTTAGGTGCTAGGAAAAATAAATTCAATAGCTGGCTTAGTGCTGAATTACAAATTCCACTTTGTGCCAAAGCTTTAGTGCTGTTTATGTTTAAGGCTTGCTTTTTGGCTGTGCTGAAAAACAGAAGGCTTGGCTGTTGTTATTTGACAAGAATTAGAAAGGTCCAGATCACTTGGAAACTCGAGGGTTGCTGTCTCCCAAAGAAAATTTGCTGCTTTTTAAAGATGTTAATATTGAAATAAATGCAGCCTTTATATCATATTGTAACTATATACTGCAGCACAGTGCCTTGTAGCACTTTTCTTGGCACTGCTTTAATGATAACGTCTTTGATTCCTTCCTGGTGAGCTGATTGGTCTTGTTACAGTTACTCTAAAGACTTCCATATTGAGAATCAGGTTTTCCTCCACAAGAGACTGAATGTTTCTGGACAGTGCATAAAGAAATTACCTTCTTTCCTTTGAAATCTTTATCATAATTGCATGATTTTCAGGGGTAATCATGCATGTCATTATGAAGAGGTGATCGTATCTTGTTCAAGTCAGTCAGGTCTCTAGTGGTGCTGCAATATATTAGCAGCAAATCTCTGTTAGAAAGCTTCTATGAAAAGTCTTGTTAAATCTGGGAGGAAACCCAGGGAAATATGAATTAAAGAAGAGACTTTTCAGAAAAATCTGTTTGTAGATTCATTTATGAACTCTACTAATGTGCTTTCTCAATTAAACAATGCTGCTTTCTTGTAGTTATAGCCAGGGAAAGACAAGAAAGACACCAGGAATTTTGTTGAACCAGCTTTTATGAGCAGCATGTACTGTGGTCATCAAAGACACATGTATTCTATCAGTGTATGATTGGCTTTTTGACCTACGAGCAATTTGCAGTGCCTGAAGAAAGGCCTGAAAGGGAATGCCTCACATGGCTGTGCCAAACTGCACATTCCTAGCATGCTCTAAAAATCACCTCTCCTTTGGTGCAATAGGGACAATGCAGAATGATACCTTTCACAATTTCTATTTATGTCCCTCCCAGCTATGTTTGGTGAAGGGGCCAAAACGGAATCTGCTGAAAGATGCAAACCAGCTTTCCTTTAAAACAATGGAGAACTTTAACAGAGATACCAGAAAGCAGCTGGTTATTGTTGTGCTGTTTCCGCAGCCTTGGACCGGTGCCCTGCTCTGCAGGATGACTGAGCTCCACTCGGAGAAACGCCTCCCGCCCTCAGGCATTTCCAGTCTCAGGTTGCAACGCGATAATGAGTTGTGTGGGATTGATCCTGAAGAAAAAAAGAAAAAGAGGGCTGAGGGCTTAATTTTAGAAAAGATGCAGCAAGTGAACTTGCCAATACAAAAAATGTAGTTGGGAACAGAACTAATAAGAAAACGTTGTTGTTTATGCCTTCAGTCTGCATAATGTGAGAACTCAAAACAATCTGAGTTTTTTTAGCCAGGACTTAAAAGTAAGTACCGTTCTCTGTAGAAGTACTAATAAATTTATTTCTAACTGTAGCTTGGGCTATATCTGGTTTTAGTTTTTCATACAAATTTACTTAATACAAACTATAATTCTCTATGTTTTTATGTTACATCGTACTTATTCTCAGTAGGTGAACAGCATTGGTGACAATATTACAGGAACTATGAGCAGTGTTTTCTGAGTCTCTGTTTCTCTTAGGAGGAAGCTTTCCCAAATCATACGACAAAGTCCTTTTCCACTCCGGTACTTGCCTTTGCCTCCACAACAACTCTTGGTAAAATAAAAGAACTCTTTTTTTTTCACAGTCACCATGAACATTCCTGTAACATATTATAACTTGGCAGCTAACCAAGCTGGGCTCCTGGTGTTGTGTGTGCTCTGCAAACACAGAAAACTAAGAGCCACCCTTCAGGTGGAGGATCATCCTGCACTAGGAAGGCCAGATGTCATAAATGGTTTGCTCTTTCTGACACCTGAAAATTGGATATAAGGTTAATCTTTGTGGAATATGAACCCACTTTTATAATTTTCAGTAATTTCCATTTATGTCAGGTTATGTTACTTCCTCATGCAGAAATGTTATATTTTGGTGGGTTTCCCTTATAGAAGATTACAGGTGAATCAATTCTGAAAAATTCTCCGAATGCCAAAGAACAATAAATTGAAACAAGGAAAACAACATTAGATTCAGCTGTGCCAGAAAAGGAAGCCTAAATTGCTCTAAAAATTATTTCTTAAAATATCTTTGATGAATAATTCACCTCAGTAGGTGAGATGTTCTCTCTGCTCTTCAACTAACTGGATGCCCTACAGAAAACTGAAACAGCCATTATGGAGCAAAACAAACAAGAATCACAGAAAACACGACAGTGGGGATACACTGTTAGTTAAGGTTTCCAACCGAAAATTTGGGGGTTTTTTTAACATTAGAAGTGCAACATGGAAAACAAGCACAGACTATTGGGTGGTGTCTGTACAGATGCCCTTTTCTCCACATAGTCAGTTGTGCAGAATCCTCCTTGGTCTCACTGTAGAAGTTGACACATGATTAACTAGGAGTTAATTATTTATGAGGTTCTGTTCTGCCCAGTTTCAGTCATACATGACACAGAAACATGTGCCTAATTACTATATTTGATATGTCAGGCAATATTTAAATACACCCCTTTTATAGTGCCATGGCAGTACACCTAAAAGTAGACGATACGTTTAGCCATGCAAATGGTTGAACTTTGTTCTCTGTCTGCTGCACTGTAAAATCTCTAAGGAACCTCAGATGCAAATAAAGCAATATGGGCTTAATTAAATATAGAATCAAAACCAAATGTTGTTTAGAAGGGACCTTTGGAGGTCTTTAGCCCAACTCTTTGCTCAAAGCAGCAACAACTTCAAAGTTAGATCTGGTTGCCCTGCTTCTCCTCCAGCCAAGTTTCAAAAATCTCTGAAGAAGGAGGTCACACTGGCTCCTTGGAGAACCTACTGAAGTGCTTAATCATTCTCATGGTGAAAACCTTTTTCATTGTATTCAATCAGAAATCCCTTGCTGCACCTTTCAGCTGTTGTCTCTTGTGCTCCCACCGTGTGCCTCTGAGTTTGTGTTGCTCTCTTTATGACCCCTCTTCAGGTGGATGGCACCTGGATTCTCCTTCGCCTTCTCTTATGGCCATTCTGCCCTTCAGCCTTCACCCAGGGTGGCATCCACAGCCTTGCTGAGGATGACTTTCACCCCATGGTCCACATCCACGGTGAAGATGCCAAGTATTTTTAGCCCTGTATCAAACACAGGAATGACACTCATGACCAGCTGTCAGATTTCAAGCTGTTTACCCCCTCCCCTTTGAAACTGATGGTCCAGCCAGTTTTCAACCACCTTGTGGTCCATCTGTCTAGTCCATATCTTCCTAGCTTTGGATACAAGGATGGGAGATTGTTCTGTCCCTTCTGTGCTTACAAAAGATTTTCATAAGGTTTTGCTCCACAATGCAGCACTGTCTGCTAGGAATGAGGAGCAGCAGCCTGGAATGCTGACAAGTTAGAATGGTCTCACATTATCCATGGCCATACTGGCTAATACCTGGGAATCCTCTGTCTTAGGCTGCTCGAAAGGATACTTGTCTGTGCTGCCTTTTTGTGGTTCTTCTTAAAGCATTTTTTATCTGGAGATAAGCAGAGGTCACTTAGAAGCTGGTTATTTTACGTGGAAAATACAATGGCTATTCTGGTTGGATCCAAGCCTGGATTAATCTTTTTCAACAGCCTTGTTACGTGAATATTTAAAAATGAAAAACCTTTTTCATATATAAACAGTTCACCAGCTTAGAGAAGATTGTTTCTTATATAACAAAGGTCATTTTGTTTACATATGCTGGTTTTTTCATAAAGAGAGTGATGTAAGGGCTGCTACAAAAAAATCAAGAGGTAAAGTGTTTGGCTTTTAAAATGCATTGAACTAAGCTAAAATTAATTAAGGGTGAAGTTTACTATATGGTGCTTTTGTTGAGCTATGAACTGCTGATAGATCGTTTCTGAAGTGTCAGACACAGTGGAGTATCCCAGATTCCAGGGAGAAAAACCAAGCATACTTTATTAAATTTAAAAAAGCAAAAAGCAGTTCATAGTTATGAATGATGATATCTACGCTGATGTATTTTAAGGTTTCTTACAGTGATGTATACAAGAAGCTATTACACAAAACCTGTTATATCTGAAATTTTATTTTCTGTATCTGACTGACAATCTTTGTGCACTAATTGACCTCTTCTCTCTCTCGTCCCACTGCTTCAGGAATTCTGAGTCTGCATTTCTCTTACAGCAATGCTGTAAAAGAACAAATGTTATGAAATCTTAATGCTACTATAAAAAGCAGCTGCAAAATCTCCTTGGCTGCCCGAGATTGTACCAGATGGTAAAGAACTGGAAGTATAATAAATGTCATATTAAGCCAGTCAGATTTGAGGGACACGTTATGCATCCCACATAAATAAAACACTGCTGAAACTGCCCCTGGAGCGATGAGATTCAGGAATAAGCTCTTCTGTAGCCTCAGGAATATCTCACAGTATCTACTCCATGCAAAGTGTTTCTAATATTCAGAGCACTCACATTAGTCTGGTTCTTTGCCAAGGCCTGACAGCTCAGTGTTGCTACATCTCTCTAGATGCAGGGGCTGTGATAAAGCTAATCTCCTTTTTTTCCCTTCTAGGGCTTTCACCATTTTTTTCTCTAAAAAATAAAACTACAGCCAGCCTTCTTATCAGAAATGTAGAAATGATGAGGAATAAGCACTGCATTGACACCCAAAGCTATTTCCTTGGGACTCAGTTATCCCATCACAGAAAAACTGTGTTGATTTGAAAGGTCATTGACTGTACAGCCAGCTGAGGATTTTCCCTGTTTTGTTTGCTGTAATTCTAACATCTTGTTTCCTTCATATACAAAATTTTAAGCCTCCTGCTGTGTTAGTACACAGAGACCCCAAGAATGACGGAATCATCCATGTCAGAGAGAACCTCAGGAGATTTGTAGTCCAACCTCCTGCACGAAGCAGGGTCAGCTGTCAAGTCAGCCCAGTTTGCTCACAGCTTTATTTGGTCTGTTCTTGAAAACCTCTGAGGATGGAGACAGCACAGCTCCAAGCCTCTGCTGCCTGATTTTAGTACATGGTCTGCCTTTCTCAGAGGTGACAGGGAAACACGACAAAATTCGGCATATGTGGATAAATCACAAGGATCTGAGCTTTAAGGGGTGTTCCCCTACAAAAGGTTGAATTGGGGGTACATTTCCATAGGTGAAGAGCTGAGGAAATAGGAGGCAGTAGGTGGCTTCTCCAGCACATGGGCAGGTTCATGCTGAGAACACAAATCCCACATGGTGACACATTGTAAAACCTGCTCCATGCTGGCATTTTTCTGTAATGCCAGTGAAACACATCCAAGTATTAAAGAGATGCACGATAAATGACAGTTAATGTTGCAGAAAATTTGCATCCTGTAATACCATAAATGGTGACAGCACAAACCAGGCAAGCCAAGTAAAAAAGAAAGAAGATGCAAATGAAACTGTTAATAGGTGCAGAGATCTCTGAACTTTCCTCCTTCCCCTCTGACATGTTTATGCTGAACCTGGTGATCTTTTACAGAATAATTTTGAGGCCAAAGTCACTGCACTCAGTTGGATGATACCTGCAACAACAAAGAATTCTCATCGTAGGTTTTTGTAGCATTATCAGGAATGGGAATAAGTCTCTGAGGCACCAAGGGAGGAATTTTAAGTCTGTGCAGGGCCCTAATTTGAAAATCCTGATTTGATTTGCATAGTCAGTGGTTGCTTGGTTGCTAATTTCAGTGTAAATTTAGAAAGTGAATTGTCCTCAATGAAAGAAATGTTATGTCTGTCAGTAAAGATCTTTCACTGCAGATTCATGGAAGTCTCCTGCTTCATTATTCTGGAAGAAGGAATATAAAATGAGAAATGCTTAAGTTGCAGAGAATATGTCAACCTGACTCCCTCAGTTTTGTTCAAAATAAATCCCTCGCCCTATGAATGACCTTGATGATAAGAGCATAAGAACTGTTTTTAGAGACAAGGAATTTAAAAACCTGAGATGTGCTGTTTTTAAATGGACTTCCAGATTGCAAGGAAAGTCCAGATTGGGCTTCCTTTGAGCAGCACACATCAAGCTGCATGTCCTGTCTTCTCTTTGGGTAGAACACACAGTTCTTACTGGACAGAATAAAGATTTCTTATTTATGCAGTCGTGCTCAGCATAGACACAGAAATCAGAATCATGGAATAGTTTGGGTTGGAAGTGACCTTTAAAGGTCACCAAGTCCAATCCCCCCGCAATGAGCAGGGACATCTTCAACTAGATCAGGTTGCTCAGAGCCCTGTCCAACCTGACCTGAATGTTTCCATGGATGAGGCATCCATCACCTCTCTGGGCAATGCATCTTCCTGTGAGCCAGGCAGTGGAAGGAAGCAGTGGTCTGAGTTTCAGTTCTCACCTGCAGATACTGCTGTGCCACAAGCTTAATTATATGCCAAAGAGAGGGTATTTAATTATCAATAAACCTGCAGAACATGAGTGACGTCTGTATTCAGTTTCAAAATGAAAATTCCTGCAGTCCTTACACCTATCATGGTGGAATTCTGCAGGATGCACAAGCCCTGAGTTAGTCAATGTATCGTTTTCAGCACTGTTTGGAAAGGGGCACAAGCATGAGTGAAAATCAGCCTTCTCCATGTTGGTTTTCTGCAGTTCTCCTGTCTTATTTATCTGTGTGGGGGGGTGTGGACTCTTTCTTTAATCTTCCACTTTTGACCAACACACCTGTAAAATCCCTTGACAAATTCAGGCTCAGCTGTGCCCTTGGCTGCCCTGATCCCATCCCTACACATCTGGCCAGCGTCCCTATATTCTTCCCAGGATACCTGTCTCTTGTTCTACTGCTTGAGCATTTCCTTCTTACACTTCAGGTGGGCCAGGAGGTCCTGACTGACCCATGCTGGTCTCCTGCCTTCCTTGCTTCATTTCTTACACATGGGAATCAAGCGCTCTTGCACTCAAAGAATCTTGTCCTCGGAGAGCTGCCAGCTCTTTTCAGTTCCTTGAGAGCAGTTTCCCAGGGGGTGCCATTCACTAATTCCTTAAAGAGCTGAGAATTTGCTCTCCTGAAATTTAGAGTCCTGACTCTTCACCTGGCCCACATCCCTCAGGACTGAGGTGTTTGCAGTGGAGGCATCTACAACTCAAAAAGTCACTCAGTTATTTCATAAACAAGATCACATCAAAGAAACACAACTTGTGAAATTGTTTTCTCCCCTTAACAGAGGCAGTCTGGCTAAAACAGAAACACTGTATTTGGAAGGTAAATTAGATTCTATGCCAAGAGAATCTTTAATTATTCAGATATGGCCCTGTAGGTCTGATAAAGCCTCTCCCATGTTGAAGATATATCAAGAACAGCAGATTTTTCTGCATTCAGCAGCCCAGTACCACCTCAGAGAGTTAACAAACAAACAAACAAACAAACATTTATTGTATTTGTGTTCTTACAAAAAGAAAACACATATTAAAAGCTGGCATTTCTTCCTCAGCTGACAGTTTTTCTTAGGAAGAAAATTACTCAACTACATGAATCTTTTTGTAGCACAGAGGGATTCTTCTTACATGAATGATTTTGTCTCTTATTGGTGACCCCACATAGCAGGTTTTCTGCTTCCAGGGTTCTTGAGATTTTACCAGATTAACATTAGTACCTTTCATCTTGTAGTTCTGTTTTGATAATAGCTTCACCGTATCTTTGCTCTGAGGGCTACATTAATTATGAACACAAATCATCCAGTATTTATCATTGCAGATAAGGGAGAAATCAGAAAATAATCATGATACAGATTAATTAATTATGGGTGACCTGAATTCCTTAATAGCCTTGGTTCATTTGTAATTTTCTTTTAATATAGTCAAATGCTTGGTCATAGTCATAGGTCAAGTAATGTGCAATGTAGGATTGTCATGCTGGAAGTAATAACCCTAAGAAAAGTGTGCCGAGTTGCAGTGGATAACTAATTAAACACTGCACCCTTTCTGAATGATTCATGTATCTGTCTGTCTCTGTTTTAATTAGGTGGGGATATCAGTCAGAAACAGCAATGTGATTTACCACTGAGCATTCAGCAATAATAAAGCTTTGGTTTTGGGGTTCATAATTCAAAAATAACACTGGAAAATTTTGAAATGTTTGAGAAAAGATGCACACAAGTGATTAGGAAAGGAGTTTTAAAATTATGGGTTGTACAATCTTTTAGAAATAAGAGATTAATAATCTTGAACTCTGCAGAGAGAAATCTTTTCACAATAAAAAGTCTGTTCAAGCAGCAGCCAGTGTAACATGATCCAGTGACAAAGAGCTAAGCTAAAAAGTGAAACGAAAAATGAGATGCCCAACATTTAATAGGGACTGTTAACAATTCCTATTGCATGGCCTCAGCCAGAAGTTACAGCATTAATACAGGACTCACTCTGATTCTGTGACCTGGGCCACACAGGCTAAACAAGATCGTTTTAACAATCCCTTATGACCTCAGAGTTCATGAACATAAATCTTTGAGGTTTGGATCTTCTTCTACCACTTTGGAGAAGTGATCCCTAAACTTCCAGGTGTTCAAGAATTTTCTTTTTTTAGTCACTGCTATATGAACAGGGTTTCCTATATCCTGGATGTGTGTCTTCCTCAAAATTTGAGACAACCAGAGGCTGTATAATCCTGAGCCTTAACACCACAAAAATTCAGATAAGAAAACCCCTATGAAATAATAAAATCCCCTCGTTCTTTATACTTTTTGAGGAAGCCTGTTTTGACCCTGAACTGACAAGAAGTTCATGAAATCCTGGAACCACTTGGACTGGGATTTTTTTTTTTGCATTTAAAATACCCGAACACTAGTCCACAAAAAAATGTTTGAGGTTGTGATGAAACTTTATCTCATACCTCCAGTTTCAGAGAAACCGATCTCCAGTTTCGGGTACTTTATGCTCCAGTCCCAGAGGAATTACATTCTCTCAGTGAAGATCTGCACAGAGCCAATACATACAGAGTGACTCACGGTGTATTTAGATTAAACAGCTCAAGAAGAAACCTCGGAGTTCCCTGTGCTGTGTCTGTGCTGCTCCAGAGGGGAAAGCACCACACAGCCCGCACCAGCTCTGTGCTTACAGTCCATTGAAACTGTGACCTGTGGTAACGTAAATAGAAAACTCTCGTGTAGTGGCAGTGACAGCCGTGCTGACGTGACACAGTCGTGCTGAAGTGACACAGTCGTGCTGAAGTGACACAGTCGTGCTGAAGTGACACAGTCGTGCTGAGTCACCTGGAGCAAACAGCAGGGAATGGCCGTGCTTAACAAGGCGCCAGGCCATGACATCACCCATGCCCGACAGGGTGACAGGGAGCCCTGAGGCACCTCAGCCCCTCTGGGCCAACAGCCCCACGAGGAAAACAGCCCGTGGAGAAAAATTAACTCGACCTTGAGTCGGGAAGCGTCTTTCCCAGCGGCTGTCTCAGTGAGACAGTGAAACGTGGTGAGGAAAGAATGACAGAATGGTTTGGGTTGGAAGAGAACTTAAGGATCATCCAATTGCAATTCCCTGCCATTGGCAGGGACACCTTCCACCAGGCCAGGCTGCTCAGAACCCNCCTTACAACTCTCAGCTCCCAGCCCTCATCTTTCATCCCCCAGTCCAGAGAGCTCAACACCTCAGACCGCCCCCCCTCACCTCCCAGCGCCTCGGCCCCACAGCGCTCTCACCCCAAAGCCCCGCCCCCGCTCGGCCCGCCACACCCCCTGCCGTTCTGATTGGTCACAGCTCTCAGAGTGACAGGAGACACAGCCAATCAAATGGCACAGAGTCCTGACGGGCGGGGAGGGCTCCCGTGTGTGGTATCGCCCCCCCCCCTCCCCTTCGCCCCCCCCCCGGGGGGGGGGGCCGGCGG